>MU225274.1:775225-797556 GCA_018584345.1 Thuja plicata | reverse complement strand
TTCATGGAAGGTGATATGGTGCTACTGTGGGATAAGAGGCGTGAACCTAAAGGAATGCATTCTAAGTTTCAATCTTTGTGGAAAGGTCCCTTCCAGATTGTACAGGTGAATCAGAATAATTCTTTCAAACTGGCATATCCTTCCTTAGAATCCCTGCCATATTCCTATAATGGGCAGGATTTGAAGCTATATCAGATGCATAATTAAAAAGTAGGTAACCCCTGTGTAGTAGTTAGTTAGGTAGGTTTTCTTTTTGTGTCTTAGTTTTAGTGGTTGCCTTTCTTTTTGCTGTTGTTTTCCTTGAGTTTAGTTTTGATTTATTTCAAGTTGACCTGATCTTCTCTACTCTCCCTATTTGCATTAATTGTTCTCTTTAGTCTAGACTCCGCATCCCAATGGATAAGGAACTTGCAAAACCAGAGAAGCTAAATCCTTCATGCACTTTATAGTACATGATCCCCCAGTCAGAGCTAGCTGTTGTCTGACTTTCAGTCACCCATTTTTTTAGCATTATTGGAGTCAGTCTGGTCAGTCTTGTGTCTAGGTCGAAGTCTTTTATAGGTAGGAAATCTTTGCCAGGCTTCTCTTCCATTGCCTTTTGTTCTAATTCAGGTGGGATGTTTTCAAGGTCTCATTAATTGGGTAGGTTGTAGCACCTGATCTGGCAAAGATTCTGATCTTTTAATCAATGATCTTTTAAGCAGATGGAATGATGTTTGGGAGTCATAAGTTTCAGACATTCAAAAGAACTAGGAGATATTCTTCATGTAATGGAATCAGCATTGAATCATTCAGGTTTCTACTTCATATCACAGTGTGAACACTCCATTTGTGGTAGAGAAATAAAAGTTTGCAGTTGAATATATCGGGCTAGGTGTAGATCAAAGACTGGTATGGATAGATTCTCTAGGTCTCAATGATCCTAAGGCAACAAAAGACAGTTGCCTGACTACATGACGAGCTATCAATGAAGAGAATTGCGTAGTCGTGATCAGCGTATGTCTTGTTTTGTTCCGTGTGCGAGTGCATGATGAGCTGTCAATGAAGAGAATCACGCAGTCACAATCAGCCTATGTCTTGTTTTGTTCTGTGTGCAAGTGAGTGACGAGCTATCCATAAATGAGAATCGCGCAGTCGCGATGAGCTCATGTTAAGTCATTATTCCTATGCGAGTGAGTGATGTCTACATTTTTAAATCCTAAATCACGCAGTCGCGATTCGTTCATGACTAGTTTTAAAAGGATATCGAGTGGGTGATGAGATGTTTTAAGATGGATATCGCACAGTCGTGATGTTTCATAAAGGTTAAGTTATAAAGCTGCGAGTCGGCGATGAGTTGAAATATGTCTGTCATGCAGTCACTGTAAGGTTATTCTATCTATCTCATGCTCTACGAGTGCGTGATGAGGTCCTGTCCTGTTGGTCGCTCACTCGCTTATGTTTTAACCCAGTTGTGTTTTACAGCGTGGGTGTGCGACGAGTTAGAAAATGAAAAGCATCGCTCAGTCACTGATCAAAAGAGATGGAAGGAACAGAGCTCATGAGGGTGCGACAAGGAAAGAAAAGAGATAGTCGTACACTCACCGACAATGACAGAATATGAAATGTTAGCTCATGGGTATGCGATGATGTAACAAAGGGAAAGCATCGCGCACTCGCCGATCAATGAAGGTAAAAGAAAAATAGCTCACGAGGGTGCGACGAGTTAGAAAAAAGAGTCAATCGCGCACTCGCCATCAGAAACAGAGTAAGATTGTTGAGCTCGTGGGTGTGCGACAAGTCAGAAGATGAAAAGCATCACTCAATCGCTGATCAATAGAAGTGGAAAGAAAAGAGCTTGTGAGTGCACGACCAGACAGAGTATGTAGTAAAAAATGAAAGTCGCTCACCCGCTCAGATCCAAAAGTTAAGTTTGAATAGCCAGCGAGTGTGCAATTAGGGAATAAGCTGAAAGATAAGAGGCATGGTCGCTCAGTTGCCCAGACTCAGGTAAAATGGAATGTTAGCTCACGAGCCTGCGATGAGTAAAAAAAAAAGGAAATTATCGCTCACTCGCATGAACCCAAAAGTGAAACATAAAAGGTTAGCGAGTACGCGATAGACTTAAGATGAAGTCAAGAGCTAGGTAATCACTCACTCATAGAAGGAGAAGAAACAGAAAAATAGCTCGATAATACTGGTTGGAAATGATGAGCTTCAGATTTTGTAATGATTGTTCGAGTTCTTAGATTTGAAAAGTCTTTTTCTTCGCATTCTGCCTCTTTGTATTCGAAGAAGGGGGAAGGTCATTGGTTCTTAGAAGCCTGAATGTATTGTATATTCTATAAATTCTATAAAGGATTCAGTAATGAAGGTCGGAAAACTTGTTAATGAACCAGTGTGATTCTATTTACAAAGTGGAATTCCTATTTGTTGTTCCATTTTTATAGCCTATTTGCATGGTGAATAAAAGGAACAGTTATAAGTGAAACTGCCTTTTCTTAATGAATGCCATTTCATATCAGAAATTGTGGTGCTACCAATTCCAGTTGGTCTTTCATTTGTAATTCTTCCTCTGTTCACTCCTTATTTTAGTTGCATTTCTGAATGGAAAGTACACCTATGTTCTGAGACCGTGATTTCTTCCTGAATTCTATTTCTTGCTAAGTAATTGCGGTAACGGTGATTCTATTTACCTGTCATTATATAGGTCTGCTTCTATTCACCAAGTAGAATCTGCATTTCATAAAGAGTAGGATAGGATTAGTTTAGATATTAAAATCAGGTGATCTATGATCAACATACTACTGAGGTTTATAGATTATCTCCATCTTATCTTTTCCTGAATTGTTTGTGCCTACAAGCAATTTGGTTAAAACCCATAAGGAATAAACCTGGTGATCAGTATAAAAACAAATTCATTGAATATCATACACAATCAGGGAGCTGTACCTGTCAATTTAGAGGGCAGTGATAGAAGGCATACACTGACCCATTTGTTGGTAAACATCCTTTTGTTCTTTCACCTTGGGTGTATTGAAGAGTCATAGATTATAAATATTAAGAGAGGACAAACTGTTAACCAACATATTCAAGGGTCATTCCCAAAATAGAGAAGATGGAGATCTTTTTTAATAATCTAGTGCCTGAATTGAGCTATGCTCTACAAATGCAAGACTCTCCTAGCTTCGATAGGATGATTAAAAATGCCCTCCGTATTGAGGAAGTCATGGTCAAAAAGGGGGAGATCACCCTTTAAAATGAGAACAAAGGTAGTAGCTCCAACTCCAAGCCTAAATGGTGGAAATAAAACAAAAATGTTGTTAATGATGGAGTAGTTGATGCCTCTCACATTAATTCTAAGCCCAAGGCATTCAATTTAACCAACGGCATCCAAGCAAGCAAAGAGGCTAAAGCAACAACTCCCATCCCCAAAATGAATAATGACAATGAAAAGGGATGCACATGGACTTCAAAACCCTAAAGAACATTCACTCCTTTGGGGGAACCTCATGAGACAGTTTTGAAAACATTGGTGGATAACAAAGGTTTTACAATTCTTGATTCTAAACTATGGGAACCAACGGTCAAACCCAGATGGTTGGATGATAACTCCTATTGTGTATTCCACAAAAACAAGGGACATAAGACAAATAATTGTCTCAAGCTTAAGCATGTTATCCAAGACCTAATCAAAGGAGGTAAGATCAAGGTCAATGGGAATACTACCAATGAGGACCAAACAACATTTAACAAACCCTTTTCTAATTATAATCAAGGAGAAACATCAAAAGGGAAGGGTAATTAGGTAAGCTATACCTATTCCAAACATGACAATGTGATCAATATGCTTGATATTAAAACTGAATCCATCAATATGATCACAATTAAAGGTGCTTCATCCTCCTCAAATGTTGTAACATGGAGCCAAGCATAGGTTATGATCAAGGGACCTCCAAAACTGACACCAACATCAACATCCAAGGTTCCTATTGTCACTATTTCTAAACCAATAGCAAAACATGTGGTCACTATCCCTGGAGCAAAATATGACTTGGTAGACCAATTACAATGAACCACTACCAAAATTTCCATCTTTGAGTTGCTCAAGATATCCACTGTGCATAGAGAAATCCTAGAACAAGCTCTACATGCTGCTAACATTCCTAAGGATATTGATATAGACAAGTTCCAAGCGATGGTCAATCATATCTCTGCACTGCATTACCTCTCCTTTTCTGAAGAGGGTGACAAATCATTGACCCATTCACACAATCAACCCCTCCATATTGAAGTCCTTATTCATAGATCTCGTGTTAGACATGTATTGATAGATGGAGGTGCGGGATTGAATATCTGTACACTAGATCTCGTCAGGAGACTAGGTATCTTAGAGAAAACAATTGACTCTAGAAACAAGATAACCATCAAAGCCTATGATGAGGAAGAAAGATCCTCCAGAGGTATTATCTGTCTACCCATCAGAGTTGGACCGATTAAAAGGGATGTCATATGTCAAGTTTTTGGATTTACCCTTGGCCTACAATATTCTACTAGGTAGACCATGGATTCATGAGATGCAAGCTGTACCATCCACTTATCACCAATGCATAAAGTTCCCACATAATGGGGTGGAAGTGAAAATTCTTGCCAATTCTAACTACACTTGCAACAATATCAAAGCAGGCAGCATGATCCCACATAACAAAGAGGCTATGGATGTAGTTGCTCCTAAAATGATCAAGGACATGGTCATGAAGGGTTTTAGGAAAACATTGAAACTTCAAGAAATAGGTATGGGAGAATACAAGTTGGACCTAAATCCCTCAATGACAGAACTTCCTGTATCACCAAGATCCTATGGAAAATTGTCATCAACATTCACACCTCTATCATCCAAAGAGCCAAAAGTACACAAGGAAACTAGCATGATAAAGGCATCCACATGTTCTTTAGATAACACAGAAGAATAGGCAGTCTTGGACTGGCTTTACAATGGAGAACCAGTGGAATCTGAGGTCAAACAGGCGAAGATATCCCCTGAGTAGTATGGAAAGGGATATGATTTCCTCAAACAAATGGGTTACAAAGGAAACGGACCTCTAAATGACACATGATGAGGGATCATTCAACCCATACCCATGCAGTTCTGCTTCAATAGAGATAAAATAGGGCTGGGTTTTATTACTCAATCCAACAAACCTACGACAAAAGAGACTACAGCTTCTAAAATAGGGAGTGATAAAATAGATGAGATAATATTGGAACCATGGCCTTATGAGAGATTACTACATATTGGTACAGAGAATCCTAAATATCAAGGAGAACACTATGTACCTAGCTTTGAGGTACCATAGGATCTTTACAATCCTTTGATAACACCACCTCCCATTTAAGAGGTAGGAGACACCATAGCAACGATCACTCAAGAGGAACCCCGGCCACAAAATTTACATCCTAACTGGGGGAAATTAGTCACAATTTCACATGTCCTAGATCTACCTCACTTTGATCTACAAGAAACTAACCGAGTCCATCAAATAAACATTGCTAAATATTTAAACAGATCTGATGATGATGTCATGGACTCTCATGACTATGAGTGGGATCGGCTATCTATTGCCTCTAAAGAGATTGGGATAGACACAATTCACATGTTTGCAGCTTCCTCAGCTCCTAGTAGATGACTTGACACTCCTTTCAATGATACTAATCCTCCTAAAGTAGAAGAAGAGTTCCTTCCTCTGATCATTAATGGAGACACTGGTGAATACATAACTCTACGAGAATTTCATAGGCTAAAAGCAAGAAGCCTCCTTTTACAAAGAGATGATGATGAGTTATCTACTGATGAGTCACTAGAGTTTGATCCATATATGACTGACAATGACCCTTTTAACAATGATCTCACTCTTATTGATCTAAACATCAAAGATATTAACTTAACAGACCGTGTCATGTCAGTTAATGGTTTTGATGCTAACACGATGTTGTCCTTCTCAGAATCTGACTCCCTAAAATTCATACTTCTAGACCTAATTGATTGGAATGAAATAGATCCTAAACCTATGCTTGACTTTTCCAATGACCATTCCCTAGCTTGTTATCTTAATGCTTGTGAACCTTACCCTTCTTCCACAAATGCAAGGAGCGAGAACATGTCACATGAGGATATCAAGTTTCTTAGTCACAAACTAAAAAATAAAAAGAAAAAGTGTACTGATGGTGAAAACCACTCTATGGCAGTATCAAATCCTAAAATAGTAAAGAAAAAAGACGTATCCAATGGTGAAAACCTCTCAGAGGTGCCGAAGGATGAGACTCTTGATATCCTCCCCAAACACTTTTAGGAAATATCTTCAGTGTTGATTGAACCAACACAGCCAGTAAATGTGGGCACTGATGAGAATCCTCAAATAGTTCATTTGGCACAATCTTTATCAGCAGACAAGAAGGTACAGTTCATAGAGTTCCTAAAGGAGAAGAAGATCAACTTTGCATGGTCCTACACTGATATACCTAGGCTAGATCCTAATCTTATCATGTACCACTTATCTATAGCTCTTAGGATCAAGCCCGTGAAACAAAAAATTAGAAAAATGCATCCTCATGTTGCATTATTGGTGAAAGAAGAATTAGAAAAGTTGCTAAAAGATGGATTCATTCAAGTCATTGCCTATGCAGCTTGGATCTCCAATGTGGTCCCTATTTCTAAATCTGGTAAATCTATTAGGATCTACACGGACTTCAGAGACCTCAACAAAGCATGTCCAAAGGATGACTTTCCTCTAACAAACATTGACATGATCATAGACCTTACAACTGGCTTCCAAATGTATTCATTAATAGATGGATTCTCAGGCTATAATCAAATCAAGAGCACCCTTGAGGACCAAGAGAAAACTACATTTACATGCACATGGGGTACATTTTCCTGGAATGTCATGCCATTTGGGCTAAAGAATGCCGGTGCAACATATCAACGAGCTATGACAACAATATTCCATG
The DNA here is from genome assembly GCA_018584345.1 of Thuja plicata. Lineage (NCBI taxonomy): Eukaryota > Viridiplantae > Streptophyta > Pinopsida > Cupressales > Cupressaceae > Thuja > Thuja plicata. The sequence continues at coordinate 790,569 of MU225274.1, read as the reverse complement.
ACATGATGCACAAAAACATGGAGGACTATGTCAATTACACATTGGCTAAATCCAAAGAAAGAGGTACTCAGATAGCTGATTTAAGAAAAATATTGGATTGAATGGAATAGTTCCAACTTAGGCTCAATCCAAAGAAATGTGCCTTTGGGGTCCAATTAGGAAAGCTCCTAGGATTCATAGTATCAGCAAAGGGAATCAAGGTCGTTCCTGCAAAGGTGAAATCTATTCTAGAGATGACTCCTCCATGTAATATCATTCAAATGAGGATGCTACAAGGGAGACTCCAGTCTATCAGGAGATTCATGTCCCAGCTTGCAGATAAGGCACAACCCTTTACCAAGCTACTACATAAAGGGGTTACATTCAACTAGGATGAACACTATGAAGAAAACTTCAGAGAATTGAAGGAATACCTAGCTTCACCACCTATTCTTACAGCACCTATTCATGGAAAAACCTTACTCCTATATATTTCAGCAATAGCTACATCCCTAGGAGTATTACTGGCACAAGAAAATGACACAAAGAGAGAATGAGCTATCTACTATATTAGTAGAACTCTAGTCACTTATGAGCTCAATTATAGCATCATTGAGAAAGCATGCTTAGCAGTCGTCTTTGCATCATAGAAATTGAGACACTACATGCTCTCTCATATAGTAAAGCTCATTGCTAAAATAGACCCTCTAAAGTATCTTTTGAGTAGAACAACGTTAACAGGATGTTTGGCAAAGTGGGTCCTAATTCTAAGTGAGTTTGACATAAAATATGTTGAATGATGAGCTATCAAAGGATAGGTACTTGCAGATCAATTGGCTGATTCACCACTCCAAGATGATGAACCATTACTAATTGAATTCCCTAATGAAACAATCATGCATCTCACTGAACATCCCTAGAAGATGTACTTTGATGGTTCATTCACTCAACAAGGATCTGGAGTAGGGGTTCTCTTCATAACTCCACAAGGATATAAGATTCGTAAATCTTACAAATTGATGTTTCCATGCACCAACAATATCTCAGAGTATGAAGCATTGGTCAATGGCCTCAAGCTAGCTATGGAATGGAAGATCATTGAGTTACATGTGTATGGTGACTCTCAACTAATTATCAATCAAATCAGCGGGGAGTATCAAACAAAATATGAAAAATTGATGCCCTACAAGCAATTAGTTGATAATCTAAAGAAGTACTTTGTCTTTGTCACCTTCCAGTAGATACCAAGATTAGAGAACAAAGCTATAGATTCCATGGCTACCTTGGCATCCATGTTACAACTGGAGGAACATCAATTCCATTATGACTTCTTGGTGGAAGAAATATCCTATCCTACCTTTGCTAATCCTGAATACCAGGTAATATGTGCCTTGAATACCCTAGATCAATCTTAGTATGCCAGTATCATTGCCTACCTTTCAGACCAAACCATTCCCACCAATCTATCTAGAAATGAGAAAAGATCCCTGAGTAGGACAGCATCGCATTACATCCTCATAACTAACAATCTATATCGACACAGTCTCAATGGTACACTTCTTTGGTGTTTAGAACTAGAAGAATCTGATCTAGCTTTAAAAGATGTCCACGAAGGTGTATGTGGATCACACTCAAATGACTTTTCATTAGCTAAAAAACTACTCAGAGTAGGCTATTATTGGCCTACTAAGGAAAAGGATGCTATCCAATTTTCAAAAGCATATCTTAAATTCCAGACACATGGAAACCTTATCCATGCTCCTGCTACAGAACTTATACCTTTCATAACACATTGGCCATTTCAGCAATGTACCTTTGACTTGGTTGGACAGATATATCCCAACTCTTCAAATGGACACAAGTTTATCATTACGGCCACTGAGTATTACATGAAGTGCGTCGAAGCTGTGCCGCTAATCAAAGCCACTAGCAAACAGGTGGCTATGTTCATTCTAAAATATATTATTTTTAGATATGGGATACCCTCTTCAATTGTAACAGACAATGGGGGCCAATTTAAAAACCAAGACATTGATGACCTTTGTGAATAGTTCCATATCACTCAACATTTCTCCTCAATCTATTATCCTCAAGGTAATGGACAGGATGAGGCATAAAACAAAAACATTCTCAAGATTCTACACAGAACTATGAGTAAGTCTGGCAGAGACTGGCATCTACAACTGAATCTGGAGCTATGGGCCTATAGAACAAGCATTAGAACACCAACTAGAGCCATTCCATTTGCTCTAGTCTATGGCACTAAGGTAGTACTACCTATTAAGGTTGAAATCCCATCATTGCAGATATCTTTACAAGGACTGGTTACTAATGAGTAGTACCACATTGATCGGGTAAATTCTCTTGACCTACTAGATGAGTGTAGACAACAAGCATTTAATCACCTCAAAGTGTACCAAGCAAGAATGTCCAAAGGTTAAAATAAGAAGGTTAAACCACACAAGTTTGAGGCGGGAGACCTTGTCCTAAAAGAGAATCCTAAGAACCAACCTAACAAAGAGCAAAAAGGAAAGTTTGAACCTAACTGGCTGGGACCTTATGTTATCACTGCTACTTTTGGGACTAGATCTTATCAGTTAGCTACACCTGAGGGAGATGTTATTCCAAATCCTATCAACACTCTACATTTGAAGCATTTCTATGCTTAATGTTCAGTTAGCAGAGCCTGTATAGAAAAAAATTTCTTACAAAATACCAAAAACATCCAGAAAATTGATCCTGAAGAAATCCAAAAATAGTGGAAAAGGTCCTACAAAATGGGTATCCTTGGTGAAAACCTGGTAAACATGCACCTCGATACTACAAAAATATTCAAAAAAGCAAAAATAGCAAAAAATTTGAAAAAGAGAAAAGTTCCTTGATGAGCACCTGGTAAAACAGCCATCTTGGTAGCAAAAAGAAAGAAAAAGATCTTTCCAAGTAGTGAATACCTAGCAATCAGGTGTCACTTGTGTTTTGCGCTCCATCTATCAATGCACTACTGATACTAGACCTTCATAAATTTTGCCTGTGCTCATACGTTGACTTCATTTTCCTACATGACTATCTTATCCTCGCTTGGGATTTGTCTATCTTTATGTCTTAGGAATAAGTCATTCTACACTAGGGGGATCTTTGTTGGCATAGTCAGTTATGGTTGCTAGGTTTCTTTAGAAGGGTTCTCTTCACAGACACAATGTTTCTTGACACATGCAAAAAAATGTCACTTTTCAAAACAAAGGTGCCTTTTAATGACATGGGACATGATATTTTCAGCCATAGCATTCCTACAAGGCTATATTGTATTGAAAACATGCACAAACTATCCTATCAATGCACAAACATGGAACACCATATTACTTATATTCTAATTTTTTGATTGATGAATCTTTACTGTGTTTGATAGCTAGATGAACAAAGTACTAATTAACACACAGTTTGCTATTGGTTTGATTATAATTCTTTAAATGTCCTGATGATGTTTTCAACTAGGGGCATCTAAGTAATTATAAATTTTATTTGCTTGATTCACAATTGATGATTTGTTATGTTTTCTTAGTTACTCAATGACGTATGTGCAAAGACAAAGAGTCGCAAGGATTGGGGGCATAATTTTTTCTTGATTTTCTACGTATGGTGATTGTTCCAAATGATCCTATAAATTTTCACCTAACTTGGATGTTTATGGTAAGAGTTGCCACTATGGGTGGATAGCCGCATATATCTCAATCTTTGTTATGTGTAAACTATGGTGAGTTTGACACAATTTCCTTGTCTATTTTCTGATCCAGATTCTCACTAAGGTATATGAATCATAATGTACCCAAGGATATGAATTTTCAAGGTCATTAAGGGTCCAATATCTTTCCTTAATCAGAAACTGGTATATTAAAAGGAAGGTGGCTATTTTGTTATCCTGGCTTCTATGCCTTGGTACCTAAGTCTATTTCTGACATTTCACTAAAATATAGTATTCATACTTTCATAATATCAGTGGGTATTAGTGATGGTTGTACTATCAGGTGGTATATGTTTTGAAAAGTGCCCAATGATGATAAAATGTTGCAATATTTGCTAATTAGTGACAAGTCCTAAGAGTCTTCATATAGTTGCATTTAGAGTTTGCATGATGCATTTATAACAAAAATAACAGCATAAGGAATTTTCAGCTCAACAATGGCTTATATCTTCTTCTAAATCCAAGTTAATTACATAATCAATGATTCCTAAAATCTCTAATATATTGGGAACAAAATCAAACTCATATTTTTGCGTAATTAACTTGGTAATCATGTGTTTATTTTTAAACACGCCTTCTTCTACTCCACTCTTTCTTGCCCCACCCGCTTCCTGCAAGTGATACGTTCATTCAACTGAGGGATTTATTTATTTTCCCTTTGATTTCATTCTTGAGGGGGCATTATCACACTATCATCAATTAAATTTCTTGCTCAAAAAAACATCAAAATGACTTCGTTATCAAACAAACTAGGGGCATAACAATTTCCTTGACTAAAGTCGGATCTATTGGATAGCAAACTTTGGTTCTCCTGAGCTGGATATCTTATGTTTTCTCATTTTAGAATATTTTTAAAGCTCCTAGCAGCTTCATACTAGCTTTTGGACGACAACCAAGTTCAGAATCACTATTATCAATTTTTGGATGACAACCAAGTTCAAAATTGGTATTTTAAAATCTTTTATTGATCTTTGGATGACAACCAAGTTCAAAATCAATTTTATCAGTTTGGTTCAATCAAGTGCGAGACTGATCTCATCGACATTTTGTTTGACAACCAAGAACGAAATTCTCAATCTTTCTGAAGTCAAAATCAAAAACTTTCTTTGAATCAATGCGTTGATTTTCCCTAAATGTGATCATACCCTCGATTATCTCCAAACGACCCTGTTACTGCTCGGCATAATTCTTCAAATCTATTTAATGTCCTAGGTGATTTTTATCACTGAATTATATTAACTATTATAGCCATATGATTTAAATCAATTCATACTAATTAAATCAAACCAAATCCAAACATTGCTATAGTATTTAATTATAAAGGAATTAAATAAATCCCTAAACCAAATACCCACTTGCAATTAACCCATTCCTCTAGCCTATTTAATTTAATTAAAATGGCTATAATCCCCTAATTATTAAAAAGCAATTTCATTATTTAAATAATTAATTCCTATATTTCTAAATGAATTAAATAAGTTTAATCCATTTATTAATATTCCCCTAAACCCCAACCTAACCTATCTCGCCCACTTCTACCCTGGGTTCTAACCCTTCTCAACTCATTCACCCATGCTAATCTTATCCTAATCTTAAATTCTACCCTAACCCACCTCCTAATGTTGTCACATTCTATTAAGGAATGCTTAGCAACTCCACCCACTTGAGAAAGTCCACTTTCTCAAGCTGGACTTTCTTAAGGTCCACCTTCTCAAGCCATCCTCCCATGCTTCTTAATGGCCTTCATTAATGCCTTATTAATGAAAGATGCTTAAGCCTATGTCTCTCCCATACCTTATTAATGCCTTGGGCATTAATGCCTCTTACATCTTCATTTATGAGTCTTCTAATTCATAAATGAACCTTGTCCCCCCTCTCTGTCTCCCATTCTTCTATAAATAGAAGCCTATTTTGAGAGCAAATAAGCCTTCACATTAGATCAAAATTACATTTTTATGCTGTTGGATTACTCTTAGAATCATACTGCACTTCTTATTCCGTGCTTTTGCATTATTTCATTTCAACTTCTAGAGCTAGAATACTTGTTTTTCATATCTTTTAGCTTGTTTTTAATCTAAATCATTCATGCTAGATAGTATATGTCACTGATTAGCAGCGTAATCAGAGGGCTTTTATGCAACTAATCACACTCTTTCTAGTTAGAAGGAAATAGGTCGATATTAGTGGTTTTGAATGTTTTATCTAACCTTTCAAGCTAATGCAATGACCTATTGAGTGTTTGTGTTGTTCTTTACAAGTTCCCAAATACACATGCACACACACTAAACTATATATTGCACATGTAGTAAAAATTGTTGCTAGGTTTTCTACTAACCCCAGGGAATCACATGTGACTGTTGTGAAAATAATTCTAAGATATCTGAAGAACACTACAGAATTTGGCTTATGGTATAGAAGAGAAGGAAAATTTGAACTTAAGGTTTTTACCGATGCTGATTGGGCTGGAAATCTTGATGAACAGAAGAGCATAACTAGAGGATGCATCTCATAGTCTACTACAGAAGTAAAGTATGTTGTTGCTACTGTAAATTGCTCAAATATTGCATGGATCAAATAGTTGCTGGAAGGTATGCATATGAAGATCTTAGAACCAGTAATTATCTATTGTGATAATACCAGTGTAATAAACATTTCCAAGAATCTAGTCATGCATGCAAAGACTAAACACATTGCCATCAAGTATCATTATTTGAGAGAACAAGTTCAAGAAAAAGAGGTGATACTTGAGTTTGTGCAATCAAAAGAACAATTAGCTGATATCTTCACCAAGTCACTGCCCAAGGATACATTTGAGTACTTGAGGAAAAGACTAGGGGTCAAACCCTTGTCTACCAGTCAGTAAAATAATTTAAGGCTGCATTAGCCTAAATATTATTAGAATATCACACACATTGATGTAAGCAAAGAGAAGAACTTGAAAGCTACATCTTTATATAGACAGGTATATATTAGAACCAAGCACCATAACATATCGTTATATTGTTGATGGATAAGGGAAATTCAAAGAATATATTATGGATGGAAAGAAAATTATTGTTTGAAAATTATTTGTTTGGCAGTGTTTTCAAAGGGAGAGAGATTATCCATCTTATCACATCTTTCTGGAAAGAGAGGTTATATTGTCCATTATCAGATTACTCCAACAGGGAGAGATTATATCCTAAGGAAGAGAAAATTTTATGGAAAGTTTATACAAAGGGAGAGTTGCTAACAAGAGAAAAAAAAATCACAAAAGAAAGAACAGTCAAAGGAGAGAAATTGACACAAGAGGAGGACTCAACACATCAGAAGACAAAGAGCTACAAGAATCAAATCTAAGCTAAAATAGAGCTTACCGGAGATCAAACATTTATCGGTTATCAAACAAAAAGATTAGTAGTTTGATAGATCTCAACTATTGTATTTCATATTGTATTAGAAATAGTATAATGTGATAATATAGTATGTTTCCATCAATGCCAAAGGGAGAGATTGATGACATGTAACTGATTGAATGTTTGATAATGTTAAGTTGAAGATAATGCAAGACATTAAATCAGTTAATAGTTTGTATTGTCATTGATGTCAACTTGATATCATATGTACGGTCATGTACATAATGCCAAAGACTTTAGAGAATCAATGGAACAAAGTTTATGCTTCTAGCAATGCATAAAAGTTAAGTATTCACTAAGTAACAAAAAACACCGATGGATTGCACACCATCGGTAAAGGCAAAGAAGAAAAGTCACCGTGATACTTGACAAGCAGAAGACAGTTTTGCCCAATGAAGAAAAACCACAGGATGCCTAATGAGCTGAAAATAGAGTTTCCCGATGAGTAAAAATCCAATGATACCTAACGGACAGAGATCTTGAAGCTAATTGGAGTCACACCGATGGAACTGTCAGTTTTCGTTGACGACTAACTGTAGAGTTGACCGATGGAACAGAGAGTTCAAAAATTGATAAAATATCTAGTTGGAAAGAGCTAAAGATAGACTTAAATAGTTTTTTTCTTTGTTTTATTTGACTAGAGTTAAGTGATTTATTTAAAGAATATTTGTATAGTTGGCAAGGAGAAAACTACAAGATAAATCAGGAGTTATGCTTTAAATCAAATTGGCTAGATTATTTTTCACGCCAAGAATCAAGAATCAAGAAACAGTGAATATCATGTCTATATAAGAGACAAGATTAATTCATTTACGAATGGGATTAAGGGGAGTGAATAGAAAGAGGATGTTGAAGAGAAATTGATGAAGAATAACTTCATACATTCCTAATCAATCAAGTTGAAGGAGAGCTAAAGAATTCTGCAGACACCGATGAATAGTGAAGCACAACATCGCAGAGAAGAAAGTGTGGAGCACAAAGAATTGAATTGATACATTGATCAGAGAGGTAATGTACTTAAATAGATTTGAAAATCTAGAATTCAAAGTTGCATTACAAATAGGTCACAGTGTTTCATTTTAACCATTGAAGCATCAAGTCTCTTAACAGAGTAGGACTTAACAATCTTCTATATATTGAGGTACATCCCAAGGAGTGCCAAAAATGTTGATTCATGAAAGTAGCATTGGACTTTCCCAATACATATTGACAGTCTAAGAAGGTGGCTGATTCAAGGATGGTAGCAATAGATACCCGATACTAAGTGACAACATCTATATATAAAATCCTCTAACAAGGTATCACTTAACAGTGTGTTTGTAACCTTTAATAGGGTTGGCTCCTAACAGAGCTCACTTTAGAAGACTGAAAATTTGGGGTACCAGTCCCAGTGTTTTTTCCCTTAATAGGGTTTCCACATTAAAAATTCATGTGTTATGTGTGTTTGATTCATTTCTTTATTGTTTTGTATCTGACATAGTTAGCACTAGATTGATCGGTATACTCTTCTTATTTATTGAGTTTCGGTAAACAGTTATACTGCTTATCAATAATCAAGAAGAATAAGGACAGATGAGGAAAACCAACATACAGTTAAATCATTATAATTATTTCATGGAACACATCTTGTAGGGACATATTAATCTAAGGTTTATTTGATTGGTGGTTAATGTTTGAAGGCTAACATTTTGAGGCCACTGATTCACCCCCTCCTATTAGTTATTACTAACACATGGCCTGAAACTAGTTAGTGTCAATGACGGTTGGAATAGTAGACTCTTGCAAAGATTTGTTAAGGAATTCCTTGTGCTGAGGGGATGTGCACAGAAAATCAAGGATTTATATCAAGGCAGGGGTCTTACCCAACTAGTCAATAAGGTTTTAATATTAAGGTACCTTGGGTTTGGATGGTTCGCTAGGCACAGTAATCTTGGTACGACAGGTAGTCACTATGCATTGAGGGTTACCATCCTTATTATCCTGGAAGGTTAGAGTGGACACACGTGAATCAGCCTTAGATAAACAATTGATGGTATAGTCATGGCCGGTCCAAGTATAATTGACATTGTTCTTGGAATTTGAATTCAACGTAGAGGCATTCCCCTTTTCACGATCAGCCAAGGGGTTTGTGAATATAGTGTGGTTAGTGTTGGAAGATCCTGCCATGGGTTCAACTTCAATCACATGTTCATCAATAAGGTCTTGGACCTTATGTTTTAGTTGGTAGAAGGAATTGGTTCTACGCCCCTTTTTCTGATGATAATCACAGTATTTGTTTTCATCCCACCAAGAGGGTTTCACTTTTGGGGGATCACAAAGCTTGGGTAATTAAATATAATTGTTTTTCAATAACTATTATAGGACCAAATAGAGTGGTTCACCCAATGACGTGAACTATCTTTGTGTTCCATCTTTGTTCCTCAGCGGTCGACGCTGCCAATTATTATTTGTTTGTGCTTGAGGTAGTGTTGGAGCTAGCGCTGGAGCCAATGGTTGAGTCATTGTCTGTGTATTGGTAGTAGTAGGTCCTTTGAGACTCAATTTCTACTATGTCTCATTAAATGTCCATGTGTCAACAACGCTATCATTTGTGAAATTTTTATTCTGAGACCAAAATTTCAGCTTGTCACTGGAAGTGCTCGTAGGCTGATTGTCCTTGTTAATTTTTAATACTCCCTTTTCAATAAGAGCATCTTCAATGTTGATTCCCTTTTTCATGAGCTTTTGAATTGTACTTGGTCATTTAATATTGAGCTCATACATCATCTTAGGTACCAAATTTTGGATAAATAATAGAATTTCTTTTTCTTCTTGCACATCAAAAGGACATTAACTCACCAAACTCCTCCATCACAATAGGAAGGTCATAAAGGATTCTCCAACCTTTTGTTTTCTCATGCACAAGTCAGTTAGCATAACCTCACTTGATATGTTGAATGCAAAATGCAAGATGAATTTGTCAGCTAGTTCTTTCCAAGATCTTATATTGCCAGGTAATTTAGAGTATCACTCCATTGCTTGACCCCAAAGGCTTCAAGGGAAGAGTCGCATGAGATACATGTCATCATGATTAACCTTGATGCAAGACGTGTAAAATTCCTAAATGTGATCGATTGGATTACCTTTCCCTTTGTATTTCTCTAACTTGGGTACATCAAAATTATTGGGAATAGGAGGTATGTAAATGCTTGGATCGAACAGATTAGGACACAGGTCTCATTCTATGTAGAGTGTCTTTGCATCCTTAAATTGCATATCATTTAGTTGCTTCTGCAAGCATTGGATTTTTTGAAGCATTTCTTCAGTCTTTGAAGACTTCATAGATTTTTTTACGTATATCAAAATGATGTGTCCACCTAGAAGCCCTTAAACATTGACTATATTCTAAGGCCCATTCTGATTCTGACGATTCAGATGATATGTCATGGACTGATGCCACATGTTTTCTGGCATGTTGATGAGGATCTTCCACATGTTGTTGATTTATTGGTCAAAGACTATATTGCTGACCTTGTGTCACATAATACAGTTTAGAAACTTATTGTTGATATCATGGTGCATATTGTTGTTGTTGAGTTTGTGCCACATGTTGTTGTTGTTGAGACACATTTTTTTGTTGTGCGACAATTGGTTGTCGCTGCTGAACATATGGTTGCTAAACATATTGTTGTTGTTGCTATTGTTGAACATGTTGTCTTTGTTGCTAAGCATACTACTATTGCAAAACATGTTGTTGTTGTATGTATTGTTGTTGTAAAGAATGTTTTTTTTGCACATATTGTTTTTGCAGAGCATGTTGTTATTGTTGTACATATTATTGGGTATGTTGTTGTTGTCGTGGGTGTACTTGTTGCACCTTTGCACCTTGCACAGTTTGAGTGACAGGGTGGGATTCTTGACCCACCTACACTGTTGGTTGTTGCATGTCATGACCTTGGTTAAATCCAAGTGGTCCAAGTATGCCATCAAGATTTATAGTCTTACATTTTGGTGGTTGTGTTTGAGACATCATGTTAACTTGGGCTACAAATTGAGGTTGTACCGGTTACACTTCATTCACAAGTGGTTCTCATTGAGCCACTTGGGCTTGTTGCACTTTCTCTGTGACATGTGCTTGTTGGGTCACCTTAGGTGGAATTGGTGCAATATCCATGAGACTCTTCTTCTTTTGTTCTTGCAATTGATTGGGTACAGTTGTAGTTGTTGCTTAGATGCATCAAATGTGGGTACCCTCGGTGGTTCATTAAATGGTCCTTTAGACGCTATTGCATTTGAAGTTCTTTCTAGAAATGTTGTATGTGCTACCAAAGGAGGACTACTTGGTCATGTTTCTTCAAAAGAGGGCACATCTGGCATGCCCCAAGGAAATGAAAATGTCTCATTTGATCCTTTTGGTAAGTGATTCTTTAAATCAATCCTCCATGTTTGTTTAGGACCCTTTTTAGGGATTTGCGTGGCATCTGCCATCTCGGGAGGAGGGATTTCTATTTATTTAAATAAAGGATTATCCAATGGTATATACTCTTCCCTTGGAGGTATATTGACATTTAAATCATTTTACTGTCATTTTTGTGTTAGCTCCATAGTTGACTCATCGAAGGGTTGTTCTTACTTTTCTCTATCCCGCACCACTAAGGCTCGGTTCTCTTCCAAAGTAGATGATGGGGGAGTTTGATATTCCAAAAATAGTTGAGGGTTTGTCTTCCAAATCACTTTGATATACTGTCATAGATCTTGAGTCATAAGGTATGTTAATGTCTATTGAATTTTCTTGTTCTTAACAACCTCATCAATTTCCTCTATAGATAAATCTTTGAAGGAAGCAAATGTCCCATGTGAGTCACCAGAATCTCAAAAGGGACATGAGGCATTGCCTTGATCTTGATTATCTAGTGGTGGTGGAGGAAGTTGACATGATCCAAAATCCATGCTTGAGACCTTGTAAAAATTGGCATGATTTCTATATGCAAATGCAAGATTTTTTTGGAATTTTTTGAAATTTTGGAAATGCAAGTTTGAAATGCAACTTTGGAAATGCAAGGAACTTATGCAAATGCAATCTAAGGTTTATGAAAATTCAAGATAAGGTTTATGCACCTGTGTTTTTGGTTTTTTGGACTTTGACAATTAATCTTTTTAAAAGAAACAAATCTAGGAGCATAACCTTATGAGGTTGAATAAGGATCTTGACTTGAAAAGATAGGATTTTTGGAACAAAGCACAAGTTGATAAAAAGACTTAGGTCAAATCCATTATGAAAAAGGTTGAATAAGACCAAATTGATCAAGGGGGGTTTGAAATTTGGCAAAAGGGGGGATCAAGTCAAGATCCTATTTTCAACATCATAAAGAGAGGTTCCATGATTTGGATACTTTCTAGGATTGTTTGCAAAGTTTTTAAGGAGGATCTAGGAATGAGCTAAGTATGCAAGAGGGCTATGATTATGACTTATGCAAAAGGAATATAATGAGGATTGAAATGAGGTCTATAATGTAAGGGATTTTTAAAATGAAAAATGCAAGGATATTAGGTCATGAATATGCAATATGAAGGCTATCAAGCATGCCAATAGGCTCCAAGTGAAAATTTCAAGGTTCCATATGTTTACTCAAAGACAAGGTTTGTTGTGACCATTTGATTATTCTTGAAGATTGATTTGGAGAAAAGTGTTCTTTAAGGAGAGTGTTTTTAAGATGTTATCATTTTGATTAAGGTTTGAACACCCACAAAAGACACATCATTCAGAATGGATATTGTAAAATGAACAAACACACCACTTCCTACGGATAGCAAGGACAATATCTTTTGAATCCCCACTTGAACCAAAGTTTAGCCACACTTACTAATAGTGGAAAACCTATAAGCTTGGAGGAATGGGCTCCTCCTTACATGTGCACTCACTTCTTAGGCACTCCAAGCTTCAACTCCTAAGGGACATCACTTTCCAAGGGATTGTTGTCTCGACTAAAAGCTGTGAAAGTGTGGGGCATCTTAGTTGGTCTCCGAATTTCTGTGCCAATAGATAGAAGGTTTTTGGCTACTATGACATGGTGTTTAATAAGGGAATCTATTCAGGTTATTATACGTGCGGCATATTAGCTCCGTTATGGAGGTCTCCCAGCCTACGAAAGTTACATTCTAGAGGTTTTAACGCACCACAAGGGTACTAAGGGAGATCTTATTCCCGGTATAATGCATTCAACACCCATCCATTGAGAGATTAATCACAATGGCATATTTGTATCCTGGTTAGATGGGCTTGGATGTAGCCTGTCACTGGTTGGGTATCCACTCTCACTGGCTCTACTAAAGCACTTGGGAGGTAGCCACTCAATAAGAATGATATGACTTTCTCTTGCACCCATGATCCATGAAGGCAAGGGGAGAGGATACACTCCTATGATTCTTAGGGTTTTACAATCTAGAAAACACATTAGACACATGAAATAAAAAATTTCATTTCAAGCGTCAAAGTGAAGTGTTTTCTAACTACAAAAATCAAGCATAAGAGTTTGGGAAAACACAAGGTCTTCTACAAAATGTCCTGCATTGAAACCGTTAGTAGTTTTTAGGATTCAATCTTCATCCCATGATTTCCAACACATTGCATAAAATCATCAGTAACACCAAAATCCAGTAGTCTAAGTGTAAAAACAAGTATAGGAATATAGAAACCCAAAAATGACATTGAAAAGCATCATTTTTACCACCTGCGCAAGAACAGTGACCACCTGCATAGCATCAGGGAAACCACCTATGCAGGAAAAGGCTCCCACCTACACAGCTTCTGACCACCTATGCAAGAATAGTGACCACCTACGCAGCAACTGATCAAAAGCCTAAATATGACCAAAAACTTGCAAAAATAGAGCCTTTTTCAACATATAAGCATGCAATAACATCAAAAACATAGCTAGGGTTTATTAATCATGTCATTTAAGTTTATTTGAAAAGATTTCAAGTGAAATGGAAACCCTAACTAGCTTGCATATGCATGAAAATAGTTTAGGAACACCTCAAGCACCAAATCTGCATTTGATCCTAAACTATGTTAGAGTTCATGTTAAGTCCCCAAATTAGATATGCATGTTCATTTTAATCCCATTAAAAACTAAAAAAAATTGACTTTGCATGAAATAGTCCATTTCCACCCCTACTTAGGCTAGATTGCAAGTTACTTAAAATTTGAACAAGTTTGATGGCATGAAACCCTAAACTAGATGAGATTCATTTTAGGAGCCCAAATACAAATGTGCATGTTAATTTTAGGATTTGAAAATGAAAGTGTGAAGTTCATTTACCACATTAGAGCTCATTAACCAAACTTACAGTTCATTGGAATAGATTAGGGTTCATTTTAACTTGAAAATAGAGAAAGAGCAGAGGAGGAAGCCCTAATTGTAGAATGGCTTCCTAAACACTCAAGAAATGATCATAAACCTTAAAGGAGCATCCCATGTGACCAAATATGTAGCTAAGTAGACACCTACATAGCTCTAGGCTCCAAGTGCGTAGGTCTGGGTACCACCTACATAGGACTTAACCACATGCGCAGAAATAGTGACCACCTGTGCAGGTACAGTGACCACCTACGCAACTTCAATGACCACCTACACAGCTGTCTTCCAAAACCTAAAAAAGACACAAAAACACAAAAAAAATTCATCAGCTATGCATGATTCACATCAGGTTCACCAAATGTAAGACTAGAAAAGGGGTTAGAAAGCATATTTAGGTAGCCACAAACCCTAAACAATATTCTACCCTAACTAATCTAACATTAAAACCATTTTAAACAAGAGTTGAAATATATGCAAGATAACACAAACAAAACTCCCTTCGAATGTAGTTCTAATGGTCTCCTTTCTTCTCCATAGAGGTTGATATGTTTCTCTTTGACAAACACATTTACACAAAGAACTTGAAAGCTTGGATTGATAATGAGAATTTCTAGGAGATATTGATTCTTGAAGTTCTCAAGAATCTCATGGTTAACCTTGAATGAGAGGAATGCATCCCATTTTATAGAAAATGAGAGACATTTAGGTGAGATTGCACAAAATCCTTTCATAAATATAGATTTTGGTTGGTGAGATGCTTGGAGGCATGAAATGGGGGAGAGATATTGAGGAGATATTGGAGGATTTTGGAGATATTGAGGAAGCACCTTAATAGGGATGAGAATCCTCAATTAAGGGATATGATATTTAGGTGAGATTATGAATCTTTAA
>MU225274.1:727938-765280 GCA_018584345.1 Thuja plicata | reverse complement strand
ATAAATTAACTATTTAATAATTAAATAACTTATTGAATGATTTCTTTGAACCTTTTAATTAATCACCAAAAAGGGGTTAGATGACTTTACCAGATAAATTAATTAAATATCTTTAATTAGAAGATCATCTTAATTTTATTATAATATTTGAGATGACCAGGACGTAGATTTAAATTGAGAGTTATAGTTTATAATAAAAAGGAAAATCTAATTAAATTTCTTGGAAAAAAACTTAGGACTCTTAATGTTATTTTTATGTAGTCAATATATGTGGCCAGTATACTGACCTCTATAAAAATAGTATTAAGGAGCACCATAATCAAGGGGGATTAATATTAACTCAGATTACCTTCAACATAGGAACCATGATCCGTTAAAATTTTTAAGCGTCTAGGGTTAAGGGATGTTGACTCTAGTCATGATTCCCCTTAGGCCCTCTTGGTTGTAAATTTAATTAATAATCCTCCTTTCAAAAAAAAAAAAAAAAGTTGTTGCGTTTTGGGCGAGTAATTTTTGGGCATTACACACTAATCTAGGGTCTCAAATTTATCTTTATCACCAGTCATGTGATGTGAACAACCACTATCAATAATCCAATAGTCACCTTTGCTCATATAAGAAATTAATGTAGTTTTCTCATCATCATTAGAATCATCTTTCATATCAACATACACAACTTCTATATCATTTTCATCAGATTTATCAGAATCATTGTCACAAGCTTCTTCATCTATATAGCAAGATTTCTTAACTTTGTCTTTGTAATCATTGTACTTTCTAAAGTTTTAGTCATCCTTTCTATCTTTGTACTTGCTATCTTTTCTTTCATCTTTTTCATTCTTATCAGGACATCTAGCAGCAATATGACCAACTTTGTTACATGAAAAAAAAATGATAGGAAGTTTACCTTTTAATTTTCCTTTTCCTCTAGATATTCTTCTTGCCATAAGTGCTTCAAGTTGTTCTAGATCATCATCAGTAGTTTCACTGTCACTGTTCACACATTTCTTTCCTTTCTTTAATCTATTAAGTACCAACTAGGATCTGAATGCAGATTCAATAGCTTGTGGAGTGTAGTTGTCAAAATTTGACATTTCAAATGTTGTAAGTTTTCCTACCAAACCTTCCAAAGTTAAATTATTATTAGGAGTACATCTTAACTCTTCAATTGTAGAGACTCTAATAGCATATACAGGAAGAAGTGTTCTCCTTACCTTTCTCATAATGGTGTTATCATCAATGGATCCCTTAGCTCCTCTAATAGCATTTACAACTTCCTTTATCCTACCATAATATTGAACTGTATTTTCTCCTTCTTGCATTTTCATTTCATCAAACTTACCTCTTAAGCTTTCAAATTTTTCTCTTAGTACATTTGTATTACCTCCATAGATGGTTGCAAGGAAAACCCACATTTTCTTTATAGTTGTACAATTCTTTGTCTTCAAACTCATGATAGTTCAGAGATGATGCAATCTCCAGCATTGCTTGAATGTGCTCCTACTTTTCTCTCAACTGTGCAACTATGGCAGTTGTAGTAGGGGCTACATAATCATGTTCAACATAGTGTTTAGAATCATCTCCAATACCAGCCATATGCAATTTCATCAAACTCTGCCATGCAGGGATATTCTCTTTGTTCAATTTTGGTACCTCCTTTTTATACATCTTGATCTTTTTCTCCAAGTGCCTTCAAACTATTTTCAAGAGACCAACGCTCTAATACCAATTGTTAGAATGAATTTAGAATAACTAAGGGGGGGAGGGGGTGAATCAGTTATCATCAAGTCTAGATGCACCCATTTAAACTTTATACCAATTTGAACAACTCAATTTTACTCGGCAGCAATAACATAAACTAACAACATACATATGCAGTTTACTGTTTAGATGTAATCAGCTTTGCAGAAACTTAACAGTAAAACACAATATACATAATCACACAAGTTAGCACCAATATTTAACATGGAAACCCAATATGGAAAAAACCACTAATAACATGCTATCAAATTTTCACTCTTCTAAAGTGAGCTTTTGTTAGGAACCAACCCTGTTAAAGGTTACAAAACACATTAGTAAGTGTGACCTAGTTAAATGATTTAATCACCCTGTCAGGAGTGCCCTTGTTAGAGGACTTAAAACATTCCACCTGAGTGTCACCTTGCTAAAAGGATTTATACAATAACTGTTAGGTCTGTTATGTGCTTGAATGAGACCTCTAAATCAGGCACAAACCCAACATAGTCCTTACTCAATCATTCAATTCACAAAGAGAAACATGAATTGCTCATCTTGCAAATTTCATTGAAGTGCCTTGTTGCCTCCTAATTAGTTGGGGATGTCAAATTTACTCTCAGAATGAGAGCCAACAACCATGACCATTGCTAACATGGCGGATTTCTAAAGTATGAGAGATAAGCAAATTGCCATTAATCTATGAAAGAAAATGCAATTAATCTAGAAATGAAGTGCCATTAAACTAGAATTGAAATGCATATTAATCTAGAAAGCTTGAAAGATGATGGAATTAAGATACTAAATATGTAAGAAGACTAAATTAAGAATCAACATATTACTTAATCCAAATGAAATTAATCTAATTATGCAACAAAGCTAAAAAGCATAAAAATCAATACAAATTTAACTATAATTTTGATGCTCTCCAATTCATCCTCTCAAATGAAGAAAAAGATGTCCAATATATAGAAAAACCATGGAAAGAGGATGAAGAGTTTCTTGAAAAGAAATAGTTGCCTCTTCATTTTCAGAAATAGAGATTGAGACAAAAAAGCATGAATTATTTAATTAAAAGAGTGGATTATTGCCACATGAGTGACCTTTCATGTAGAATTATGGAATTCATTTTGAGGATAATCCATTCAATCAATTAAATAACTATTCAATTCCTTTTGATGTATATTAGCTAAAGGGGGTGGAATTAATTTAATTTAAAAGCACTTAGGACTTTAGAATTAAATTAATTAATCATAGGGATTTTTAGCTAATAAACCCTGATAATTTAGGAATTAAATATAGTGTTAGATTTATGCAAATTTAGGTTTTCTGCATTTGAGACTCAGTCAATCAAAGTCAATTAGGAGGATAATTTGCCTAGTACAATAGGACTTCGATGATGAGAAAATTGAAGTAATGCACCAAAAATTGATTAAGATTATAAGGTGCCAATTTTGGGGTATTACATTTTGCCCCTCTTTGAATTGATGTGCGAGCAACGCATTGATTCAAATAATAGTCTAATGTGAAGATAAAGATTTTGGAAGTCTAGGTTAGGTTGCCAAGACACCGATAATATTGAGAAGCAGAATCATCTGAGAGAAGATTAAAATCAGGGTTAGATTGCCCCAATGTTAGTTGATAGTTGATGAAGATCTAGGGCTATCTCCCAAATTAGGGTTAGATTGCCCCAATATGAAGATTA
This sequence comes from Thuja plicata, assembly GCA_018584345.1. Taxonomy (NCBI): domain Eukaryota; kingdom Viridiplantae; phylum Streptophyta; class Pinopsida; order Cupressales; family Cupressaceae; genus Thuja; species Thuja plicata. The sequence continues at coordinate 761,841 of MU225274.1, read as the reverse complement.
GCCCTCCAAGATCTAGGTTAGGTTTCCTAGATAATGGTCTAAAGATCTTTTGAGAGCCATCTTTAGAACGAAGCATAACTTTCAGGAGTTAGGGTTAGATTGCCCCAATACCTAATGAGATTTCAAGAATCATCTTTAGAGCAAAGCTTGATCCTTGAGGATCTGAGTTAGATTGCTCAGATACCTAGAAAGATATATGATAAGATGACAAGATGTGAGGCATCAAGATGCCCCAGGAGATTCAAGATCATGGAATATCCAATTTTGACCATAAGTTATGAAAAACTAAATATGCCCCAAGTGATGAGATGCCCCTAGTGATGGGGACTTTTGATTCAGATCAGACTAATTCAAGAGTAATGCGAAAGATTTAATGATGCAATCATCCTGCCCCCTCTAGAGAGAAAATGAAACATGACACATCATAATGATGATGAGAGTGACAAATCATAGATAGAAATAAGATCAAAGATCCAAAGAAATCCAGAGATAGATCAAGAGAAGATAGAATTGATTTGGAGCGATCAAGGAGTCCTACTGACTAGGTTTGACCATAGTTGACCAAGTTTGACTAGAATTGACTAGAGTTGACTTTGATGAAAAGATTGCAGAAGTTGAGAAAGTCATGACAAGGGATAATTCTGATAAGAAAGAGACGTCATAAAATTGACTACACAAGTGTCCGATTGTATCGGTCCTAAAATTTTAAAATGTGATTTCAAGCTGCTTAGGAGTGTCAGATTTAGATTTTGATCACAAAAATGGTTCAAAATGGTCCATTTAGCCAAGGGTATAATTTTTGTAGAAAATGGAGCACTTTTAAAAATTAGGTCAAAGGCTATATAAGGCACAGAGGGGTCATTTTCAAATCATTATTCATTTTTGACTTTAGCAATGGCGAGAGCTCCAACTGACATTGATAGCATTCCTATGCACACACACACCGATTCGAGCACTCCCAATGATACAACAGGCCACCAGAGTATGATGCACCTGTAAGTAATCACAACATTATCCTAAATTTCAAATTTTTATCAATTTTAATGCATTTTAGCATGTTTTTAAGCTTTTTAGGGTCTATTGCATCCAATCTTGCACGAGGGAATAGTTTCCTCATGCTGACCTTGATTGCCTTTCACGTGAGGATTCAGATTCCTTGCGTAGGTTAGGGATTCCTCACGCGGGTCCCTCCCTTGAGCTCGCATGAAGTGCGCGCTTATGCCGTGTGAGATTTCATAAATCTCATGTGGGAAGACATCCTTTCTCGCACAAGTCAGAAAGCTCATGTGGGAAAAGAGTTTCCTCGCACAGGAAACTTTCTTAATTCAAAAATTTGTCATTTTTTTATGCCGCAGAGTCATCCAGTTACAATGTCTCAAGACTGTGTTTAGGATAGGTACATAGCTATATTTTTTTGTCATTACTTTGAAAAACATCATCATGTTGAGGTACTGATCCAATTTCATCACTTGCTTTGCAGGTTGACTTCCCTGATATTAGGCTTTAGTCACATCATCCTATCATGGGTGAGTTATTGCAGAGACTATTAGATGTTGATGGTGCCCACATTGATGGGCTTAGATTATCATACCTTCACGATGCACCTGATATTCAGGTAAATCACAGTTTACTGGGTGCCCTAGTCGAGCGTTTCCATTCAAAGATGAACACATTTCACTTGCCATAAGGGGAGATGAAAGTCACTCCTAAGGACATTTATAGGATTCTGGAAATTCCTTTTCATGGAGCTCATGTGGAGTATGACACTCATCCGAGATCAGGTACACTTGCATTGAGAGCAGTCTTCTAGGATGATCTAGTGATGGGATGGGTCATCTTGTGGGAGGATTTGATTCATAGCTATGACGTAGATCACCCACTTGCAGTTGTGTTGGTGCTTTTCTTGAGTTTCCACTTGGTGCCTAATCAAGGTTAGCACGGATTGGAGTACAGTTGGGGAGGTATGTTGCAGAGGATGTTGGCCACACCTACAGTTACTTTTATATGGGGTGAGTGTATGTTTTCTCAGATGTACCATGAGATGCACAAGATTGTGCATCAAGGTGCATAGACCATGGCAGTTGGAGTCATCATTCTTTAGATATGGGCCTGGTAGCACCTTCCCATATGCAGGCTGATATTCTATGACACACCGCAACCTCTAGAGCCATATATATACAGGTACACAGGTCTCATAACCTAGCCCATGCTGGGTAAGATAGAGCAATGGTAGTGTTGGTGCTCAAATCAATCGATTGGATTTCCTATGGACTTGCCAATCCAATGCTTGGAAACCCAAGTGATTTGGTCAACTAACAAGTCACAACCAAGGCAAGGTTGGAACTTCTACAATTCTGGCTCTGCAAAACCAAGGTTGGTAGGCCTATACCTTGACTTATCCTTCAAGTTACAAGGATTTTTATGGTAGATAAGTAACACTTCAACCTTCTCTCTCAAGTATGGCAAGGCACTTGAAAGAAATCTAACTGAAAGCAATATATCATGAATTATAAATTGAAATACTTTAAGTAATTGAAATAATGTTTAGTAAATGTGTATGTAATTTGAAATGAAAAAATATATAAGATATCACAAAACTATAAACAAAGAACTGAATAACTATAATCCAAATAATGATTAGACCAGTGCCTTACTCTACCATGGGGAATAGAGTCAAGATCAATCTAATCTTATGTTCAACCTCAGAGACATTTTTACAAGAAAACTTATCACTTCAAAGGTGCTATGGAATGTACATGCAACCTAAAACAAATTCAGAGATATTTCAAAAGGGTAATTCTTCTTAGATGAAAAACCAATTGACTAAGGCCTCAATCAACAGAATTTAACCATGCAAAATGAGAAAACCAATTGGAAATATAGAATATGAATCAAATCAGGAAGCATGCACATCAAACTATCACTTTGAAGAAGTTCTATTGGTTTATCCAAGGGACTAATTGTAAAATGATAATGAAACTATTACACATGTGAAAGAAAAAGGACTTATCTTTATTGATTTTGAAAAAATAGTAGATCTAGGTCCATGTTATACTTGTTGATTAAAAACCATCCAAATATGTGAAATTATATTATTATTGTATCCCCTTCTCTTTAAATTTTACATTATGTATATATATGTGTTTGAGTGGCTTTCACACCTCTTTATGGTGAAAAGACACAACTCTTATTACAAATTATTTTGAAAAAATAATAAACTAACTAAAAAATAACTACCTAAGTTTTGGATTTGGCTTTGGTTGAAAATTTAAAAAACCTCGTGAAAAGCTAATATTTTTGTTGGAGATAGGAAATGTGATTTCCTAAACTAGGTCAGTTTTAGATTTTTAAAATTTGACCATCTTTATCCTCTGTCGAAATCATCTTTGTAGAAGGTCTAAATTCTAGCATTTTCTGAAGGCTTCAATTAGTTAGTTCTATTTATTTGTGTCATAAAGCTTCCTTCCTTTGATATTTTTTAGTATCGAGAAACATGCTTCTTGATAATGGATTGGGACTTCTAAATTATCAAAATTTAGGGTACCACCAGGTGGTCGCAGATAGATGACATGGCAGCAGTCATATGGCAGCCTTGGATAGCCACAAAGGTGTGGGATGATGCACAACATGAGTTGTCTTATATGTTCTATTCACATCCTTTGATCAGGCATACCATCAGCATTATTGAGTGCTTCTTACTTACACAAGTGTTACGCCAGTTTGGGAGACAACATGATGTCTCTCAGGAGTTTTGCACTTATGCTTGATTTATCAATGAGATGAAGAAGGGTTGGCAGAAACAGCTCGACAGAGGCCGAAGCATGATAGATGCTTGAGTACCACTAGCTAGGTGGGATTACATGGTCAAGGTGATGAATGCATGTATGAAAACTACATACAGAGACCACATATTAGCACATCCATTCCCCAGATATACAGCTCCTGTTGGTCTGATTCCTCACATAGAGCAGGTGGTACAGCCACCACCATAGTAGCAGGCACAACAGGTGCCCCCATAGCCATAGGTATAGCAGCAAGAGAGGGTAGTACGACTAAGGACCTCCCAAACTAATATCCCTATTAGACCCATGGGGTCAGATGCAGGTGCCAGGACTAGTGGCAGTCAAGATAGAGCCACTAAGTAGGGAGAGGATGCCATCATGGCTAATGCTATTCCAACTAAGCCATAGGTACACAAAAAGGTAGCCTAGCTATAGGAGGCACTCCGGAGAGTCTGAGAGAGAGCTAGATAGTCGCAGAGGGAGCAAGATGACTTCCATACACAGGTGATCATTCAGGAGACTCGGATAGTTGAGCAAGATCGAGAGATCTGGGAGTTATGGGAGGCATTGGCTAGATCACAGATAGAGATGAGGTACGAGGCTACTTAGGCATCTTATTACTATGCTACTTACACGATTGCAGTTCCTAAGGCAACAAATCAGATTCAGCCATTTTTAGAGTATGCTGGGGCACGAGCCACTCCACTAGGACCACCTCCACCGGGACCACCTCCTCAGCAGTAGGGTATGCCACCCCCTCCACCTCCACTGGGTGGTTAGATGAGATACCTTGATATACCTATTGTACCACCATTTTGATATATTATGCTCAAGTAGCACCTTTGTACATCTGACCGATCGATATATATATATATATATATATATATATATGAGCTCAATTTTGGCATCATTGTACTTGTTTCTTATATGATTTAGATGTATGGATTAGAAATGTATGCCATGGATGAATATGCAAATGTTTATGCACATGTTTTATTGATGTTAGATGGATAAATGCTATGTATGATTTGATTTATTCCTATAATGAATGCACATGTTTATGGATATATAAATGCAAATGAATGTATATAAATGCATTTTTAGAAATGACTTTAATGAAATGGATGCAATGTTACTAATCATCTCGTGCAGGATATCACAATATACAATAGGTACTAACCAAAAGAATACGAACGAAGATCGAAAGCGAGGACCAGACACTTGTGTAGTCAAGAGGAAGCCAGGACAAAAGATGAGGACCTTTGAAGAATGAGAAGACAATGAAGAGCACCAAAACTATCGCAATGCAAGATTAAAATGCAAATGCAAGCCTATAATGTAGATGCAAGCCTAAGCTAAATGCAACCCTAGGACTTGGTTGTTGGACTCATCCTATAATCATCATCAAGTACTTTTGGATCATTGGAGTCAATACAATCCTTATTGGTGTCGCTGTGACCATAAGAATATGAATATGACTTTCATCAGATAAAATATAGGAAATGAATGTAAGCGTTAGGGCAAAAGAGCCAAGATGACCTAAACATTATTTCCAGTTTGATATAGTAAGAGTTCACAAGTAAACAAACAGAGCAATAATAGTCAAGGAGATAGTTCCAACCTTCCTGTACAAATAAACAAGATCAAGGGATGTGAGGCTTTTCCACCTTAATGCAAAAGCTCTTATCAAATACACCCTATTTATTTGACGTTGTTGGATCATCCAAACCACACCCACAAGTAGTAGACAAAGAAAATATTAGTGAAATTCATAAGAACAGACATCATACAAAGAAAGAGTCCATCATATCTTAGCATGTTTCAAGGCTTACAAATGTGTCTATGTGTAGGGTGTTGAAAAACACGGTTGTGCTTGTGAGTGCAATGTGTTTGATTGCTATCGAGAGATGTTTATGTGTGAGATATCCAATGTGTGTTAAAAAACACAGATGTGTCCAAAGAGAGTGTTCAAAAATACTATTTCATTAGGGTGTTGAGAAACACCAGTTTGTGCTAGTAGAGAGTTGTCATTTGACAATATTACTGACTCAAGTGAAAACCGAAGATACGATCGAAGTGGGGAACCATGCCCCTAAGTAACAAATGGATTGAATTCAAACATGTAGATAGCATGTTGATGTGAGAAATCTCAGTAATATAGCGAAAGTAGGCAGACTTAGTGAGAACCACTGGTGACTGTCATGAGAGAGATTCTCAAGAATAAAGATTGATGACGAGATCTAGGCATCAGCAGGAAGACGCAGTGCGAACCACTGGTGACTAATGCAGAGAGGAGAAAGACTCAAAAAGATAGGACAATGCCCCCTAAACAAGGAAGATTCCCCTGAGTGTGAATAGTTTTGATCCATGTGAAGTCGAGCAAAATCTTGAAGATGACTGGGAGCAAATGCATGAGAAAACTAAAGCAGGAAAGCAAACTAAAGCATGAAAGCAGAATAGCGACTGCAAGAAAGCCAAGAGATGCTGTGACAAACAGAGCATTGCAAAAAAAGAGGCACCTATTTACCAGGTTTTCACCATCTTGGTAGAAATTCTATTTTTTCTACCATGGCGCCTGTTTACCAGGTTTTCATCAATGGCAAATTTTTCTCTTTTTCTCTTTTTTTTGTATTTTCATTTTTTTCAATTTTTTTATTTTTTTTTTATTTTTTTTATTTTTTTTGGTATTGTCAAGGCACCTATTTACCAGGTTTTCACCAAGATAATAGATACATCAAAGATCCTCTTTGCTAGGTTTTCACTAAGATGATCATTTTTTTAGGACGTTTTACAATTTTTAGGATTTTCTTAGAATAAAGTATGTACATGAGTATTCAAAAGATATGTCAACCGTAGAACTTCTTTAGGTGAAGAGCATTGATGGGCTCTTTGAGTTGTTCCCCCTCTATGGTGGAGAGCTGATAGGTACCAGACCCAAATACTACAATAATAACATAAGGACCAAGCTAGTTCTTAGGATGAGATCACCCATTTGGAAGTCTCTTGGTCTAACCTTCTTGTTATAGCTCTTAGATATCCTCTTCTGATATGATTAGAGATGATCGAATGCCACCTTCCAATGTTCATCTATTAGTTCAAGCTCTTGTAGCTGAGATATTCTAATATCATCATTAGTAATGTGGCCCTTCAGAGAGACTCACAAGGTAGGAATCTCAACCTCAATAGGCAGCCATGCATCTGCACCATAGACTAGAGAAAAGGGCATGGCCCCTGTTGGTGTTCGTATAATGGTCTGATAGGCCCATAAATCCAAGTTAATTTGGAGATGCCAGTCTCATCCAGATTTATGTATCGTATGGTGTAGGATCTTGAGAATTGTCTTGTTGGAAGCTTCATCCTGTCCATTACCCTGGGGATAATAAATAGACGACCAGTGTTGAGTAATCTTGAACTTAGTGCACAAATTTTTCAGATCTTTGTTCTTGAATTGTCCCCCATTGTCAATTATTATAGATGAGGGTGCACCATATCTACAGATGATGTAGTTTAGTATGAACATGGCTACAAACTCTGCCATCAGCTACACTAAGAAGTACTGCCTCAACCCATTTGGTAAAGTAGTTAGTGGCAGTAATGATGTATTTATGTCCTCTCAAAGAAGATGGATATATCTGACCCACTAAGTCAAAGGCCCATTGTTGAAATGGCCAGAAAGTAATGAATGGAATAAGCTCCTTGGCTAGAGCATGAATCAGATTACCATGTAGTTGACATTGTTTGCAAGACTTAGCAAACTATGTAGCTTCCTTCTCCATGTCCATCCAATAGTAACCAGATCTAATAAGTTTACAAGCCAGTGTCAGACCATTTGAGTGAGAACCACAAATGCCTTCATGTACCTCTTCTAACGTGCATTTGGACTCATCAGGTTCTAGACACCTAAGGAGGGTACCGTCTAGAGCTCGTCTATACAAGTCATTAGCTACGATGACATACCGTGAAGCACTGCATATTAAATGACATTTTTCATTTTGAGTATATGTGTCAGGAATAATTTGGTCCTGAAGATAAGAGAAGATATGATGGTAGCAGGATGAATCATGTCCAATGATTGAATAGATCATCTGGGAGTTAGGTGAATCATAAGCAGGGTAGCATAACATCTCCACTAGGAATTCGTGTCTGAAATCATTTTCTAGCATTTGTAACATAGAATCTAGAGTAGCCATAGCATTAGCTTCTTTATTATCCACTCTTGGGATTTGCTGGAAAGTAACATGTGCAAAGTATTTCTTAAGGCCGTCAACCATATTTTTATAGGGCACTAGCTTTTCATCTTTTTTTTGATAGTTGTTGTTCACTTGATTGATAACCAGTTGTGAGTCACCAAAGACTTTTAGCTCATCAACTCACCATTCAATAGCGATATTTAGTCCATTGATCAAAGCTTCATACTTAGCGGTGTTATTTGTACAAGGAAACATCATTTTGCATGCCTTTGGTAAAGAATACCACTGAGGTGTAATAAACAAAATTCCAGCTCTTGACCCCTGCTGGGTGAACAATCCATCAAATAACATGGTCCATGTCTGATGTGTGAGAAGCATGATGGAATCATCTAGAAACTCAATCCTTAATGGTTGATGATCTGTAATAGGTGTCTCGGTCAACTGATCTGCAATCACTTATCCTTTAATAGCTTTTCTCTCAACATATTCAATATCAAATTCACTAATGAGCATGACCCATTTAGCTAGTCTACCTGTGAGGGTATCTTTACTGAGTAAGTATTTTAATGGATTGATTTTTGTGACTAGCCTTGTAGTGTGAGCCAGCATGTAGTGTTGTAACTTATAGGAAACAAACACCACTACTAAGAAAGCTTTCTCAATTACAGAATAATTCATTTCATGAGAGACCAATGTTCTGCTGATGTAATAAATGGCTCTTTCTTTATTATTTTTATTTGCTTGGGCCAATAGAGCACCCAGAGATGTTTCCATGGCTGAGATGTATAATATCAATGATTTCCCCTTAATAGGAGGCATTAACACAGGTGGATTGGTGAGATATTGTTTGATCTGTTGAAAGCCTTGTTCGCATTCTTTGTTCCATTCATAAGTCACACCTTTATGTAGAGTTTTAGTAAATGGTTGTGACTTATCAGCTAACTATGAGATAAAATGCCTGATAGATTGGAGCCAATCTTGGAGACCTCTTATTTGTCTAATATTACAAGGTGGAGGCATTTCCATGATAGATTGTACCTTTTTTAGATCCACCTTGATTCCCTTCGTAGAGATGATATAGCCAAGTAATTTTCCTGAAGTAACCCCAAATGCACATTTCTTAGGGTTAAGACATAGCCTAAATTTTTCCATACGATCTAGTATGGGACCTAGATTAGCGAGATGTATCTTTCTCTCCATACTTTTAGCGAGTGTGTCATCCACGTAGTCCTCCATTTTCCTATGCATCATGTCATGAAATATGGTAGTGATAGCTCTTTGATAAGTAGCTCCAGCATTTTTTAGACCAAAAGGCATAACATTCCATTAGAATGTACCCCATGCACAAGTAAAAGAAGTCTTCTCTTGGTCCTCTGGCACAATTTTGATTTGATTATAGCCAGAGAAACCATCCATTAGCAAATACATCTCATACCATGCTGTCATATCCATGATCATGTCAATGTTGGGAAGTGGAAAATCATCTTTTGGACATGCCAAATTTAAGTCTTTGAAGTCTGTGTAGACTTTGATAGATTTGTCATGTTTAGTCACTGGGACTATATTAGAGATCCACTCTGCATAATCAATTATTTGGATGAACCCAACTTTTAGAATTTTTTCCAATTCTAGCTTGATCAGTAGAGCCACATGTGGATGCATCTTTCTAAGTTTTTGTTTGACTAATTTCACACCTGGAGCTATAGACAAGTGATGCATGATGAGATCAGGATCTACACCTAGCATGTTAGAATATGTCCATCCAAAGTTTATCTTTTTCTCCTGGAAGAAGTCTGTGAATTCCTTAAGTTCTTCTGTAGATAATGATTTGGCCACATGAATGATGTGTGGATGTTCTTATATTCCTAGATTTATCGGCTGAGTTGGCTCAATTAACACTGATGAATGTTCTTGGAAGTGACTCAAAAGCACATCAAGTATCTCATCCTTAGGCACCTCAGAGAGGTTTTCACCTTCTAATACGTCTTTTCTTTTTACTTTTTTTGGCTCTGATACTATCACAATGTGGTTTTCACCATCAGAGCACCTATTTTTTCTTCTTTTAATTTTTTGACTAAGATACTTGATGTCAACCTCGGTCATGTTGACAGTTTCTTCACTAGTGGAGGACATTATGGGTTCAACAATGTGAAGGTAGAAGGCTAGAGCATAATCATTCTAGAGTGTAAGGACTTCATTGGATGAAGAAGGGGAATTCCAGTCTATTAACTTGGGATGTTGGAGTGAAAGAGATGTGACAGGTTCAAGTGCATTCACGGTATAGTCATCGAAAGCATTGAATAGCAAGCTGAGACCTAAATCGATCTCATCCAAAGGTGTGTTTGAATCCTTCTAACCCCTAATGACTGAAGTAGAAGAAATGTTAACATTTAGGGACTCGAACTCATTAGACCTTTCACTAGACCTCTCACTTACATCAAGAAGTTTTTCATAAGATCCTTCTAACAAACTGTCAAACTAATATTCATGAGAGTTTGTGTTTGAACTCTAACTTGGGTGTTTGCACCATGAAGCTTTAGGATTTCTTGCAACACCAGCCTATTCTTGTGCCAACTGCTCTTGAAACTCTAGTGATATGTATCTTTCACCTTGGAAATTAGGATCTTGCAACACTTTCCATTGTTCATAGGTTAGTGCATCAAGAGGAGTGGTTTTATCAGAATCGTTGTTAGTCTTGATTGTAATGGCGCGTGGTACAAAATTATCTGGCTTAGCAAAGAATGCTGCCAGGTCTAGAGGAATGGGATAAGGATAGAAATCCTCATTGGAGCTATCTTCTATGATGTCGACTACAGTTGTGCCTTTAGGTTTTGGTGAAGGCTCTAATTTTGGTATAAATATGTTGATCCCTAGATGGAATGGGATCTTTTTGAAACCTAAACTAGTGGTGTCTTTTGTCTTTTGACCCATAGCTTTAATAGGTTCCACTAACCCTTACCATTCAACCCTATTGGGCCACTCCCTTTTTACCTGAAGTGTTTCATAATCTTAAGACCTTCATTGTTGGGATTTAGTTCACGAGCTGGGGCAGTCTGCTCAGCTATGTTCTTTCCTTTGCAAAGCCAAGCCTTAATAGATCTTTCCTCATCTTCATATTCCAATTATGTAGAAGCCCATACAAAGATACCATCATAAACTATCTTAGGAGTAGCGAAAGATTTTTTATTCTCAAAAGGTCTCCCATAAGAACAAGGACACAGAGGTAGAGCTACTAATGATAGCACAGGTTCTATTTGATATCCCCCCATGCCTATGTCTATGATTTTCAATGTCTGTTCCATGTCTCTAAGCTTGGCATCATAGAGTTCTGTGTATTCTCTATTAGTCAGAACAAGACTATCAGCTGATTGAGTGAGCGCATTACAAGAAGAGCCCATACTAGCAGGAATTGTCACCTCTACGCCTTAAAAAGAAAACTTAATACACTGATGGTATGTAGAAGGAACTGCTTGCATCTCATGGATCCATGGTCTTCCCAGCAAGATATTATACACAAGAGGAAGGTCTAGCATCTGACATGTGATGTCTATTTCAACTGGTCCAACCTGAATGGGTAGCACGACTAAACCTTTAGATTTTATCTCTTCTTCATCATAGGCCTTGATGGTAATTCTTTTGTGGGAATCTATGTGATCCTCGCCATAACCTAGCTGAGCAAGAAAGTGAGCGGAGCAAATATTAAAACCAGCACCATTGTCAATAAGGACATAGCAGACTAGCTATTTGCCAATCATGACTTCTGTATGCAGAGGAGCATTATGTAGGTGACTAATTGAGTGATCATCTTCTTTAGAGAAGGACAAATAATGCGGTGAAGTCAAGTGACCCACCATGGATTGAAACTAATCTAGATTAATGTCTTTGGGGACATTAGCTTCTGTGAGAGCTTTGTCTAGAATCTTCCTATGAGTAGGTGAGATCTTCAATAGCTCAAAGATAGTTATCTGAGCATTGGTTCTTTGAATCTAGTCAAGAATGCTATAACCAGTAGTAGGAGGCGTAGGGACCACTTTTGTGGTCTTGTTGGCAGAGCCAACAATAGTTTTATCTGTAGTTTGTTTTGGTTTGGATGTAGCAACAGGAGGGTCAGGACCCTTGATAGTAATTTTAGTGCAAGATCTAGTAACAACATTCATGCAATCTTGAGATGTTTCAAATTTAGATAATTGAGACCTAGGGACTCTCAAGATGAATGGGGTCTTAGGATTGGAAGTATCCCTGCTCCCCTTGCTAGTAAACATATTACAATATTCCACTTCCATAGGTTCAACCATGTTGATGACATTATCATAAGTGGCATGTGCATAGTTAACTTTGGCATTATTGCTCTTAGCATTTGAAGACTTACCTTTCTCATGATGAGGAAAGGGATCCTTAAATGCCTAATGATCTGAATTCTTGTTATGATTTTCCACAATGATAACCTGGTTATCAATCAGATCTTGGACTTTATGATGCAATTGAAGATAAGTAGCAGTCTTATGACCCTTATTTTGGTGGTAGTCACATTATGCATTATCATTCCACCAATGAGGTCATGGTTGCGAATCGTATAGACATTTATCCAAAGGAGCAAGAATCTGATTTTGAACCAAAGTTTTGAAAACCACATCAAGCTGTTCTCCCAAAGAAGTAAATTCATGCTTGGGTCATGGGGCCCAAGGTTTGTTGCCAAAAAATCTAGAAGACTGTTGAGTGATTGTTGTAGCCTTTTCAATAGCTTTGGTTTCTTGTATACTAGAGGTCAGATTGAAGAACAGTTTTGAAGAAGCTAGAGTCATGTTATCGACCACCCCATCATTCACAACGTCCCTATTTTTGTTTGTAAACTTCCCTTTATCTTTGTTGTAAGATGAGGAACATTGTTTGTTGTCTTTATACAAAGTCATTTCACCTTTTTTAACCATAAATGCTTCTATTCTAATAGCTTTGTTTATCATGCTATCAAAATTAAGGGGACCTTGAAGTTGTAATTGATACCAAAAATTAGGGGTGAGATTATCCAAGAAGATATTGAGTTTCTTAGATTCGAGTATTTTGCGAGGGTACTTAGTGCAGAGTTGTCTTCATCTTTGGACAAATGTTAAGAATGGTCCCCCTTGCCTTTGCTTGAGATTGCAAAGGTCCTTTATGTTTATGGGATGTTGAATATTGTGAGAATAGTGTTGTATAAAGAGATTGGAAATCTCATCAAAAGTCTTGATGTCAGTGGGTAGTCGAGAGAACCACTCCATGGCAGGTCCACCCAAACTTTGAGGAAAGAGATGCATCAAATAGGTTTGATCATGTATAAAATCCATGGATAGGGCACCAAATTCTCTTAAATGATCTTCGAGATTAGTGGTACCTAGATACTTATCATATTTAGGGAGTTATACACCTTTGGGAAAAGGTGGCATAGTAATACTCCTATCAAAAGGAAAAGGACATATGCTTTCCATCATGAACTATTGTGTGGGTTTGTCCTTATCCTTCATAAGTTGGCTGATTTGACTTTGCATGTCTTGAATTACTTTATGCAATTTGGAGGTCTCACTTTCTTCTTCTTTAGCCACAAGCGTTTCCACTTGGAAGTTTGCGGCTAACTTAACTCCTTGTTTTGCCAAATCTAGAAAGTATTTTTCTTTGTCTTCTGCAAGGATTATTTCCATCATTTTGATGAGAGATTTATTAGACTTTGCAGTATCTATGTCGCTTTGAGTTATTGGCTCATCATCATTACCAAGAATTTCATAAATACTATAAGTCTGATCTTGACCCTGGTGATGTTTCTCTTCTTGTTGACCTTGTTCATTTTGGAATTGGTCATGACCATCCTTGCATTGACCTTGCATGTAATTGAAAGGATTTTCCATGTTGTTAATGTGAGATTGTGCCGTGAGCACCTCTTCAGTATGAGTGTGAGTATCAAGTTGAGAACTCATAGTCAATGTATTTCTCAACGGATCAAAGGGGTTGACAAGATCAAAATGATTGATACATTCAAAAGGGTCACTGAGGCAGTGGGGGTCGTCAATAGGATCAACCCAAATAGGTGACTTCCTATAGCCTTTTTGATCTGAAAGAAATGGATTATGCTGATCTTGAAACAAAGGATTAGAACACAGCTAGAACACTAGTTTCTAATTCAGACTTGGATCTATACTGAATAGGGAAGAGGAACATGAGGATCCCTCTTGACTATCAAGTTGAACAATGGGTTTAGAATGACCTTTTCCTTGATCACGAGGTTTACTTCTACCTACTCCAGAACTATGAATGGTAAAAATATTGCCGCTTCTAGTTGTAACAGGCATAGATGAAGATGAAACAAGAGGAAACTTAAGATCCAACTCAGAACTCTGTCTCTAGAGATATTGAAAAAAAAGGTAAAAGGCTAGAATAGCCAAGGTGTAAGATGCACCTATCATGAATCGTTGAGAGTATGGCTAGAATAGCTGAGATGTGACTATCGTGTCGCAAGGTACAAAAACACAAAAAATATAGGATGGAGACAAAGAGACAAGTCCAGTTTGAGTAAGAATCAATCAGTTTGCAACTCAAAATGACTATTTTCAGACTGTAAACAATAGGGAAAAAAGAAATCAGACCCAAAACAAAAGTCAGATCAGGCAAAAAATTCACCAGTTAACGAGAAAAATCTCACTGTTTTGAATGCCAGACTACAGATTCACACAAGGAAGTGTTGTGCCACATGAGAAAGTGCTCAACTTTGCATGAGAAAATGCTAGCTCGTGCAAGAAAGTGTTAGGTTTCTGAAAGCTCGCACGAGAAAACTCTAGATTTTGATAAACAGACTCAGTTTTCAAGATAAAAACCAAATTTTGAGACATAGTGAGGACTATTCTCTAACAAAATTTCCAAGTTCAGGGCAGTTTTCTGATGATACAAATCAGCAATCTCAGTTTCAAGGTGACAAGCACTCATTTACAAACATGAAGTTTCAATCAAGCAATAGTCATAAACAGTTCTACCAAGGACAAAGCAACTTGGTAGAATTACGAGAGTCTTTTTTTTATTATGATTGGACAATTTAAGACTCAAAAATAAAGACTCATTTATCCCTACAAAAAAAATTGGTGGAGAAGAAAAAATTCATGTCCTGCTGTCTTATGCGTATGCGTGCACCTCACACAGCAATATCACCCTTGAAAGAGCACCCATGTTTTTGGTGTTTCCAAGGACTACTTATATATATGTTCAAAGGTTACCCTTAAAGTAGGGGCCAGTGTCATATACCACTTCAAGCATCCAGGTGCATACCTATGTCAAGAATCTAGGGGAGAGATTCTTCCCTCTCCCTACACATAGATTATGTCTTTTTTCGAAGGTGAACTGGGTAGGCATCTAACTAAGAGAGTGTTTAGTGGGCTTCCATTCACAATAACCTTTAGTGCCTCTTATATAGAGCTGGGGCCTTGTAGCCACACCAACACTTGAAAGTCATACACCCTTGTAAGCAAGGCTAGGAGCGGCGCCGCTCAATACGACAAACAAGGCTTTCTCAAGATGATAGTCAAAATCATGAGAAAGAAGTTACCATGGCTTTAGATTCTTTGGACTCAAAAAAGTAGAATTTATTATAGTGAGGTGGAATCACCGGTGATAGGTGTGTACTCACTTGGGTCATTCCCAAAGGTTCAACTTTCGACAGGCCCTCTAAAGGTGACACAACTTGGTTCAGATTCAAGGGTTTGATTTTTTGATTCTCTCAAAGAGATAAGAGCATACTTCTCTACCTTTTCACCTTACCCAAAAAAATCAAGTATATTCATCACCGAGATAGTTTCACTCCACCAAATCCACAAGCCTCTGGGTTTCTGATTCTCTCAAAGAGAGAAGAGCATAATCCCCTAACAAGTAGAAGTGCTAAAGATTCGCTATCTTGCTTTGCTTCCCCAAGTATCCGTCATGCTAGCAACATCTGGATCTTGATTTCATCCATGGGAATCACTTCCATGTAATGAAGAGCCTATTCCCCTACTTTGCTATCGAGATCCTTATGAAATTTTAACAAAGCCCTATTTAAACTATGTGAATGAAAAATAGTAAACAAACACAATGTTTTTAATATGCCTTTGACAATCGTCTTGCAAGTAAATTGTTAGAAAGTTTTTATGATATTTGACAAGAAACCTACAAACCACTGTTATGCTATAGCAGAAATCAAAAATAAGAAATCAACAGCAGAGTGAAAATGTCAGAAAAAAATAACAGCAAATTGCAAATTTTGAAAATTTAATGACTGTCTGCGAAATTTTGCGCGAGCAAGTACTTCATTTCACGTGAGAAAGTGTAGGACCCGTGTGAGCTTTCTGTTTCTTCATGTGAGAGAGTGCTACAAAGAGAAAAACTTCACGTGGTTTGACTTGAAATTTCATGTGAAATTTTCTACCGGTGTTGTATGGATGTACAATAGAGTTCAAATTGCTATCAAATTTTTTTTTGAGAATGAGGCCAGAAATCATTTTTTTCTGCCCCATAGTGGGCACATAAATGTTATGTGCTTGAATGTGACCTCTAAATCAGGCACAAACCCAACATATTCCTTACTCAATCATTCAATTCACAAAGAGAAACATGAATTGTTCATCTTGCAAATTTGATTGAAGTGACTTGTTGCCTCCTAATTAGTTGGGGATGTCAAATTTACTCTTAGAATGAGAGCCAACAACCTTGACCATTGCTAACATGGAGGATTTCTAAAGCATGAGAGATAAGCAAATTGTCATTAATCTATGAAAGAAAATGCAATTAATCTAGAAATGAAGTTCCATTAAACTAGAATTGAAATGCATATTAATCTAGAAAGCTTGAAAGATGATGGAATTAAGATACTAAATATGTAAGCAAACTAAATTAAGAAGAAACATATTACTTAATCCAAATGAAATTAATCTAATTATGCAAAAAATTTAAAAAGAATGAAAATCAATACAAATTTAACTATAATTTTTATGCTCTCTAATTCATCCTCTCAAATGAAGAAAAAGATGTCCAATATATAGAAAAACCATGGAAAGAGGGTGAAGAGTTTCTTGAAAAGAAATGGTTGCCTCTTCATTTTTAGAAATGGATATTGAGAAAAAAAAGCATGAACTATTTAATTAAAAGAGTGGATTATTGCCATATGAGTGACCTTTCATATAGAATTATGGAATTCTTTTTGAGGACAATCCATTCAATCAATTAAATAACTATTCAATTCCTTTTGATCTATATTAGCTAAAGGGGGTGGAATTAATTTAATTTAAAAGAACTTAGGACTTTAGGATTAAATTAATTAATCATAGGGATTTTTAGCTAATAAACCCTAATAATTTAGGAATTAAATATAGTGTTAGATTTATGCAAATTTAGGTTTTCTGCATTTCAGACTCAGTCAATTAAAGTCAATTAGGAGGAGCATTTTCCTAGTACACTAGGACTTCAATGATAAGAAAATTGAAGGAATGCACCAAAAATTGATTAAGATTATAAGGTGCCAATTTTGGGGTGTTACATTTTGCCCCTCTTTGAATTGATGTGTGAGTAGTGCATTGATTCAAAGAATAGTCTAATGTTAAGATGAAGATTTTGGAAGTCTAGGTTAGGTTGCCAAGACACCGATCAGATTGAGAAGCATAATCATCTAAGAGAAGATCAAAATTAGGGTTAGATTGCCCCAATGTTCGATGATGAGTAAATTGAAGGAACGCACCAAAAATTGATTAAGATTATAAGGTGCTAATTTTGGGGTGTTACAAGGTCAACCTGGTTAAAGGATTTTGACTAATACAATGGTTAGAAAGTAATCAGCAAGTGTGATCTGATACATACAACTTACTTTGAAAATATAGATCCAATTCAGCTCTAATACTAATTCACTGAGTGGCCTCCATCTTCGTTTCAATCTTCAAATCTTCTTGGAAATCCATCAAGCAATCACTTATGCAACTCTCTTCTTCTCTGCTCAGCCTTCTCTACTTAGATCATGCCAATCAGTCAATTAAATATGCAATCCTCTTGCATGCATACCTTCATGAATAACCCCTTGAGGTTATCATATACCTCTTCATCTAGGTCAGATAAATCTTTTGCCACTTAATCAAGATCGTAGATCTTAGGTTAGGTCAGATCCAACAGATCTTTCCATCATTACATTTAATTTATTTCTCCAAAGAAATCACTAATTAAATCTTTGATCCATGCATTAATTATGGTTACCCATGCATTTACATAGTGTGGATCATTCAAACTTATCCTTAACTAACTTTACATATCCCAATAAAATCAACTAAGTCGGCCAGAGATCTGAAATCTCAACAATTACCAAAATACTGTCGCTCATCCAACACTGTGTTCTTCTATAATTTACTGACACTTGGTCACCACTATTTTTGTCAGCAATTTACTGGCACTCATTCATCACTGACTTCACTCAGCATACACCATTTTTAGTAAACTAACATCAAAAGATAAACAACACATTACTTTGCCAATGTGCCAACTGATCAAGTACCCTTGTGATTTCCCATAACTCAACCATTTCACTTGGTCTTCTTATTAAATCTCCTTCATGAATCAATAGATATGGTACTCAAACAAATAGCAATAGTCTTACCAATTAAGGTTTGACATCAATGACAAAACAACAATTATTTCCATTGTAGCTTTCCAACATAGTTGGTGTCAGAAGCTTTTTTGCACTCATAATAAAACCTTCTGTGTCAATGTACCTATACAAGGCTAAATTCATCATGTAATGCCTTAACCAATTGTTTACTGAATCCAAAGCTCTCTTACCAATAGTAAAGTTGTAAAATTTGAATTTTCAGGGAGTGAAAGTACATTTTCTATGCGAAGCCAGGTGCTCCTTATTAGTTAACATCAACTCCCAGATGAATTCCATGATAGCTATCCTTGGTGGCACATAAAATGGAAGAATATGTGGTGGGTGAGTGCATCCATAAACTCTTATCAGAGTATAATTCCTTTCATAATTAAAATTTTCCTAATTATGGTCTCCTGGCCATTTATCTACAAATTCACAAGGCCTCAGCAACTGTAATACTTTAGTTGGAAACCTATTACTGTTGACTCCTAAACACTTGAGAATTGGATACACCATCCAATTTTTGAATGCATAGAATTCATTCTCCCTTGTTGTATAGTTCCATACTTTCAACTAGAAATGCATAGGGTTTCTCTGACCTTGGTGGAACCTTTTAGGTCCCAAATTATTCACATCCATGATAGGGAAATTGTAATACAAAATTCGATGCATTAACAAAGAATAGTGTGTGAATTTAGGGACTTTCTCCTTTTTTTGAATATCCATAAACCCTTAATGCATGCATTTATAATGTACTAGATGTAGTCATAGTCTGTGCCTACATGCATACTTTGCAAATCTAGGATAATCATCAGAATATCTGAACCTATTCTCTTAGCACCCCCGTCCACTCCTAGTACTCAACACAATGCATAGGAAATGTATTTCATTTAATAATTGAGATCTTTGTAGAAATAGTGTGAATTACCTGGAATGACTGCTATGTAATTTTTCATCCTTTTGGGTACATGACCCTGAATTAATATAGACACAACAAAGGATTCTCTAACATATTTGGCCTCTAATGCTTTCAAGTTAATCTATATTGAACAAGAATGGTACAGATTAAAAGCCTTCATGAAGGATGATCTATCTAGGGTAGGCAATTCCATCATCTTTCTTGATGGTTTTGGATAGGGCATCATATCTATTGGCCAGCTCGAGCATCAAATCCACATCTATAAACACATCTGGTACCACCAACATGGCTAGCCCACAGATCCATGGGTTTGAAATGGGAACAAATTGTTCACTATTTTTATAGAAATAATTAAAAAGTGAATAATCGGATGAACCGGGAGTCTTAGGATCTCTAATAAATGACATATCATCACCAAGGAAATTGTTACTCACCTTTTTGTTTTGGCTAGAACCAAGTAACAAAGTCATGAATTCCTCTGAATAATTTATTTTTCCTTTCTGATCCTCCTCGGCATCCTTATTTGCCCCACTGGTTGAAGCCCCACTCATAACTGACCTACTCATATTCTCTATTTTCTAAATTCTGATTGAAACAAATTTGTTTCTCTAAAAGACAAACTTTTGACTATAATTTGCTTCTAAAATTCACACTATTCTCTTTCTCTAAGGACTTCTAAAAACTATGCAACTTGTCACTTTGGGTTCTGAAAACTTGGTAATTTGAAATGAACATGGCAATATTTACTTATTCATGGGAAATAAATGCACCATTTGATTTGAAATCATGAAAATTCCAGTTAGTCACTTCCGCCATTACTTCTGTGTGCATTGAAATCAATTTTTGCCTAG
Source organism: Thuja plicata (assembly GCA_018584345.1). Classification (NCBI taxonomy): domain Eukaryota; kingdom Viridiplantae; phylum Streptophyta; class Pinopsida; order Cupressales; family Cupressaceae; genus Thuja; species Thuja plicata. The sequence continues at coordinate 741,484 of MU225274.1, read as the reverse complement.
CCATGGCATCTAAAGTTGACAAGTGATCAATTTTGAATAAACCATTAAATTTGATTGGCTCAAATTATTACAACTCAACATATTTTAAAACACGTTGTCATAACCCTTTTGTTTTCATTGGCTAGCCATTATACATCATTGCGCAGAGGAAAACCTTACATCTTTACGTTACTCTTACTATAGTTTCTTTGGTGACCACGCGACTGACTTATCTCCTTGTCGCTGAGAGTTAACCTTAACTCAGGTTTTGTTGTGAGACTTAATGCACACCATGAGATCTAATTCTTGATCAATGGGAAATATCACTTCAAATTTTCCACGTCTTTATCTCACTTAACCCATTTTCCTTTAAGAGATTACGTGAGTGTATGAAATCAAAGTCGCTGAAAGATTTGGCCTTTTGTGAATTCGCTTAGAGACTACATGACCAATGTTAGATCAGACTTAATATGACAGTTTTCACTAATTCTCATAATATTCAACTTAAACCCTATTTATTTATGAGAATCCATGACCACAGCTTGTCTCTTTGTCGCCAAATAAATTGCTTAACCTTGATTTTCCTCAGAGATTACGCGACAACCGTAGGATCTCTGCATAAATTAAACACATGTCTCAATCTTATGCTTTTCTTTTGATTGCTAAAGAATTTTTGACTTTTCAACTTCTTTCACCGAGTTAACGCCAACCTTCTAATCTTTACTCGATCTACGATCCAGATTTATTTATTTAAACTTTAATACTCAAACTTAACTCTGAATTGACCATGATTCTATTTAGAGACATGGTGACTATATGAAACCAAAGTCACTAAAATATTTCCTTAACTTTGGTTCCTTTTAGAGAATAAGTGCAAGCCGTTAGATCTTATTTTAAATCGACCATCAACATTTAATCTCATAATCTTTATGTACTTTGGCAAATTCTTCTGAGACTTCATGACCACTTTTAGATTTTATTTTGATCGGATGGTCTGCATTAAGTCTTGATACTTTTCACTCATATGTTCTTTCATTCGATAATTAAACATTATCTACTGGATTTCTTATCTTTGAATTTGACGGTTGTCACTAAGTCTCATGATCTTTAACTTAACCATTGATATATTTTGAGATCCCATGACTAATGATATATGGTAACCATGTCTTAACTCTAATGAACTTTGCGAGACTTCACGACCAAAGGATTTCAAAGTCACAGAAAGATTTCTTACCTCATCCATTTATATGGAGACTTTGCGACTACCGTAGGATCAATCTGAGGATCAATTGTCAGCATTAAATGTCTCATTCTGATGAAGCATATTCTTTCCCTTTCGAGACTACACAAAAACCGTGAGATCAAGATCTCTATCAATGGTCCATGTGAAATCTCCTTAACACTGAGGTTATATTATTTTCTCTTTGCGGTAACGTGACCTAAGCATTTTGCCAATTCTTGAGAGGAAATGGAATATTCTTAATGCTTAAAGAGACTTCGCGACCACCTTTAAACATGAAAATAATCAAATGGGATAAAAGACTTAAGTTACTTGATAAAGTAACTTCAAAATAGAACACAGCCAAGAAAATTTAGGGTTTTTTCTTAAATATACATGAAAACCAACCTAGGACATAGGGTTTTTCACACTTCTTAAATTTCTATGCTCGGAAATCATTATTTGCAAAGGGATTTTGACAGTATTAGACAAGATTTTATCATTTTTAGGAAAGAATAACCACTGGGAACCAAACAATTACTAGCAAGTTTCAAAACTAGAAATACAACCAACACATTCAACAGTCATATCTCAACAAGTATTAAAAGTAGTGATATTTCTTGGATTTGAATGAATTTTTAATGTACTCTTCAACTAATATAAAATTTGCAGTCCCCCCAATATTCTAGTTAGTTCAAAAAATAATATTTTATAATACTCCATCTCCTTTGTTAATAGTATGCTTTTTATATCTTGAATTGTTGATAGTATGTTTGTTATATCATGAATGGGTCTATGTTTTGTATTTACTCTTTTCTAAGTGCAACTTAGTAGAGCTCTTACATGTAATGAAGAAAAAGGATGTAATGATGTTTGAATGAGCAGAAGCTCAGAAAGTTTGTAGTAAGTAGTAAGTTGTAATGTTATGAGTCTGAAAGAAATTATGTTTAAGAAAATGAGGAGAAGATCAGATGTGATGTTTAATATAATCTATGTTTTTCTTCTTCCCCTTATCCATCATGTGGTATCAGAGTAGAGAGATTAGGGCAAAAGATGTAGAAGAGAAGAGATCATTGATTGAAGATAGGGCTATCGTTGGACGATACAAAGGTTGCTAAAGAATTCCATGAAAGAGAATGAAAAAGAGGGAGGGAGTGTTTTAGTATGAAGATTAGGCTAGCCATTGAAAGGAAGAGTTTGTTTTAATGGGTACGGTTGACTCAATTAACAATGAAGCCATCTATGGAAAATGCAAAGGATAAAGTGTAGACAGAAACAAAAGCGATGGTGATTGAACAAAATAAAGGGATGCTAGGAGAATGGTTTTTCAACCATGTATGAAGTTAGCTTAGTTTTGAGGATATTCTAATATTTGGATAAGTGAAATGATAAAACTCACAGGCTAGTATGGAGGAGTCAAATTTGGGGCTTTTGGGGTTCCAGCAGGTGTGATTCTAATTCCTTTGGGATTTAGTCATTGGAGGACATAATAAAACACTGTTGAGGATTTGGGGTCATAAGAGAAAAGGAATTATACATTTGGTTTGTTAATTAGAGTCATTTTGTGCACTTTTGAAGCCACGATGGGCAGACAACAATATAAGGTCCAAAGAAACCTATTGAATGCTTTTGATATGTTGAAGAAAGGGATAGAGGGTATCTAAAACAATTGTTTTTTCCTTTGATGCTTTGGAGAAGTTAAGAGTTATAAATTGTTTTCACTCATTGCAGGGCTACAAGGCTGGACACCATGACTTCTTCCATCCTCTTTAATTATATATATGCTTGGAAACTATGCCCTATTTTCTTGTAAGAAAGAAATGTGATAATGAGATTTCTCTTTCATCTATACTATAATACATAAAGTAATTTTATAAGGGATGAAACAACTTAGGTTACATGCACAATAACTAATAAGATATTAACAGTAACAATAACTAAAGTTGACTTCACAACACTCAGAAAAGAAATTTGAGTTCATAAGGCTTGGAAAAGAATACAATGGTCATCCAGTTCCATATTATTATTTAATGATAAAAGTTTCTAAGGGAAGATATTTTGTTTATCTTTTCTATTAATATTAGGTTCCACAATTATTTTCCCCATTCAAAAAGTTAGCATTCATAAGGCCCAAAGAAGAAAAGAATGATCCTTACGTTATATTAGGTTCGACAATAATGATTTCCACATACACTCAGATGAAACATTTATGGTAATCATAATTGAATTTGAATTGACAAGACTCAAAACTCAAAAATCAATCCATACCTTTCAGACTCTTGAGTTAAAGCCCAGATGCTTAGGAAGTCACTAATGGTTGATGCACACCAGTTCTTAGAGACAATCATGTTACCAAGGGATTACATCAAATTGCAATTAAGAAACAAATTCCTCTTGGATCATAAAAAAATAAAAATCTTAATCATCTCACATTTGACTATGCAACACAAGGTTTATGTGATTATGTGATTAAGCTATTGTTATAATGAGCACAACAGTGAAGCATGTTATAATTATGTATGATAGGAAAAATGACCATTTAATAGATAAAGAATTCATAAAAAAATAATACTATTGCTTAAAAGGATCAATGTTTATCCTTTAAGAACCAATGCTCTTATATGTCCCATAGAAATGATATATGTAATAAGGAAACCTTCTATATAACCATACGGTGAGTAGCAGGGTATCAACCATAAACACAAGATAATGCATACACAAAAGATAGCTCAAGACATAATTTTGTATAAATAGAGTAATGAATGATAAGATGACTATTATAAGACAATAAGTATCATTTTCATTGCAAAGTTCAAAATCCTTTCACTGTCGAAGCAGTGATATAGCATGGAAAACATAAAATATTCATTGTTTCAATACAAAACATTGTAATAATAAGTAAGGAACCATGAAATCTAATAGGGTTGAAAAGATGCCATTTTTATTTATGAAACCCTCATCCCTAGCAATATAAGAAAAATACATCTTACAAGGGGAAAAATCTTCATGAAATTGCAAAGGATTTTTAAGTTTCTTCCTTTTGCAAATACCCAGATCATAACAACGAGTAAATCAGAAGCCATGACTGGCATATACAGGATTAGAAAGAAAATCAAATGAAGTCAAAGTAATATTTCAATATATAGAGCATGTTGTATTTTCTTAGTCGTCATCTCATCTGTTATAGCTCTTTTGAAATCAGTATTTTGTCTTCTTATTTATGACCGGTCCTTTGACAATAAATCCTCATCTAGAAACTATGTTTTTAACTTATAAAACAATAAAAGATGTATGAGGATCAATCAAATGCTAATCAAGAATACTCTTACTACTGGTATAACAATGGGTAATATTCTGTAGTAAACACCAACCTGTGTACCAAATTGTTAGCTTAATTATTTTCCCTACTACAGTCAGAAACTTCAACTTGAAATCCACACCTGCATTCAAGCCATTATCCATAAATTATGGGTGATAATATTTCGAGAACAATCACAGTAAGGTAAAGCTTGCAAACTTTAAACTGAAAGCAAAATTAACAATAAGACCCCAAATGATTTAGAACCAACTATAAGTGACTATATAAGTTCTCTTTTTGAGTTCAACAAAGGCAATGTTAGATAGTTGTATCCAACTTGGGGTAAAAAAACAATCCCCAGTGGGAAACTTAGCCTTAGTCATTACATATTAATTGTGTTTCTCCTTTCTAGGTGTAATTAAAGTTTTCTCCATATAAACAAAGAACTACTAAAGAATTGATTACTGAAATCTTAAAAATCCTTGATTTAGAATGCACAAACACCTTATGGTAAATACTTAACTAATAGCTCATCATATTCTAGAAAGTTACCTAATATAAAAAGATGAAACTAACTAATAACTCATTTTTTATACATAATTTCCTTACTATAAATATTTTAACTAATAACTTGTACTTTTCATTACAATCTATCATAAATTTTATAAGGACACACAAATCCTCCGAGCCATTTTACTATGAAAGTGTTACACATCCATTGCTTCTGCATCTTCTTCAGATGCAAAGGCTATTGTGGGAAACAACTTGCAGATTCAAATGAATCAACTTGATACTCCTGAAGTATTTTAAAGCCTCTCTTCAAGTGGAAAAGAAATGAATTTTATAGGAAGATGTGATATGTTTCATATACAACTAGGCTGAAAGGAAATTATAATAATATGACACCTTTTTCCTTTATATAGCTTATTATTATAAAATATTTTTTGTACATATCCTATCACATTCTTCTCTTGCACAAGTTATTTAATTGCAAATGATTTTAAAACATAACACTCTACATTGAAGTAAATTACAGGAGTGTCTATTAAATTGAGACTCTAGAACATTGTTTTGGATTTCTATTGTGAGCTTTTGCCAAACTTTACAACCTACAATTATTAGGCACTATATCTAGTTTTGTTTTGCATGATGATTTGGATCATGGAATGTTGTGATTCTAGGATACATCTAGCCAAATGTAGCGGAACAGTGTAAATGTTGACTGTGTAGCCTTTGGCCTCCCAACTTCTACCAAAATGGGAGTGTAAAAGAGTGTTATAGATATCTACCATGGGTAGGAATTTTGTAACATGTTCTAGCTCCAACAACCCTAGTATAAATGTATACAAAATGTATATGCATTGACAGGGCATGTGAATTGTTTGATAAATTTCACTGTTTGCAGGATATAAAGAATTTGGAAGCATGGACAAGTCACCTAAACTATTTGATAGAATGCCTCAAGGAGAACCATTCCCTTGATTGCAATATCTTGACAAAATGGATTGTTGAAAATATTTTAGAAGCTTCATAGAAAATACAATTGGTAGGTGTAAAGCCAAACTCTACAACCTTTTCCAATATCCCCCTAGCTTATAGAGTAATTTGCATAACACGGGTCATTGTAGTTAAAATTCTCCATGTAAACAAATGCTTCTTGATTTTAGGAACTTAATTTGTACGTGAAAGACATTTTTGAACTGTCAATTTTTTCTTTCAGCATTGAAAATTACTAAACAACTCAAACTTTGCAAGATTTGGTGCCTTATATTACTTTTCCAAAATGGCCCTGCCAATTTTGGCAGGAACTGTGCAGCGATGCAGCCCTTGTTTTGAAATATCGATCATTTTTAACAGAAATATAAACAATAATATAGAAGCATGTGCATCAAATTAAAAAAATAAACATATTCTAAGATTAAAAAAAAACATTGAAAAAAAAAAATATATTCTTTTTTTTTGCAAATTAATAGAACTTGATACATTCAATTACAATCTGAGCTAGTACAACTATTTTTAAAGACTATTTCTAATATAACCCTACTATAATTTGAATCCTAAACTCTTTTAAAATGCTTTTTTGATGGATCAGTAGATAGATCTCATATAGGAAACAATGGAAATGGAATTAAGGGACCCTAGAAGCTAAGAAGAGTGCCTACAATAGAACACCAAATTTCATAAATCTAAGAGCATGGGCGAAGGCTTAGTTGCATGGATATACAATATCTTCTAGATCCCTCCAATTCTTCTTTCCATTCATTGAGCTTTATAGTATCAAAGTATTGATTCCCTCACAATTCATCGAGTGAAGACTTCATTGTCTTCTTATGACTTTTCAAGTGCAAAATGTTATAGTCTTGCATGTCAAATCTTATTATCATAATTGGTTAAGGAGACTCCAAGAATAGAATACTTTCAACCAAGAGAATATGTGAAGACATGTACATGATCTAATAATTTAATCTTTATAACTTGATTAAAGGTTTACAATATTTCCATAATTATCAAGATTACTAGGACATAGGGGTACTTGAAGACTCTAGAGATTAGTACCAGTACTAGTACATTTCATTTCTAAAAATAGGAGATGGGGGAAAATAGGGGGATCGGTGATGAGTCTGACCTCAAGATTGGGTAGGATGATCTGATGTCGCTTGGATTTTAGACCATCATATCAGCAGATTTAGATTCTATTCTGAGGGATAGAGTAGAATAGCTATAATGGCTTTTGATGGGGTTGGAAAAGGGGGAGGGGATGTTTGATAGTGCTCTAGCTTAGATAGTGCTCTTCACATGGTTATTCTTGGAATTCAGAATATTCTTACCTATTCACAGTGGTCCTTCAAATCCAGACACTAAGATTTCAAGAGCGGCAAATTCTTTGACAATAGAAAATAGTGAAAATACTATTCAATGATAAATAATTGTGATATGTCATAAGTTCAATCTTAAACATTTTTTGTAATAAAAAAAGTAGTGATCACACATTAAGGGATAGTGAGATCAAGAAATCCTATGAAAATAAAATATGGTCATAATGCAAACCAAAAATTTATTCAAGGTTAGTAGTAGTAGAAGAAAAATCTTTGACAATCATAATATAATGAAAATGTCCTTAATGGATAGGCATGAAGCTTGGGTGTGTCAAAAAACAAGTCCAATGCACAAGAACCAACATCCAAAATAACCAAACCATTGGAGTAGTCATTAGATTTTATCTCAAAAAGATTGATTTATATTTATTCTATTTACTAATATCATATCATACCATATGTTTACCTGTAGCATTGGAAGCCTGAGGAACTTTAACTCAAAATCCATGGCATCCACTATTCACATGGATGCTGCCAAGATGACAGTCATCCAAAATGGGGTAAGAATCAAAACATGGCAGGTACCCTAGTTCATAAAACTAAAATTAGCAATATATCTACCAATAAGATAGGCAACAACACCATCTGTAATAAAAGGGACCACAAATTGTAGCCTCACTTAAATCACCACCTCACAAGATGAACTATACTTGTGTTGTTTTCACTCTATTTAATGCATATGATAATCTTACAAACATAATACTTGCTTAATGGGAGACATTTCAGGAGTAGTTCGTGCAACCTTCCCACTATGCTTTCCTTCAGAAGATAGATCAACTATATTTCATATGCAATTCCCTGTAAATTGTTTTTCTAACTGATATTTGTTCAGGTTTGCAAATGAGCCATTAGCTACTTCCAGATGGATTTCCCCCTATTTGAATATTATGAGGGAAAAATTTTTAGTGTTATCAGTGTGTACATTTAGAACAATCTGACTTCTAGGGTAGTACATTAATCATTCTAAGTAGAGAAAGAAATAAGTTCTCTATGATTGTTAGTTTCAAAAAACTATTTAATAAAATTGTAGATCAACCACCAAATGATGGTCAACAATGAGCCTAGAATGATGGTCCTAATATAAATTTCAAATTATTTTGTACTTCTATGTTATTCCAAACTAAAATAAATTCAAACACAAAAGAGCTACATTTTTTGACCTGAAACTTAGTTTGGACAAATAAAGGAAACTGAATTGCTTTGTAAAATAAAGAGCCATACAGAGAATAAGGGTTTCATGACTATTTTAAACACAATAATTATAATGGTTCTTCAAGGCCTTATGCTTCCCATAGGGTTTATTCACTATTTTTCAAGGTTTATCCATTGTTTTAGATAAACATTTGATGAACATGGATAAAATCACACATTATGCATATAGAGTATGTCTGTGCTAAAAGGATTTTCTGATGTTCAATACTCAACATAAGTACTAAGAAATAAGACAAAAGTAAAAGAGAATGTTTACTGCAGTTAGTAGCAGCCATATAAAATTTATTAGAGTCTACTCGACATCTATGTTGGCACCTATGATAGTCAAAACTACATTTATGATAGTTAAACCAATCAATGAGTATTAGCTCCATGCCTTGCTAATATCAACATTTTAACATTTGACAAATACAGTATACAACTCGGTTATCTCACACTACAATTTTACTGATAGTAGCTACTAGATGTGCACCTATAGGATCTTGATCTCCTACTGATAGTGGGTGAGATGGTTTTGGGTAAGGGGATGGATCTCCAATGGATGGTTCAATAACTGTCTCTCAAACCGTCCCTTCTATAATTGTTGATGTTGGGCAGAATTACAATAATTCAAATAAGAAATGAAACTGATGTGCATATATTTTTAATTATATGTTGGGTGGGGTTACCATAATTCAAATAAGAAATGAAACTGATGTGCATATATTCATCAAACTTAACACAGTATTCATAAAATAAAATAAGAAAATAGGAAAAAAAAATATTCAATAATATGAATAATTTGTACTTATAATCCAAACTAATCAAAGAAATCTTAGATAAATGCTTACAAAACAAATGCATGGATAGATTCTAAATCAAATAATTACTTGTCTGAATCCAAAAAGGATGTCATGGTTATTCACTATGGCTGCTAAAACATACAATAAATTATTGTAATTTTTACAATTATCTTACTGATGAGCACTGATGATAATGGAGGATTGAATTGTTCCAACTTCCTTAAACAAACTAGTCCAAAATTCTTTGATTCAAAACAAGGACACGGTGAGATATCGATTAGTGTGCAACTACAATTATGGTGTCTGATCTTTCATTAAGAGTAATTGTATTCCCCTTGTTTCAAATGGCTTTTATGGTCATCTATTTTTAAATTAGTTTTTTAGATCTTCCCTTCCTACATTGCTAAGCCTGTGATAATTTTATCGACTCTCTCTATCATTTACTTTACCATAAATTAGGGCAACTCCATCATTGATGAGATTCTATTGTAAAATCTTCAGTTTATAGTTTTTAGTTTGGAGATTGCAATTTGTTTGAAAGCCTACAAAGATGTTTGAACTCATCCATTTTGAATGCATGTTGCAATCATGGAAATGCTCAAGATTACATTTTATTGAGGGGTTGTGTCAAACAGAATATTTCAGTTAGATAGTTAACATGTCAGGCCTAAGCTTCCACGTTTTGCATAAATCACTGCCATGACATCCATCGTTTTGATGCGGTGATTTCACCTACAAATTTCATTGGCCTAGAAGTTTCTAGATATTATTCAACAAATCCATGGTCTATGCATTTCGCTACCTAGTCATTTCCTTGGTTTAGAAACCCTATATACTTGTGCGTGTTGATGGATGTCCATAAAATTTTCTAGATTTTACAATAGAATATTTAGTTTGAACAAGCAATGTTGTGATGGTCTTTTCGCTAGAATTTCAAATACCTTCATTTCATATGTCCCATGTATTTGAGAAGGCACTCTTAGATATTACAGATCGAAATTGAAATGAGTGCAATCATTATCATATTTTATGGTTTAACAGATTAAATTACTAAACCCAAAGATGTACATTTTAATATACATTTATGAGTGTGCATACATACCAGTGCTCCATCTTGTGACATGCCACATTGGGTGATAACTTGTAATGATCCCCAATAAGAATCAGATGTTGTACACTAGATCGAAGAGCATCCAACACTTGAGGTTCCAAAATTTTTGAGGCCTCTTCACGCAATAAAATCCTTCTGGCCTCCCCTCTGCACAATGATGCCTTAGTCCATTCTGCCTCTGATCTGCAATGTGCAATTAACAAAATGAAATTCATAATAAAAGTGACCCTTTTTTTTAGTTATATGCCCGTGTTCGTCATAAATTTGACAAACACGGGCATAGATTTTAAAAAAAACAAAATTTTCCTTCAATAAACCGATAAAGCAAAAGCATTTTAATGGTTCATGAGAAATGTTGGGTGATTTTTTAGGTGTAATGTACTAGTTCTACTTAAACAATATTTATATTCGTTGGTCTCAGGAAATGGCAACAAACATAAATAATTGAGAAATTATTGAAGACCTAAGCAGAGAAACAACAAAGAATATTAGCAGCCCCTCAAATCCAATTATAGAAGCTATTATACTACAAGAATCATGTTGCGTAGTGAATAAGCCAAAAAATATTACAACTAATTTTCAGTCCCTATCTTCGATTTTTTCAACCAATTGTCATGATATTGTGAAAAACTTAAAAGTTAAATGCCAATTCCCACTTGTGGAAGAAAAAGATGTCATTACACTTCAAGATAGTTGTACTGAGTTGGAGGGCCTTTACACCTTCATTAAAGAGATGTATTATGATTGAAAATACACAAGTGGTGCAACACTCTCCATAGTTTAGGCATATGAGATGTACTTAAAAAAAGTAATCATTTGTCTTACCTTCCCATTAAGTAGTTCAAGAACAGACATCTATATAGATAATCTAATGTAAATAGACAAGCTTCTATTTTTTCACTATGTAACCTATCTACAGACGTGAATGTACTTTTTTCCTATGATAAATAAATAAATAAATGTCTTCCAAATAATCTTTCCTTGGAAGAATGTACTTTTCCACAATTTTTGTATTATTCAATTGGCTTGTTTATAGAGAGATAATGGTATACAATGCACTTTTATATGAAAACAAAACTAACCTATACCCTCATACACAATTAATTTCTACTAGGGATAAAAATGGGTAAATCAACAACTTATCTAAAAATATATTGTTATTTAAAGAAAAAAAAACCTATTTGAGTATGTCATGCTCAAACTATTTCACCTATAATTTGTCTTCATTACACAAATACTTAATCTTACACAACCTTACCACCAAATTTAAATGTAGTTGTAGGCTAATATATTCCTTTAAGATTGTACTTCATGATGGTGACTTTAATGACAGTCGCGCTTGCTAAGATACTTGTACGCACGTCTATTAAAGATCCATAATTGCCAGTTACATCTATACATTTTATCCAACAACCCCATTCTGTGTGTAGAAAATATTGACTACAACTCTTTGATGGTGCACCTACCCATTCCACACTACTAGTAGAGACAAATTCAAATATCTTGTCATTAAAGAGGCTTTAGTGAGGGCTCTTTTATTTTCCTCAGGGACTATTCTTGCAAGATGTTACACAACTTTATGTAAGCCCCTTTCTTTAGCGCTACCATCTTTAAGTTCTCTATTTCCCAACTAAAACTCCATGCTAAATTGTCACTCTTCATTCTTTGTAGGGCACTCTTAGTTGAGAACTTTTATATATTCTCAAACAATGTAGCTATTCTTGGAACTCCAATTCCACTCCTTGAAGTTACTGACTACCTTTGACCTTCAACATCTGGAAATGCCTCAGGCACTTCTCCAACTACAGAGTATTCCATACAAAATATAGCTCTGTTTCAACCACTCCCCATAAAATCATTGACTCCATATCATAGGCATTGGTCCATTGAGGGTTGAGCATTAGGAAAAACACCAATCCATGAATTCAAAAATGCTACCCGTGAAGGAAATTTTTTTGGTTTTTAATTCTTAGATAAAGACACCTCTGAAATTCATATAACTTGTTTTAATGAACTAGTAGATGATTTCTATGAGAATGTCCACCTCGGTTGTCTATACAAGATCTCTAGTGGTCGCATAAAAGTTATAGATACAAAATATAGCAGCTTGACAAACCCTTACAAAATAGTCTTGCTAAGCTAATAAATCATAACTCCTTCCACATGTCTAGACTAGAATAATACCCAAGCATAGTTTCTATTCACTAGATTCACTAGATGCATTTCCTATTGACTCCCTTGTAGATGTCATTGGCATACTTGTATCTATATCTCCTCCATCAACCATATGCAGAAAAATGGTACTGAGACTAAGAAATGTATAGCAACAATAAAAAACATGTCAAACTATACCATTGATGTTACATTATGGGGTCACCACTGTGACATTGAAGCCAAAAAATCCTTGATATGTTCATCCAACCAATCCCAATTATAATTTTGGTCAAGTTTGCACGTCTAATATCATGGAATGGAAAATTCCTTAATAGCGCCTTTTCAACCTCTATTATAATCAATCCAACTTTTTTTTAATCATATGCATGAAAAATATGGTATACAAATGTAGGGAATGACCAACCCTCTATATCCTTGTTGAAAGGCCATACTTCCCCACCCAATTTTTTTGATCCAATAGATATCTCTACTATTGTCAATAAATAATTGTCTGACACACACCCTATTTGTGTACAAGAAAAAATCACTAAATTGCATTTGGACAACTTTTACTACCTTTCTTGTCCACTAGTAATGCACAACAAAAAATGTAAGAAAAATTTTATTCACTACTCGACTAACAAATTTTGGTGCCCCAAATGTTCTACTGAGCTCTCTGGCTGTGCTTATAGCTACATGCTCAAGATAGAATTACAAGATTCTACAGGTGAATTACTAAAGGTAACTTCATTTGAAGGACCATCCACTGATCTGTTGGTAGTACCTATAGAAGACTTCCAACTTCTACTAGTTGAGCCTGATGTTGCAAGACACATCTTGGACAATGTAATCAATTGCCAGTTTCAATTTGAACTCAGCATCAAAATGAATCCTTTTGGAGGTAAAGAAACACAT
>MU225274.1:672279-707251 GCA_018584345.1 Thuja plicata | reverse complement strand
TAGTCTATTCTTCTTATCCTAAGTCTTCTAAATTAGTCTTATTAAAAGTGGCTAATTACACAATCACTAAATCTGACTAAGCTTCCTAGTCCACCTCATAGACCTAGTCACTTGACACATCATCTTGGCTAAAATAATTAATTATTATTAATTATTAATAAATCATTATCATCACCCACACATGTCCTATTCTTAAGGGCTATGTGGCCTTATAAGACTTGGTCTCATGATCACATGTCTTCTTTTACACCAAGTCAAGAAGCACTCCCTATTCTTAAGGAGCTTCTCAAGCCACCTCTAAGAGTCCAAGATGACTCATGGGACACTTGTACCAAGATTCCTCATGAGGAATGAGTCCTTCCTCTTTCCTGTCCATGGTCTTTGTGAGACACTTGACATGTGTCTTTCCCTTCCATCTTCTTCTCCTCTATGTCAATGTAGGAGGAACATCCTCCCTATTCTTCCTCTCACATTCTAACCACATCCCGATTTCTCTCAACCTCTTCAACCAAGTCAATAGTATCCCTACGATCTGTTGATGGGGTTTTGCTGACCGGGTCTGCCAACAGTCATAAGTTGTCACCGGGTTCTGGAGATACCGGCCAACTCCACCTGCAAAGGTAATCCAGGTAAAATAAATTCCTCGAGCCTTCAAGCACCATCACATACACATGGAGGACTTCTAGGTAGATTGAAAAGATGACATGGAGGTGCGGAGTAGGTATTATGTCAGAATGACAACCAGAATGATGCAGAAGCTGAGGCTCCAGAAGTTCCCAGTGGACTTCTTAGACGTCGCCCCCACCGAAGATCCCCAGTACAAAGTAAAGGGGATCGATAAAAAAGCCCTTCCACTAGTGAACTGGGATGCCCAGGAAGGGCCCACGATTGAAGACTTCACTCGAGAGGTAGTAGAGCATACTTCAAGAAGGTGTGCCTTGGGAGTACCCACCGAGCAGCCGAGCCGGAGCCAAAGTTAACACCACCACTGGTACCTAGATTAACCTCAGGGGTCGGGACTTCTTTGAAGGGTGCAGAAAAAGGAAAAAGAATAGTTATAAACCCTTTCACGCAAGAAGTCTCCATCACTGAGAAAATAAAACAATCGGTGGCAGCCTCCCAGCAAATGAAAGAGCAACTGATAACGAGGCTGGCCACCCCACCGCTCATGATCGGGCCGCTTTTTCCTCCTTCCTCCCCATCCTTGGCTGCCTTGATGGTCAAGGCAACAGGGGTAGATCCCTCGAAGGTGGTGGTGATAAGAGATGCGGGACCTCCTCTAGTTACCCAGAGGAAGAAAAAGCTCATCAAAAAGCCTAAGGCAGAACCAGTGTCGAAGGCATCCCTCCCCCGAGAGCTAGAGATCCTTTCTTCCTGTTCCCTGGAGCTAGAGAAAGAGATAGAGGTTGCAGAGGTCCCAGCCAGTCCTCCCCCAGGATAAGAATTTGATGTATTTGCGGCCGATGAGTTTGGGAATTTACAGGGGGATGACACAAGTAGAGTCAGAGGTCCCGGGGACGGGACAAGGGGCTGCAGACTAGGAAGATATTGAGCAAGAGCCTACACCAGGGCAAGAATAGCAGGTGGAAGAAAATGAGCAAGAACCAGAGATTATCTCTGGGGCTCAAGCGATGCAAAGTCTGGGAGTGGACCAACAAAAACCAAGTGAACAAATGGCATCCACTGGGGGACCCAAACCTTCAGGAATAACCGTAACCCCAGCTGCCACGTCCCAAGGGCCACTCCCAGGATCCTCTTTTGGGAAAGTGATCACAGCGGCCCAAACTTTAAATCTTGGCCTGACACCTCCCCTACTGCCAAAAGAAGTACCAATTGAGGAGGAAGTCCCGGTAGAAGAAGAAAAACAAAAAGAGGAGCAGCGTATAGAAGAAATCCCCAAGGAAGCCTACCAGAGTCCAGACCTGGTGATTGACATACAGGACCAGGCTGAGAAGATGGAGATTGAAGAGAATGTTGCTGTGGAAGAAGTTGAGGCAGGGAGAGGGACGGATGAGGTCCACATTGTTAAGGAGAAACAGCCACTGGACACTGGAAAAGAATCAGGAGAGAAAATTCTGGTAGGAAGGCCGCCTCTCCCACCTCAGTGGCTGGTAGAAAGTAGGAAGAGAAAGGCTCAGTCCACTCCAGTGATTCCTCTCTCCCTGGCCAAAATGATGGCCCAAGTTCAGGCCCTACCAAAGGCAAAGAAAACCTGAATAGTTCACACTCTTTGAACTGGGTCAGGCAGAGAAATAGTTGCCGTTGTGGTAACTCCTCCCCCAGACGCTGAGGAAGCAACCATAGACCCCACAGACTATAGTGTTGTAGAGGTGTCCCTAGGAAAAAGGGGAAAGCAAGGTGAGGTAGACTTGCTGAAGGAGGTAGCAAGGGCAGTGGAGGCCTGATATGAGAAAGAGGCCTAGAGGCTCAAGGCTGAAAAGGAAAAGAATGCAAACCTTATGGGGTTGCTTACTGAGCTAGCCTGACCTATCAATATCGCTCCTCTAGAAACCTCCACATTAGAAGAATTACCATAGAGCAACATAGACTCCCTGTGAGTAATTAAAAAGAAGGCTCAAGCAGTGGACGAGTGGGTCACCCTGTAGATAGGAAACACCCGATGTTTCCTGGTGTCCACTCTCTCAGATCTATACACAGCCTGATAGGTCATTCATTAGGCATAAGTGCTTATTGAGCAGTGGGAGAGTGACACCAAAAATTACCAGGCATGGAAGGTGGAGCTTGAAGCTCTCTTTACCTTGGGAGAAGATATAATTTTTGAATCTAGAATTCTGGGTGAGGAATCATTTGATTTTGTAAGAACCAGCACTCCAGACTTGACCTCACATTGGAGGTAACCAAGAAAATGGTAGGTTCCTTGCAAGAAATGGTAAATGTTGTAAAACATTCTTATAATTTATACAAGTCTTACATAATAAAGACATCCGGGGCTAATCCCCTTAGCACAAATACATGTACCCCCGAAGATTCGGTTTTGGGGAGTTTTGATAAAATAATGAAGTCCCGGTATCTATCCTCGGAGGGGATAGATGGGGCCCAGATGGAAAAATTAAACACAATGATACTTAAAGGCCATGACACTGCAAGGATGGCAGATGAATTCAAAGAAAATGTTTTAGACCTGGGGGAACAAGTTGAAGTGGCCAAGAACAGAAGGGCCAGCCTGAAGGATGTAGATGAAGATGGCATTTCCCGTCTCCTCCAGGCTTTCAATGATAATAAGCAATCTTGAGCTTTCTCTGGAGGCTGGGGAAAATTCACATTGAGCATTCTTTATTCTTTTTGGGGCGTAAGTTCCTAGATCCCGGAGTCCCAGATCCAAAATTTTGTATTCTTTAAAGTGATTTGTGTCCCAGTCCCCGAGGTCAATCGGTCACTTTCAGAGGTGGTTAATAAAGCTGTCAGAGGGTAGTTGGCCACATCAAGAGGCATCAGCTTGGCAGTTAGTTTTATGATAGGGTGGTCTTCTCGAGGTGCCACTCGAAGGTACACCTGCCACATTGGAGACAAAGTGCCGCATTTCCCATTTATGAGGCATGTAGCCTCGGTCCTCGGGGGACCTGCTTTCTTCCTTTCTCTTTTATGGCTCTATTCTCGAGACCAATTCTTCCACTGTATATTCTTGTCTTATTCTTCTGACATGGCAGACCTATTTCATCTCCAGGTCTTTTGTAGGGTGGCTCAGGTAGTACCGGCCCCCAGATATTGTATTTTATTGAAACATGATGTAAATAGGGTTAGGGTTGACAGATGTATAAAGAAGAAAATTGGCTCATTTCCAAGGGTTAGCAAAATTGATGATTTTGTTGTCCATAGCAATAGCAAAGTAGTTTCTCATTTCATTTGCAGAGCTCAATGCTTCTTGTTCCATTCTCAGTAGTTATATGCTCCCCTGGAGCCACCACTGTATCACGCACCAGTGCTCGCTGGAAGGAATATTAATAAAGAAGGAAGAATTCTCGGCAATGATGTTGTTGGCATTCCTGCTTCTGAGTTAATGGTATTTCATATTTTAATGTTCATTATGTCTTCTACTCTGATATGTTAAAGTAGATTAACGACCTCTTTACTCCTGCTACTGATAAAATGCTAGCTGATGGTTATGTACCTCTTCAGTATTTAGTGTAGTCTATCAGAGTATTATTGATGTTCTAGACATTTCAGCATGACTATAGTTAGATGAAATGCTTCTAACCCTGCAGGATCTTTTTTCATTTTATTTGCTAAGTGTAGAATGCTAGGGGAAACCTTACCCTATTGAATCTCTAGAGGAAATGAGTTGAAGAAACCAACTATCCCCCTCAAAAATAGTCACTTCTCCCAACCGAGCCCCGCACCATCATGACCCGACACCTAGGTGCTTGAAGGCCCGGGGAATTTATTTTACCCAGATTACCTTTGCAGGCGGAGTTGGCCGGTATCTCTGAAACTCGGTGACAACTTATGACTGTTGGTGGACCCAGTCAGGAAAACCCCGTCAACAGAAACTGGTGCTAGAAGGAGGGCGGATAATGAGCTAAAAAGTTACAACTTACAAGAATTTTATCTGGCACAAAAATTTTTTGATCCACATGGTCAAATTGCAACGGCAATGCCCTGGGCTTCAGAGCCCCACTGCATATACATGGAGGACTTCTGGGTAGATTACCAAGATGATGTGAAGGTGAAGAGTAGGCATTATGTTAGAATGACAGCCAGAATGATGCAGAAGCTGAGGCTCTGAAAGTTCCCAGTGGACTTCTCAGACGCTGGCCCCTCGAAGATCCCTAATACAAAGCAAAGGGGATCGATAAAAAGGCCCTTCCACCAGTGAACTGGGACACCCAAGAAGGGCCCACAATCAAAGACTTCACTCGAGAGGTAGTAGAGCGAAGCCACGCCTACTTCAAGAAAGTGTGCCCCAGGAGTACCCACCGAGTAGCCTAGTCAGCGCCAAAGTTAACACCACCACCGGTACCTAGATTGAACCTGGGGGCTAGGACTTCTTTGCAGGGTGCAGACAAAGGAAAAAGAATAGTTACAACCCCTTTTGCGTAAGAAGTCTCCATCACCGAGCAAATAAAAAAATCGGTGGCAGCCTCCCAACAAATGAAAGAGTAACTGATAACGAGGCTGGCCACCCCACCGCTCATGATCGGGCTACTTCGTCCTCCTTCCTCCCCGTCATTGGATACCTTAATGGTCAAGGAAATGGGGGTAGATTGCTCAGAGGCGGTGGCGATAAGAGATGCAGAACCTCATTTGGTTACCCAGAGGAAGAAAAAGCTCATCAAAAAGCCTAAGGTAGAACCAGCGCTGGAGGCATCCCTCCCCCAAGAAGTAGAGATCCTTTCTTCCAGTTCCTCAGAGCTGAAGAAAGAGATAAAGGTTGCAGAGGCCCCAGCCAGTCCTCCCCCAGAAGAAGAATTTGATGTATTTGTGGCCGATGAGTTCAGGAATTTACAGGGGGACGACACACAAGCAGAGGCAGAGGTCCCAGGGGCGGGACAAGGGGCTACAGACCAGGAAGATATTGAGAAAGAGCCTGCACAAGGGAAAGAATAGCAGGTGGAAGAAAAGGAGCCAGAACCAGAGATTATCTCTGGGGCTCAAGCGATGCAAGGTCCAGGAGTGGACCAACAAAAACCAAGTGAACAAATGGCATCCACTGGGGGACCCAGACCTTCGAGAATAACCGTAACCCCAGCCACCACGTCCCAAGGTCCACTCCCAGGATCCTCTTTTGGGCAAGTGATCACAGTGGCCCAAACTTTAAATCTTGGCTCGACACCTCTCCTACTACCAAAAGAAGTACTAATTGAGGAGGAAGTCCCGGTAGAAGAAGAACAACAACAAGAGAAGCAGCGTATAGAAGAAATCCCCAAGGAAGCCTACCAAAGTCTAGATCTAGTGATTGACATACAGGACCAGGCTGAGGAGATGGAGATTGAAGAGAATGTTGCTATGGAAGAAGTTGAGGCAGGGAGAGGGACGGATGAGGTCCACGTTGTTAAGGAGAAACAGCCACTGGACAGTGAGAAAGAATTAAGAGAGAAAATTCTGGTAGGAAAGCCACCTCTCCCACCTTAGTGGCTGGTAGAAAGTAGGAAGAGAAAGGCTGAGTTAGCTCTAGTGATTCCTCTCTCCCTGGCCAAAATGATGGCCCAAGTTCAGGCCCCACCAAAGGCAAAGAAAGCTAGACAGTTCACACTCTTCAAACTAGGTCGGGCGGAGAAACAATTGCCGTTGTGGAAACACCTCCCCCAAATGTCAAGGAAGCAACTGCAAACCCTGCAGACTATAGTGTTACAGAGGTGTCCCTAGGAAAAATGGAAAAGCAAGGTGAGGTAGACTTGCTGAAGGAGGTAGCAAGGGCAGTGGAGGCGCAATATGAGAAAGAGGCCCAGAGGCTCAAGGCTGAAAAGAAAAAGAATGCAAACCTTATGGGGTTGCTTACTGAGCTGGCTTGACCCATCAATGCCGCTCCTCTGGAAACCTCCACATCAGAAGAATTACCGAAGAGTGACATAGACTCCCTGTGAGTAATGAAAAATAAGGCTCAAGTAGTGGACAAGTGGGTCACCCTGCAGATAGGAAACACCTGACATTTCCTGGTGTCCACCCTCCCAGATCTATACACGGCCTGGCAGGTCATTAATCAGGTGGAAGTGCTTATTGAGCAGTGGGAGAGTGACGCCAAAAATTACCAGGCATGGAAGGCAGAGCTCGAAGAGCTCCTTACCTTGGGAGAAGATATAATTTCTAAATCCAAAATTCTGAGTGAGGAATCATTTGATTTTGTAAGAACCTAGCACTCTAGACTTGACCTCACATTGGAGGTAACCAAGCAACTGGTAGGGTCCTTGTAAGAAAAGGTAAATGTTGTAAAACACTCTTATAATTTATACAAGTCTTATGTAATAAAGACTTCCGGGGCTGATCCCCTTACCACAGATACATGTACCCCTAAAGATTTAGTTTTGGGGAGTTTTGATGAAATAATGAAGTCCCGGTATCAATCTCCAGAGGGGATAGATGGGGCCCAGATGGAAAAATTAACCATAAGGATACTTAAAGGGAATGACGCTGCAAGGATGGCAGATGAATTCAAAGAAAGTGTTTCACACCTGGGGGAACAAGTTGAAGTGGCCAAGCACAGTAGGGCCAGCCTGAAGGATGTAGATGAAGATGGCATTTTCTGTCTCCTCTAGGCTTTCAATGACAATAAGCAACCTTGAGCTTTCTCCGGTGGCCGGGGAAAATTCACATTGAGCATTCTTTATTCTTTTTGGGGATGTAAGTTCTCGGATCTTAGAGTCCCGGATCCAAAATTTTGTATTCTTTAAAGTGATCTGTGTCCTGGTCCCCGAGGATGACTGGTCACTTTCAGAGGTGGTTAATAAAGTTGTTAGAGGGTAGTTGGCCACATCAAGAGGCATCGGCTCGGTAGTTGATTTTCTAACAGGGTGGTCTTCTCGAGGTGCCACTCAGAGGTACACCTAGCACTTTGGAGACAGAGTGCCACATTTCTCATTTATGAGGCATGTAGCCTTGATCCCTGGGGGACCTACTTTCTTCCTTTCTCTTTTATGGATCTCTTCTCGAGACTAATTCTTCCACTGTATATTCTTGTCTTATTCTTCTGACATGGCAGACCTATTTCATCTCCAGGTCTTTTGTAGGGTGGCACAAGTAGTACCGGCCCCCAGTTATTGTATTTTATTGAAACATGATGTAAATAGGGTTAGGGTTGAGAGTTGTATAAATAGCCAAATCGGCCCATTTCCAAGGGTCGACAAAATTGATGATTTTGTTGTCCATAGCAATAGCAAAGTAGTTTATCATTTTAGTTGTAGAGCTCAATGCTCCTTGTTCTATTCTTAGTAGTTAGATGCTCCCCTGGAGCCACCATTGTATCACGTACCAGTGCTCGCTGGAAGGAATATTAATAAAGAAGGAAGAATTCTCGGCAATGATATTGTTGGCATTCCTGCTTCTGAGTTAATGGTATTTCACATTTTAATGTTCATTATGTCTTCTACTCTGATATGTTAAAGTAGATTAATAACCTCTTTACTCCCGCTACTTATAAAATGCTAGCTGATGGTTATGTGCTTCTTCAGTATTTAGTGTAGTCTATCAGAGTATTATTGATGTTCCAGATATTTCAGCATGACTATAGTTAGATGAAATATTTCTAACCCTGCAGGATCTTTTTTGTTTTATTTGCTAAGTGTAGAATGCTAGGGGAAACCTTACCCTATTGAATCTTCGAAGGAAATGAGTTGAAGAAACTAGCTATCCCCCTCGAAAATAGTCACTTCTCCCAACCAAGCCCTGCACCGTCATGACCCGACACCCAGGTGCTTGAAGGCCCGAGGAATTTATTTTACCTGGATTACCTTTGCAGGCGGAGTTGGCTAGTATCTCCGGAACCCGGTGACAACTTATGACTGTTGGCAGACCCGGTTAGTAAAACCCCATCAATAGGATCTTCCACCTTTCAATCTCCACCCTAGGATCGTGCCACCTATGTTTAGATCCTCCAAAATCCTATAAAAGGAGCCTCATTCCCCCTTTGTGATCTATTACTGAGCATTCAAGCAATAGTGAATAGGTAATCAAGCATTCAAGTGATTAAGCATTCAAGCATTCAAGCATCCAAGCATTCAAGCAATCAAGCATTTTCACAAGCATTCCATCATCCATTTGCATAATCAAGGTTTTAGACCATTTTGCATTAATTCATACAATCTCCACACTTTGGTAGCATCTTGGACAAAAGAGCTTCATTTGTAAATCTGAGAGCTCAACATACATTCAAGAAACCAAAGCTAGGAGGGCAATGGAGACAAGCTACATTGGGTAGGTGAAGGTAACTTTATTGTTTTGCTTCATTTAAACTTGTAATCTTCATTGTGTTTGCATTTAGATTGATTTATTAGTTAGATTAATTAATATCTCATTTAGAGTAGTTGGACATCTATTTTGCATACACTTGCATAAAATTGGCATGTGCATCTCATTATGCATAGTTACATAGCCATATTTCAAAGCTTCTACTATAATGTTATGTATTAAAAAATGTTAGTAATAATCGAGAGGGGGGTGAATCAGTGGCCTCAATAATATTCTAGTTATCAACCCTTAACACTTAGTACCACAAAATTATACCTCTAGTTATCTTTAGTCTTATAAGATGAATGTCTCCAAGTACTTATATCAATTTACTACTCCTCAGAATGCTTTGTAAAACCTTCTACTATAGATTTACCGATTAGCAGTCTGTCAATTTACTGAAAGATAGTAAATTATCTAGAGTATACCAATCAATCCAATTAAGTTAAGTGTAATGCAAAACAAAAAGTAATGACTCCTAAACACATTGACACATGGATTTTTAATGTGGAAACCATGTTAAGGGAAAAAATACTTGGGACTGGTAACCCAAAATTTTCACTCTTTTGAAGCAAGCTCGATGAAGAGCTAACCCTGTTAAAGGTTAAAAACACACTTTTAGGTGTGACCTTGTTAGAGGATTTAAAAGTTCAGTCTATCACTTGATATCAGGCATCTCTATGCTACCATCGTTGATCAAACACTCACTTGGCCTATCAATAGGTATCTGGCATCTCATGATATCTTCATGATCAAACTTTTTGATACTTCATTGGATGTATCTCAATATAGAAAGGATCTTTAAATCCCACTCGGTTAAGAGACTTTTTGAATCAATGGTTAAACTAAAATAGTATGATCTGTTCAAATATACAACTATACTTATAGATTTTCAGATCTACTATAATCTCACAAACTATTCTAATCAATATAACTTTGTTTATACCTTTTCTCCACTTTGATTATGTTCGGTGATGTTGTGCTTTGTTGCTCAGTTTCTACAGAATTCTTAAGCTCTTTCCTCAGCTTGTTGATCAGCACTGTATGAAGTTTCTCTTCATTAGTTTATCTTTAGCGTCCTCTTATTCATTCCTTCACCCTCACCAATTTGTAATGAATTGAGTTGTCTCTTAAATAGACATGATATCACCATTGTTAGGTTCTTGATCTTCTTGATCTTAGCATGATCCACAATTTTTTCCAATCATATTTAAAGAAAAACTCTTGTTTTATCTCGCTAAGATCTTTTTGCCAATTGGACAAATCATCTTTAAATCAATTACTTATCTCTAGCTTATCTTGTTGATGAAAACAATGATAACTACCAGTTAACTCTATATTTAGCTCTTCTAGCTAGATATTTTGTCATTTGTGAAATCCAATTATTTTTGGTTTAACTCTCTGATAGCATCGGTGAACACTTCAGTTCTCCTCGGGCTTCTCCATTGGTTTACACTAGGTTTCTGTCCATTATATTTTCTTGTGATTCTACTCATTAGTTTTCTTATTCAGGCATCACTGTGACTTGGCTGTAAGTGATCTCTATCCATCGGGTTCCACTGACCATTGGTTTTTGTAGTCACAATGTGAATGCTTGTCTTTTATGCATTACAAAAAGCCTAATCTTTATCTCTCTGATTCTCTAAAGTATTTGACGCTTTGATTATAACTGATTAGATTATATCAAGTTGACATCAATGACAATACAAGCCATTAACTGATTTAATGTCTTTCAATATCCTTCTGCATTTTGGTTAACAACTTAACATCTTCAAACATTCAATCAGTTACATGTCATCAACCTCTCCCTTTGGCATTGATGGCAATATACTACATTATCATACTATACTATCACTAATACAATATGAAATATATAGTTTTATCAAGCATTCCTAATGTAGCTATTACAAATGTCTGGCTCTCAGTAAGCTCAAAAATAGCTTAGATTTATTTCATGCAGAATGGTTGTCTTCAGTCTTTAATCCCTTCACTGGATAGATGTATCATCTAATATCTCTGGTCTGATATGTGCTCTTCCTTGACTATTCCTCTTCTTGATAATCTCTTTTTCTTTTGACGGCATTCTTTCTCTTTGTCTGAACTCTCTCCCTTTGTTACTTCTCTCCCTTAGATGGATATTTCATATGTAATCAATTTCTCTCCCTTAGAATATTGATTAACTCTTCATTTATGATTCTCAGGAACTTCTCTTCATGGATAGTGATATAATCTCTCTTTTTATCATTTCTCTCCTTTATGTGATATGGAAATCATCTCTCCCTGATGATAATTCTCCCTTTTGTATGATAATGAGATTTTTCTCTCCCTTTGACAACAATGCCAAACAAAAATACTTCTCCTTATTTTATTATCTATATCATGTTCCATTCCTTTGCATAACATACTCCTTGAATTTCTCTATCCATCAGCAATACAATGTTTTGATTTTCGGTGTAGATTTGTACCTTGATGTGTATAGATGTATATGTTGCTGTTCATTTTAGTGTTTTCATCAACATGACTGATCTTTAAATGTGGTATAGGCTGATGCAACCTCCTAATCATATTACTGACTGATAGACAAGGGTTGAATCCCTAGTCTCTGTCTTGGATACTCAAATGTATCCTTCGGTAATGGCTTGGTGAATATGTCAGCTAACTGTTCCTTTGATTGAACATATTCTAGTGTTACTTATTTTTCTTGCACTTGCTCTCTCAAATAGTGATACTTGATAGCAATATGCTTAGTCTTAGCATGCATGACTAGATTTTTAGAAATGTTTATTGCACTGGTATTATCACAATAGATAATTACTGGTTCAAGGATCTCCATATGCATACCTTCCAGTAATTGTTTTATCCATGCAATATTTGAGCAATTTGCAGCAGCAACCCCATATTATGCTTCTGCATTAGACTAAGAGATGCATCCTTTCTTCTTGCTTATCCATTTGACTAGTCTGTCACCCATGAATAATTCTCCTCCAGTTGTGCTCTTTCAGTCATCAATGTTTCCATCCCAATTAGCATCTGTGTAGACTTGTAGCTCAAATTTTCCTTCTCTTTTGTGCCATAAGACATAGTCTTCGGTGTTCTTCAGATATCTCAGGATTCTCTTGATAGCAGTAATATGTGATTCTTTGGGATTAGCAGATAATCTTGAAACTATCCCCACTTCATGTACTATATATGGTCTGGTGTGAACAACATACATCAATTTGCCAATCATTGATCTATATAAGGTCTAATTTACCTCATTTTTCTTTTCCTCCTTTGTCAGCTTGCATCTAGTAGCCATAGGTGTTCCAACTGGTTTGGAATCTTCCATCTTGAATATCTTTAGCACTTCCTTGATGTATTTGGACTGAGTTAAGTATATGCCTACATCTTATTGAAGAATCTATAGACCAAGAAAGAATTTGAACTCTCC
The DNA here is from genome assembly GCA_018584345.1 of Thuja plicata. Lineage (NCBI taxonomy): Eukaryota > Viridiplantae > Streptophyta > Pinopsida > Cupressales > Cupressaceae > Thuja > Thuja plicata. Next base: position 694,923 of record MU225274.1, on the reverse strand, counting down.
AAACATAGACATTTCAAATTCCTTGGTCATTTTGTCAGCAAAGGATTTGCATAACAATTCATTTCCCCCAAAAATGATATCATCAGCAAAAATTTCAGTAATCAGAATATTACCATCGGTATCTTATTTTAAGTATAGATTTCTATTTTCACTTGTTCTAACAAATTTTATGCTAATGAGATATGAGTGAAGTCTTTCATACCAAGCTCTCAGAGCTTGTTTTAATTCATACAAGGCTTTGTGTAGTCTACATACCATGTTTTTCTTATCTAGATTAATAAACCCTTCTGGTTGTTCAATGTATACCTCTTCTTCAAGTATTCTATTTAGGAATGCAGATTTGACATCTATTTGCTATACCTTGAATCCTTTGAATGCAGTATAAGCAAGTAAAATTGTGACTCCTTCTACTCTAGCAATGGGTGCAAAGGTTTTGTTAGGGATTTTTCTTGTACGAATCACAGTGCTTAAAATGATTACTTGAACACTATGCCTTCTAATACTGATTCAGGTACAAGGAAATCCTAATTGCTAAGGATTGGATAAGATCCTTCTTCATTTTGAGCTCCACATATACTCAGGAAGGTTTTACCTCTTTATGATGACTAATTACATAATATATATTAATGTGGACAATGATTTTCTATTAGGAGTTATTGAGCCAACTTATGAAACATTCTGCATATAACCAGACATATCCAAATGCAAAACTTAACCATACAAACCATGGTTGCAAATATAGCATAAACCAGTGATACAAGGACTTTCATCCTTCTTCCTTTTGATTTTAGGAGAGATAACCTAATGATTCACTCTTCAAGAAATCACTAAAATGGACACTATCCCGCTGATATGAGTCCTTGATCAGTTCAGCTTGTTTGTTTTTAGTAACATAAGTATTTTGATTGAAATAATTTTGAATAGTTTTGAAAACTTGGATGATGATAGATTATCAGACCAAAACCTAGATCAGTGCCTATCCTTTAGGTTACAGAGCCAATAAGCTCAAGTATCACAAAAACAAAACACTATAAGCTGCCTTACAACCTACATGCAATTCAGATAAAATGCCTTACAAATTATCTAGTTACCTCTAGAATATTGTATCAAATCCTTGAACACTATTATGCTCCTTGAAACTACCAACAAAGCTTAGTTCTTTTCTTGAAAGAAACTTGTAAGTAATTAAATAGTTACCTTGTAACCAAAATGCTTCAGAATGCCTTAAAAACTTAAGTGTAAAAAAAAGCATCCATAGAAAATAAAGAGACAACAATAGAAAAGAGTAAAATTGCACCGTATTTTATTGATGTGATCTTGCTTTCATACATGAAAAGCTTTGAAGCTTGAAAACACAAACCCCAATTCAGAAAGTCTAATTTTGCAATATATTTCATCACCTCTTTACAATTACAAATTTTTTACTATTTATAGGTCCTTAACCATCTTGGAATCCTTTTCTTCAGGATGTAACAAGCTTCGGATGGTCTCAGAAACCTAACCCTAAAACTATAGAAAAGAAAAAAAAAGGAGAAAGAAGAAGCAGTGGAAAGACAAAGTCAAGAGATGAAATCTGATATTCTTGTTCTTCACTTAATCTAGCACCTTCATTCTAACAGTGTTCGTTGTCCAAGATTTCTTCCTCCATTGCAAGCTTCTTTTTCTTGGGCCTAGTCATCAATTCCCATGCTGTCACTTCATCATCTATTGGCCTCTTGAAGTCTTGAGTGCTCTATACTTGTGCCTTTTGTCTCTCCCATCTAACATCAGTGATGTTCTTAACATCCATTAGAAACTTATTAATGTTCGTTTCTGCCTTAAAGGCTTCATCTAATATCTTATTAAATCCCTCAATGTCCAAATCTGATCCCAAAATAAATGCCTCATTATCAGGCATTTTGCTATCAAACTCATTCCTCCAGGCATCTAAAGCCTTTACCTTATCATCTTCTCCTCTTAGAGAAGGAAAAAATTTATTAAAATCTATAGAAAAGAGGCTCAATTTAACCACTATTTGATTCAATTTTCCTTTGAAGAATGATAGAGAAATGTTAACCTTTTTTATCTCATCTTCCACCTCTATTGCTATCTCAGGCAAATCTAATCTTAGGGCTTGCAAAGAAGAAATTTTTTCAAACAATTGCACCCTGGTAGACCATTTGGTAAAATAGGGATTTAATATAGAAAGATACCCCATGAATTTAGCATGCAAAGTTGGCAACTTATTATAAGCATTAAGGATAACATTAGTCTTATCCTTCAAGATGTCAATCCTATGTTGTAGAATGCCCCTTAATGCACTCAAGGCAATTTCATTCTTCGTTTCTCCTATATCATCCTTTTCAACCACTTCTTCTGATTTTTCCTTATCTTCAATTTGCAAAGGTTGTGGTTGTGTAGACACATACACCACCTTAGGATTCTCCTCTAATTCCTTCATTAACCTCTTAATCACCTAATCTTGCTGGTGTATCTAGATATGGCACATTTCTTGATCTTTGGCCAATGCACTTGTTTCTTCTATCAATGTGCTACACTTATCAGATAGTTGTTTAGTTTTGTCTTCATTTAAGTGTGCCCAATGTGTCATTATTTGGGATATTTCCAAATCCCTTGTATTCTGCATTGTCCACACCATTTGGTTGCCTACCATGTTTTCTTGGATATTTACAAGTTGAGGTTTCTGATCCTTTGGGTAAAGGCTCCATTTTGCAAAAGCTTGAGACTTTGGGCTATACCCAAATCCTTTGATCACATCTCCCATTTGAACCTCATTGGCCATCTTTAGATCATGCTACTTTCTTATCTGATCAATTATGAAAGCAGATGCCAAGTCCCAACCCTCAGCTAATAACATGCCACTGCCTAACACCAATTTTTTGGCTTCCTCAAGTGATATATCCTCACTATCTAGGTCATAAGACTATAGGACCACCAAGGCCTCATTTGTTATTGTCTCTTCCCCATCAATAGTCAACTGAGCTCTAATTTTCTCTTTCTTGTACCACCTTAGGAAGTCTTTAAACTCCTCAGTTTTGATAAAATTATCATCATTTAAAATTGTTGTTAATATATCAACCTTTCATCAAAACAAGCCTTAAGAGGTGATTCCACATTCTCCTCCATATCAGGATATTTTTTCTTGCCTTGCCTAATCAATTTTCTTAGGTTATGGTCATATAGCCTATTTCCAGGCACTAGGGCACTTGCTTTATCATTTTTCTTTTCTTTCCTTTCAACTGAAGGCTAGCCTATTTCCATCTTTTGCCCTTTGGCAAAAGGCTCATCTATATCATCAGGTTGTGTGGCCTCTGTCAAGTCAACAATGTGGCCCTCAGCTCCCTATAACTGTGGTATCTCAGGAACATCCTGCTGAGGTTGAGCATATCTAGTAGGATGGGCATAGTCACTGTCAGTACTACTATCATACTTAGATTCTGAATGATATGGCCCTTGGGCACCATTCTTATCAAGAATAGTCTCCATTTGTTCACTAAGCACATAATAATTATCAATCATGGCTTTTATTCTGTCAAAATATGGTAGATTAGGGTAAAAACCTCCAAAAGCTAACCCATTTCTTTTGATTTGTCTTTCAAGGTTCAACAACTCCTGAATCCTTGTTCTCCTTGTCTTGATCTCACCTTCATCAAGAATATTTCTTGTTGCACCCTCTTCAATACATTCACAATGGACATTTGTATTGGGGGTTGTGGGAGTATATAATTTTCTGACTCTTGCCATGAAGCCTTCAATATCAATGTATCCATATGAAGCTATCCCCATTCCTCAACTTTCCAACCACTGGCTGACTGAATCAATGACACCTTTGCCAATAGTAAAATTGGAAATTCTAAACTATCTAGGGGTTAAGGTCCCCTTCCTGTGTGATGCAAAGTGCTCATTATCTGTCAATAATAATTGCCATATAAATTCCATGGTAGCCACTCTTTTTGGTACATGGTAAGGCAAGATATGAGGTACATGTACACATCCATATACCCTTATTATGGTATAGTTCTCTTCTAAGAATAAATCTCCCCAATTATGGTCTCCCTACCATTTATCCAAGTATTCACTAGGCCTTAGTAGTTGCATAACCTTAATTGGGACCCTTGTCCTACTGATGCCCAGTCTCTGTACTATTGGATACACAATCCAATTCTAAAATGCACAGTAATCGCAATCCCTAGATTTATAATTCCAAATCTTTACCCAAAACTGGATAGGATTAGGTCCATCTTGATAAAGCCTCTGAGTGGTCCAATTACTTACATCCATGATCACAAAATTAAAATGCAACAGGAGATGCATGAGGATGGAATAGTGTAAGAACTTGGGTTCTTTCTCCTTAGGGTCCTCCATCTTCTTCTGAGTTTCTATAAATCCCTTGTGCATCTTGTCAATAATGTGTTGAATATAGTCATAGCTGGTGCTAGAATGCACCTCCTGTAAATCTAGCACCATCATCAATATCCTGGAATTGATTTTTTTCTCTTCCCCATCTATCCCTAGCACTCTACATAGGGCATAGGTGAGGTACTTAATATAGAAATGCAAGTCCTTGAAGTAATAAGGGTTTCTCCCAGACATAGGATCAAGATATTTTCTCACCTCCTTAATCATATGTTTCTACAACTGTCCCCTAGCAATACCAAGCTTCAAATTGTACCTTTGTTCTTGCTTAGTGATGTCAATTTTGGTGGACATAGTGCTATACAAGCCAAAAGCTTGCATAAATGAATTTTTATTAAGGATGAGTAGGGCAGTGCCATCATTCCTTTTAATCATCTTAGACAAGACATCATAATGAATGGCGAGGCCTAAGAACAAATCTACATCTATGTAGACATTAGGGACAATTAGCTTAGCCAAACCACAGGTCCAAGGGTTTGAAATTGGGATAGCTTTATCAAAAAATTTATAAAAGTAGTTAAAGAGGGAAAAACCTGTTGTTTCCAGAGTATCAGCATCCCTAATGTTGCAGTAGTCATTAGTAAGCACATTAGCATTTGCCCTCTTGTTCTGAGTTGAACCTGGCAGTAATCTAAGGAATTCATCTAAGTAATCTTATTTCCCCTTAGCCTCTTCATCCATCTCTTCACTTTTCCCATTGGTAGAAGCTACACTAAGTGCTCTACTCATCTCTGCTGTGTTTCTATCCCCGTTTTCTTATCGATATTGAAACAAATCTCCTCCCAAGACTCACTTTATTTCTCTGTGCGCAATTCTCAAAAATTCAAAGCCTTTTGATCAACTAAATACTCTGCAACTTCTCTAATTTCTTCTCTCTTCTCAAAATACCTAGCACTTGTTCACTCTAAAATTCTGAAATAAAGCTAAGTTAAAATGAACCCTCAATCAACTCTTTATAGTAATTGTTCCAAGTACACGGCTCATCATTTGAAAAATAATCAATTCATGTCTTCAATTCAGCATGATGTGGAATTAATTAAAAACCTAGCCTAGCTCATGAGTGTGATAGGAAATCAAATTCATATATGTGTAAAACCTTATAAAATTTGAAGGTGATGACATGTCTCAGTGTAATTGGCTCCCTATCATATTTCTCAGCTACCCTTTTTTACACAGTAATCAATATCCAAGCTTGTCATTGGACGCTGAATGATTCATGTTATCATGTCAGCCACTACCGCTTTTTCTTAATATTTGATATTAAGTGACTATGTGACTGTGTATAATCTCATTATCACTGACCCAAGTCTTGAACCCCTGATTCTTCTGGAGATTTAGTGACTATGTAACTTTTTTCTGCCTTGGTTAACCATAGTTTACTCCTGACGATCACGCGACATGAAGAAATCAAAGTTGTTGGATGTTAAAACTAACTCACATCTTATTCAAAGACTCCGTGACTGACAGTCATCTTTAGCTTTCACAGTTATCTCCCAGTCACTGAGTGTTTACTTTCCTATACAAGACCCTACGACTACCCTTAGTCGCTTAATCGTTGAACACCAATGTTAAGTGTCAAATCCTTTAGAGACAACACGACAAGCACTTTACCCTTTGTTTCATCTATAGACTATATGAAATACCCTTATCTCTGAGTCACGAGTACCTTTTCCTTTGGAACCTATTATTTAGAGACTTCACAACCACTGTAGGATCTCTGAATCATTACATCTAATGGCTCCTGCTAAATTGTTGAGTAATCTATCATACCCTTAAATTCTCTAGAGACTACATGACAACAAAGACCTTTATACTTAGTCTCTTAATTGCTGAATAGTCCTTTTCCATTTAGAGACTACGCGACAAGCTCATTAGTCAACTCACCTTTGGACATGTGTCTCATTCATCACTCATCTCTGCATCGCTGAATGGAAAGCTGACTCATCATTTTAATCTGGCGACAACCTGACTGTGTTTCATCTCAAACTACATATGGTTAGTCGCGAAGTCTCAGCAACTTTCACTTAACCACCATTCTTTCTGTAGACTACAAGACATGAAATTTGTACTGCTTACTTAACTACAGACCAATCTAGCGATCATGCGACAAAAAGAAATCGCCAAGTCTCATGATGAACCACTAACTGCTGATCTTTTCTCACAACACCATGACTTATTTGTGGGCTCTTTCACAAACTACTAACCTTTTTTCTCATTCGGAAACTACGCGACATGAAGAGCTCTTCCAAGTCTCTTAAAGCTAAAGGAATATTCTAATTCTATGAGAGACATCCCGACACAAGCTAATCACCAAGTCTCAAGGAAAAAAGGAATATGTCATCTGGATTACGTGACTAGGCGACCAAGCTTTTTAAACACATGATTTAAGTGAATCTCAAAAAGTAATGCCAAAATAGAAGTGTGATAAACATCTAAGGGTTTTTCTCATTTTTTGGCCTAATAAACAAGACCTAGGGTTTCAAGGTTTTGCAATTTCACAGAGATTTTGGCCCAAAAAACCCTAAGATTTCAACAGGGAAATTACCAGGAACTAAGAGACTTCTGCCTTTAGGGAAAAAGAAACATGAGAATCACAGAAATTTTGGCAAATAGACTAGAACTGGGAATACAAATAATAGTGGCTCTAATGAGGATTGACTAAACATAGTTTATGGCAAAGAACCATAGAATCTCTGGTTGCAAACCTCACCAAAAAATGGAGCAGAACACCCAAAATAGAAAGGGAAATATTTATAGAACTTTACAAACAAAGAAGGGAAAGATTTACATATGATAAATATTCACTTGTGCATTGCTTTGATCTTTACTTAAAGAAAGGCTTTAAGAATTTCCCATGCACAGGTAACTCAAAACTTTCTCCCTCCATTTTCTTCAATAAATATGAGTCTTTGCCAAAATTTTCTAAAACAATATAAGGTCCTAGCCACAAAGACTCAAATTTCTTGTGCTTACCTTTGTCCTCTGCCCTTGCATTCCATTGGAGAACTAGATCACTAGCCTAGAACATTCTCTTAGTAGCCCCCTTGTCAAATAGATACTTCATCTTTTGTTGTAACTTTATATTTTCTCTCTGACTATTTCTCCTTGCTTCATCCAACTCAATGAACTGTGTCATTCTATCTTGCATATGGTTAGGGACATCTAAATGTTCTTCTTGTATGAATTGGCATATAGGTAATAGATTTTTAATTGGAAACCTTTCTTGTAAACCATATACCAACTCAAAAGGAGACTTACTAGTTGCCTTCTTGAGTTTTATCCTATCAGCCCAAAGAGCTAATTTCAATTTTGTGTGCCATGTTCTCTTATTTTGTTCCAGAGTCCTCTTCAGTATATTCAATATGCTATTATTGCTAGACTCAGCTTGTCCATTAGCCTATGGGTGATATGGGGATGAGTATGATATTATAATCCCATACCTTTTAGAGAAACTTGTCATTTCTTCTGATCTGAAACTCATAGAATTGTCCATTACTAATTTACTAGGCACACCAAACTTGGTTAAAATATTCTCCAAGAGAAACTCAGTGACCACCTTTCTTGTTGCTTTCCTTGTAGGGATAGCTTCAATCCATTTAGTAAAGTAATCTGTGGCAACTAATATCCAACTATGCCCTACACTTGACTTCTCCTGAAATTCACCAATAAAGTCAATCCCCCACATAGAAAAAGGAGCTTCAATACTCACTGGATTCAGTAATAGAGCACCTACAAATTTTAGTTTATTGGAAAACCTTTGACATGGTTCACATTTCCTAACATGTATATAAGTATCTTTGAACAAAGTAGGCCAATAATACCCTGCTCTTAAAATATTATGGGCAGTGGTCTTAGCAGAAAAGTGACCTCCGCATTCCCCTTCATGCATTTCAGTCAAAACTTTCTTAGCTTGGTATTTGTCAAGGCACAACAATAGTACACCATTCTTATCTTTCCAAGACAAATCACCTTGGATCAGAGTATACCTTTGAGTTTGCAATTTCAGACTCCTCTTCTGATTTTCAGACAAATGATCAGGACACTTAGCATTTTTGAGAAAGAAAACAATATTAGTATAATATGGTTGCCTTTCTATACTAGTAATGGCTTGGTCATGTATTTCCTTCTGATTTAGCTATACTAAATCTAGGTTCTCTTCTGTCATAAGCTTTTCCAAGCCTTGTCTTATTATTAATTTGGTGATATTGATTTCAAGATTGAATTCTTAAATTCTTGTAATCCACTTGCACCTCTTACTAGTTACCTCTGACTGTGTAAGGATATCCTTTACTGCTGAATGAGGAGCAAAGGCCTGCACCTTAGCACAAACCAAGTAGGGCCTAAAAGACTTTACAACCTTTACCAAGGCATAAGCCTATTTCTCCATTATTTCATAGTTAAGCTCTGTAGCCTACAAGGATCTACCATAAAAAGCTATGGGATGTTCAAATCCTTGTTCATCCTTCTGAAGTAATATAGCAGCAATTGTATGAAGTGATGCAAATGAAAACAAAGAGAAAGGCTTAGTATAATATGGAGATTTAAAAACTAGAGCCTCTTGCACTACCTTTTTCATTCTTTCAAATGCTTGTTGGGCCTCTTCATTCCAAACAAACTTCACATCTTTCTTTAGCAATTTTACAATGGGTTTAACAATTTCTGCAAAATTGGCTATAAATCTTCTGACAAAATTTATCTTTCCTAAAAAAGATTGCACACCTTTTAATTTCTTTTCAGCAATCACTCTTTAAATTTCTTCCACTCTCTCGGGGTCTATCTTTACCCCTTCCCTGGACCCTATATGTCCAAGCAACTTTCCCTCTTTGACTGCAAAATAACACTTCTTAGGATTTAGTGAAACACCATATTCCAATGCTTTGTTAAAATTTTTACCCAAATGATCACAATTATCAATAGCCCATTTGGAATATGTAGTTAAGTCATCTTGGTAAATAACCATGAATAGATCAATGAATTCCTTGAAAGCAACATCCATATCCCTTTGAAAAGTCGCCCCTACATTTATTAATCCAAAAGGCATTCTGATATACACATAGATTCCCCATGGAGTAGTAAATGCAGTTTTATACTGCTCTGTCTCTTTAACTAAGACCTGGTTATAACCTGAGAAACCATCCATCATTGACAACAAATCAAAACCAGTCACCTTATGCAACATTGCTTCCATATTAGGCAGTGAATAGTTATCTTTTAATGAAGCAATATTGAGGTTTCTGAAATCAACACATAATCTGATGTCACCATTTTTCTTTCTAACTGGAACTAGATTTGATACCCAAGTTGAATGTCTAATGGGCTGGATTATCCCAGCATCCTTGAGTTTCATCAATTCTTGCTACATCTTAGGAGCCAAAAAGGGGTTAATAGGCCTTTGTTTTTGCCTAAATGGCTTCACATCTGATTTCAATGGGATTTCATGTTGAAAAAGGTCTTCTCTATATGCTTTCAAGTCCTCATATGACCAAGCAAAGACATGTTTGTATTTTCTTAGTAACTTGATCAGATTTATTCTTCCATGAGTGTCCAAACCCTTTCCAATATAAACTATTTGAGGATTATTTTTAGATCCCATGTTTATTTCTTCTAAATCCTCAATCTTGGCATTGCTTAACTTTGATGCATCATTCTACTGGCTAATAAACAATGCTTCAAGTTCAACCAAACCCCTAGGAATCTGATTAGAACTTAGCTGGACAATTTCATTTCCAAAGATGTAGTCCTTTCCATCATCATGTTCCAGTAAGGAACTAAAATCTATACTTTGGTTCTCATAATGGTCTAAACATTGCATGAACCTCAAGATATCTTGATCATCCTGGAACACCTTCCAGTTGTATATGTTGTCCAAAACAACTGGTCTTGTTTTGACTTCTAGTATTGATACCCCATGTAAGGTCAAATCTTCATTTTTTAAAGAAACATTTGCTAAAAAATCAGCCATAATATTTTTTGACCTTTCTAACCAATTTATATTAAAAGCATCAAACATTTCAAGTTGATCCCAAATAGCATGTTTGTGCATTTTCAATCTATCATTCTTTACAACATATTTGGATCTGATTTGTGCTACCACCAACTCAGAATCACCATAAACCTTTAAACATTTTATACCATGTTTGATAGCAATTTCAAGTCCTAAGAATAAAGCCTCATACTCTGTAGTATTGTTTGTACATTTGAAGGCTAACAAAAATGAGTATTTAAAAGTTGTACCTGATGGGGATATCAACAATACTCCTACCCCTGATCCTTCTTTAGAGAAAGCACCATCAAAGCACATTTTCCATAATCCATCTTCCTGCAATATTAATTCTTTATTCAAAGGGTCAGCTTCTTGATCTTGACAATAAAGTTCATTTTTTTGCATCCTGAAATTTTCCATGTCTATGTCAATGCAACAGTTTACATTAGTGTTTTCAAATTTTTCTATCATGTGGGGAGTTCTACTCTCCCTTGAGACCTTAACATTTTCTCCAACAATGTTAAAAGTAGCATATGAAAAATCATTTTGTATACTACCTCCCATCTAAGCACTCCATTTTCTTGATAGCAACATGCCATAATGAGGTGGTATGTCAACCATAAGAACATTCATAGTCATTACTACATCAGGGCATACTGCTAGTCTATAAGGCATAGCCTCAATGGTACCAATCACAGGGACCTCTCTAGAATCCATAGCTCTACATCTCCCATAAGGAGTATCAACTTGTAATCCCATTGCCCTCATGATTTCTACTAGCATAACAGTATTAGATGCCCCTGAATCAATCATGCAATTTTTTAGCATCTTGTCATTAATTATCAATGAGAGAAAAAATGGGTCAACAACCTTTTGGGAAGAAGTTGCATTCAAGAATACTTGAGAAATTTCAGATGTTAACACCTCAGTTTCACTCTCCTTGGTAATTAGCTTCTTGCTAACATTTTCTGGACTTTGAACCTTTATTGTTGGTACACTATTTAATAATGACATTACTTTTTCTTTATGTTCTTTAATCCTCATCATTTCTAGAAATGGAACCTTAACTTTCATCTGGGATAGACATTGACCCATATCTACTGGAGTGTACCTTATATCTGAAAAATTTGATTTGTGAATAATGACCATTTTCTTCATTGTGTTCTTTTAGAGCTGACTCTTTTAACCTTTTGTTTTCTATCTTTTGAATAGGAACAATTTTTTCTTGTTTTCGCACATCTTCTTCTTGTACAACATTTGGCTCTATGGCTTTTGTGATAATCTTGACCTTATGTTTATTTACATTTTCACTAGTTCATTCTTTTTTCTGAACATACTTAGTGTTTTTCTTATTTTCCTTTATAAAGACACCTAAGGGTTGGCTACCAACACCACCTACCACCCTGTTTCTCAAGTGGTAATTGCTTCTAGCTTTATTTATTAATTCTATAGTGGTTCTAGCCTTCTCTTCATCTGAAGCTTTCCTTATGAGTGGAACATCCTGACCATCTTGAGCATAACATCTTATATTGGCATCGGTTTCATTAGATTCACTATCAGATAAGATTTGTTGATGATGATTTTCAACCCTCTGTGAAACATAGGAATCATGATTTTCCCCTTCACTGTTTGAATCAATATCATGGCATGAATAAGTATTTGTCGTACTATGATCACACGGTTCCCCCTCATCATTTTCCTATTCCTCACTTGACCTTAAATCCAAGGAAACAACACAAAAATCAGGGTTATGAGGGGCCTCACAAGCTTCACACCAAGTATCATCATTGCAGAAGTGGACAAAATTTTTATGAAGAGGGTCTGGAGTTTTGTACTCTATTTTTTCCTTTTTAGGTGTAGTAACCGGCTTCCCATCTTTGAACTGAGTTCCATACGGATGATTTTGCATTCTATTCTTAGGATTGTAAGTAGTATTATAAGAAGGTCTATTATTCTGAGGAGCTCTATATTCTTTGTATTCTGGTTCTTTTAGATTGCTCCTGCTAAACCTTGATTCATCCCTCCTATTTAACTTACTAGATACTCTTCTATTCATTTCAATATTAACTACTATTTTATAAGCATCAGTAAGAGTTCTAGGGTTTTTATCTCTCAGAGCATATCCCATTTTGGAATCAAAAGCATTTAAATAAGTTGCTAGACATACCTCTTCATCTAGATTTATCTTCTGAAATAGTTTGTGCATACCTCTTTGAAACCTTGTGTTAAACTCAGTAACCTCTTCATTGTAATTTTTCTTGATATTATTGAACTCATTTAACAAAAATCCTTTATTTGTTTTGTCTCAATACTGATCTTTAAACAATTCAATCAACTCTTCCATAGAAACAACAGATCCATTAGCAAGGATCCTAAACCATTCTCTTGCATCCTCCACTAGGAACTGAACAAATAATTTCATTAATACATCCTCATCGGTGATATTCAAGTCATCAACAAAATCAATGAATTTCCTTAAATATGTTTCACAAGAAATAACATTATTACCTGCAAACTTTGGGAGCTTTTCTCCTATATCACCCACATCTTTAGGAAAAGCGTTAGGGTATCCAGGGATGCCAACAAAATCAAATTGTTTGTACCTTTCAGTATGCAGTGGTTTCCTTTGAAAACTATCATCCTCCTTAGAAGTAGTAGCTTTTGTTTTAGAAGCTGTAATATTCTCTGGCCCAATATGAGAATATTTTGAAGACTGCAAAAAATCTATCTTTTTCTTCATTTCAATTGTTGTAGCTTCCATTTGTGCCTTTTCTAACAATTTTTCCATGGTTTCTTTGTCAATTCTCAAATTTTCTAAGTCAATTTCTAACTTGGACATTTGTTCTATCAAAGGCTTCTAAAATTTAGGTTCTTGATCTCTATGTTCACTCATCTTTTGTTTACCTTTATTCATTTGTAAAGTAGAAACTTTGTGAGTTAATGGTATTTATTGGTCCTTCTTAGACCTCTTTGTATCTTTCATAATTTGATGTTTTGAAGATCTATTTCTGTTGTTATCAACATCCTTATGATCATTCTTTTTCTTTCTCGTTTCTCTCTGTTGGTTGTATTTCTTGTTTTGGCAGTTTTCTTGGTTCCCTGTTCTTTTCTCTGTGATCTGGTATTTTTAATTAGCTATCTCTCATTCCTTTTTTCTTTACCTGTGTCAAGTTTTTAGGTTTTCAAGTCTGAACCTGTCTCAATTTGCAAAAAACTCAGAAAACCCTAAGCCTTCCAAGTGTTAAAAGTTGAAAAACAAACCCTAAGTCATATCGCTTATGTTTTGCTATTGCTTTTTCAGTCCACTTAAGTCATGTGTTTTAATCAAATCACTTTGTCATGTTACTCCAAACAAATATTCCCTAATCCTTCCCGACTTGCCGATTTTCTTTTGTCACTTGGTCTCATTTAAATTCAGTATATTACTTTGGCATTACGAGACTCTATGATTTCTTCATGTCATGTGATCGCAAGATAACTATGTAATAAAGCATTATCCAAAGGGGACCCATTGATTAGTTGGGTAATCACGAGAAATTCTCAACAGTTATTAAAATTTCTTCAAACTTCACGATTACCTCATGTGTGTTATCGCTAAGAGGATCCAAGTTTAAAAGTTTGGCAAAGCCTTCAGCCACGTAGTCTCGAGAAGGAACAACGGTTAAGAGATTTTGACTGAGACTTCGCGACTGACCGTCTGAGGTTTAGCGCAAAGCATAGTCAGGTTGTCACCAAGAGTAGAATGATGACTCAGTTTTCCATTGTGCAGTAAGTCAATAAGTGACTTTGTGACATGTGTCATAAGGCGAGTGGATATTAAAGGTTTATTGCATGGTCACCAGAAGGAGAAAATCAAATCAGCAACAATGAGACTAAGTGCTTTTCCTTTTGTCACGATGTCTGAGAAAGATTTAAGGGTATAAAAAAACATTTGGCGATTAAGCAACGGCCGTCGGATAAAGAGATCAAGAGATCTAACGATGGTCGCGATGTCTTAGAATAAAAGTGCCCGAGGGGAAAAGTCCTCCCAACTTGGCGATTAAGGTTTGTCACGCAGTCATCAGATGAGAGAAGGGGCACATAGAACCTGTCATGTTAAAATTTAATACTCTGATTTTATATTCTATGATCGGGAGACAAGGTATAGTCGCATAGTCTTGACATGAAACAAAAACATTTGGAAACTAAGAGATAACCGTAAAGGGTTAAAGGTAATGGGTAGTCGAAGGGTCTTAGAAAGGATAAAGAATTAGTGTTAACTATGCGCGACTATGATTTTTGCAGCATCGCGTGATCACCAGATGGTGACTTGGGTTAGCCAAAGGAAAGAAAGTGTATTATCGCAATGTCTTGAGATAAACTATGGGTTAGTGACAGAGGTCCATGACAAAGAGATTATATGCAGTCACATAGTCGCCTGATCCCAAAATCTAAAAATGGTGGCAGTTTTGGATGTGACAGCATGAATTATTCGTTAGCCAATCAGAGGATTATATTTTGATTACTGTGCAAAAAGAGTAGCTGAGATGTAAGACAGTTAGCAAATCACAGTGTGACATGTCAGCTCTTTTTGAATGTTGCAAGGTTGTTCCGAGGATTCACTTTTAAAATTTTGATTTCCTGTCAAGCTCATGGAACTACGGCTAGGTTTTCATTCAAGTTCACAGTATGTCAAATTGATGAAAGAATTGATTATGAGCTATGTACTTTGAATGACGGCTATAAGGAGTTGATGGTGCATTCATTTTCATTCACCGTGCTTTCAAATTTCAGAGCCCAAGTTGTTAAGTTTTCAGGGAAAAGAGATATTTCTCTCAGTTTGCAGTTTTTTTAGAGTTGATCAAAAGGTTTTGAGTTTCAGAAAATTGTGCACAGGACGGTTAGCCAATCTCAGAGTTTAATTGGTTTTATTATCAGTAAGGAGTAGGAGATTCAAGGTACTGCAAGTATGAGCGGGACTGTTAGTGTTGCTTCGACAAGTGGAGGAAGTGAGGAAGAGAAAAAGGGAAAGGCAATTTTTTTTGATGAATTCCTCAGGTTACTTCCTAGTTCGACACAAAATAAGAGAGAAAATGCAAATGTGCTCTTGGATGACTATCACAATATCAAAGATGTTGATACTCCAGGGACAATAGGTTTCTCATTGTTTAATTATTTCTATAGAAATTCTGATAAGGCTATCCTAGTCTCAAACCCTTGGACTTGTGGTCTAGCCAGATTAACTGTCCCTGATGTCTACACATATGTAGACTTGTTCTTAGACCTTGCAAATCATTACGATGTTTTTTCTAAAACAATCAAGAGAAATGATGGCACTACTCTGTTAATGTTAAATAGAAATTCATTCATGCAGGCTTTTGGCTTATTTAGCACCATGTCTACTAAAATTGGCATGACAAAGCAAGAGAAGAAGTATAATTTGAAGCCTGGTATTGTAAAAGGCTTATTACAAAAACACATGTTAAAAGAAGTGAGAAAGTACTTAGATCCTATGGCAAGGACAAGCCCATATTATTACAAGGATCTACACTTCTATATCAAATATATCTCCTATGCCCTATGTAGAGTGCTAGGGATAGATGGAGAAGCTGAGAAAATTAATTCTGGCATCCTGATGATGGTGCTAGACTTACAAGAGGTGCATTCAAGAACTAGTTATGATTACATACACATATAATTTATGAGATGCATGAGGGTTTCATTGCAACCCAGAAAAAGTTAAAGGACCTCAAGGAGAAGGAGCCCAAATTCCTTCACTACTCCATGCTCATGCATCTCCTGTTGTACTTCAATTTTGTAATCATGGATATCAACAATTTGGTGCCACAAAGGTTTTACCAGGAAGGTCCTAATCCTATCCAATTTTGGGTGAGGGTTTGTAATTACACATCCAAGGACTGTGATTATTGTGCTTTTAAGAATTGGATTATATATCCAATAGTACAAATTCTTGGAATCAGCAGAACAAGAGTCCCATTAAAGATCATGCAACTGCTGAGACCTTGTGATTATATAGACAGGTCGTATGGTAAGCACAACTGGGGTGATTTATTTTTGGAGGAGAATTATACCATCATTAGGGTATATGGGTGTAGTCACCCACCTCATCTCTTACCATATTATGTTCCTGAAAGAGTGGCTACAATGGAATTCATATGGCAGTTGTTGTTAATAGATAATGAGCACTTTGCACCGCATCAGAAGGGGACTCTAACCCCTAGGCAATTCAAGATTTTCAACTTTACAATTGGTAAAGGTGCAATTGATGCAGTGAGTCAGTGGCTAGAAGGATGTAGAATGGGGGCAGCCCCTTATAGATACATTGACCCAGAGGGCTTCATGGCAGGGGTTAGGAAATTGTATACACCTACAATCCCTAATACAAATGTCCACAGTGAGTGCATAGAAGAAGATGCAAGAAGCAACATCTTAGATGAGGATGAAATTCAAACTAGAAGAGTCAGGATTCAAGAATTGTTGAATCTTGAAAGACAAATCAAAAGGAATGGGTTATCTTTTGGGGGTTTTTACCCTAATCTCCCATATTTTGATAGGATTAAGCACATGATAGACAATTACTATGTGCTCATTGAATACCTAGATACTGTTCTTGATAAAAAAGGTGCTCCAGAGCCGGACCATTCAGAATCCAAATATGATAGTGGTAGTGACAGTGATTATGCACGTCCTACTAGAGATCTTCCACCACAGCAAGATGTTGCTGAGATACCACAGTTGGAAGGAGCAGAGGGATACATTATTGATTTAACATTGGTCACTCAACCTGATGATGTAGAAGAGCCTACTCCTAAGAGGCAGTAATTGGACGTAGGGCAGCCTCAGTGGAAGGACAAAGTAAGAAAAAGGATAAGGCTAAGGCCTTAGTACCAAGGAATAGGTTATATGACCATAACCTAAGGAAATCAATCAGGGAAGGCAAGAAGCAACAGCCCTACCTAGATGACAATGTTGAGCTGCCACTTAAGGCTTGTGTTGATGAAAGATTGCTTTATCAACAAAAATTTCTAAATGATGATAGCTTTGTTAAAACAAAGGAGTTTACAGACTTCCTAAGATGGCATAAGATAGAGTAGATTAGATCCCAATTGACAGTGGATGGAAAAGAGACAATAAAAAATGAAGCCCTAGTGGCTTTACAGTCTTATGATCCAGAGAATGAGGATATTTCACCCGAGGAAGCCAGGAGGCTAGTGCTAGGTAGTGGAATACTATTGGCTGAGGGATGGGATTTGGCATCTACCTTCATCATTGACCAAATCAGAAAACAGCTAGATCTCAAGATGGATATTGAGGTCCAGATGGGAGATGTAATAACAAGATTTGGGTATAGCCCAAAATCCCAAGTTTGTGTAATGTGGAGCCTATGCCCAAAAGACCAAAAGCCCCAACTGGTAAATATTCAAGAAAATATGGTGGGCAATCAAATGGTCTGATCTTTACAGAATACAGGGGATTTGGAGATCTCCCAAATCATGACACATTGGGCTCACTTGAATGAAGACAAGACTAAACAATTGTATGAAAGGTGTAGCAATCTGTTGGAAGAGACGAGTGCATTATCTAAGGACAGGGAGATGTGCCACATACAATTGCATCAATAGGATCAGGTAATCAAGAAATTGATGCAAGAATTAGAAATAAAACTTGAGGTGGTATATGTACCTGCACAACCACCACCATTACAAATTGAAGATAAGCCTAAATCAGAGGAAGTAGTGGAACAAGAGGAAGATGAAGAAAAAGGAAATGCAATTGCTCTTAAGGCATTGAAGGGTGTGCTGCAACATAGAATTGAGATTTTAAAAGATAAAACTGATGTTGTACTCAATGCATACAACAAGTTTCCAGCTTTTCATACTGAGGTAATGGGGTACCTTGCCATTTTAAACCCTTACTTTACTAAGTGGTCTACTAGGGTAAAGTTATTTGAAAAGTTAGCATCTTTACAAACCCTAAGACCATATTTGCCTGAAATAGTAACTAAAGTTGAAGATGAGATCAAACAAGTCAATATTGCTCTCTCATTCTTTAAAGGAAAAATAAACCAGATAGAGGTTAAGTTGAGCCTCTTTTCAAATAATCTTAATAAGTTTATTCCTTCCTTAAGGGGAGATGATAATCAAGTAAAGGCTCTAGATGCCTAGAGGAATGAATTTTACTGCAAGATGCCTAGTGATGAGGCAGTTCTCTTGGGAACAGATGTTGATATAGAAAGATTCAATAAAATATTGGATGAGGCTTTCAAAGCAGAGACTGACATCAACAAATTCCTACTAGATGTCAAGAATATCACTGATGCCAGATGGGATAGACAAAAGGTACAAGTATAGAGTACTCAAGACTTCAAGTGGCCATCAGATGATGAAGTGAAAGCATAGGATTTGATGACCATGCCCAGGAGAAATAAGCCAGCAGTAGAAGAAGAAATCTTGGATGAGGAGTAAAGGTGAACACTTGGCACTGCATTGTTCAAGATAAGAAGGACAGTTATTATAAAAGGAGAATGTAGATGAGTATGCAAGCATGGCTATTCATATTTAGCATAAATACTACCATCTACCATCTATACAAATCTGATTGCAGTCGCCAGATCGGGAGAAGAACAAAAAAATATATGTTTTCATCTTGACTCGGTCACTTCATCGCTTTTTTTTTCTTTTGTAGTTTTAGGGTTAGGTTTTCTGTGACCATCCGAAGCTTGTTGCATCCAAAATATCAAAGGATTCCAAGATGGTCAAAAACCTATATATATAGCAAAGTAGTAAAAATAGGAGGGGTCTTTGATGTTGGAATTTTTTGGAAAAGGAGATAATATATTGTAGAATTCAGATGTTCTGAATTTGGGTCTATCTTTTGAAGTTGCAAAATCTTTCATGTATGGAAGCTAGATCATATAAATAAAATACGGTGCAATTTTACTCTCTTCAATTGTTGTCTCTTTATTCTCTGTGTATGCTCTTTTATGTTTAAGTTTGCAAGGCATTCTGAAACATTTTGGTTATTAGGTAACTATCTAATTACTTGCAAGTTTCTTTTAAGGAAAGAACTAAGTTTTGTGAGTAGTTTCAGGGAGCATAATGCTATTTTTAAAGATTTGATACAATCGTTTAGAGGTAAAAGGGTAATTTGTAAGGCAACTTATCTGAATTGCATGTGGTTTGTAAGGCAGCTTACTGTATTTTGTTTCTATGAGATCTTAGTTTATTTGACTTTGTAACCCAAAGAATAGGCACTGGTCCAGAACTTGGTCTGATAATTTATCATTGTCCAAGTTATTTCAAGGTATCAAAACCAAATTAATCAAAATAATCTTGTTACTAAGAACAGATTAAATAAACTCATTAAGGACTTATGTCAGTAGGACAGTGTCCATTTTAGTGATTCCTTAAAGAGTAAATTGTTAGGTTATCCCTCCTAAAATAAAAGGAAGAAGGATGAAAATCCTTGTCTCACTAGTGTATGTTGTTAAAACCATAGCCTGGCTTATGGTACTCTATTTTAAATTAATTATTGAAATCTCTCAAGTATTATACAAGTTATTACAGTGAGGTTTTTGGCACATAACCTGTGAATGAACAAATCCACCAAACATATAGGCTGAAAATATCAGTAATCTTTAAAAAGCAATACCTGCCTGAGTATGTGGAGCTCAAAAATGAAGGAGGTGATAATGGATGTCCCCAGTGTTATCAAATACCTCAGCAATTAGCTTTTATCTTGCCTAAAAGAGGTTGCAATCAGGTGTACAAGGTATACTATTATATTTAGGTAAGTGGTGCAAGAAAAAGAGCTAACAAATTGGCGACTCTGCTGGGGACTACGAGATTGTAAAGTCTTGTAGAAGAATTTAGAAATCTCTGGTGTGTCAAGGTCTAAATTTTTTACAAAATCCTGGTAGTTGTTTCCATATTTTCCCTTGATAGCCATTCATTCATCCCAATTTATTGGGTGGCGACTCTAAATGGAGATCTCTGAGATTAGTGCAAAGTTAACAAATGTCTTTTGGAATGAATACCAAGTCAAGGGTGAGAACTGATCCTGAAAGAGTATTACATGATGGAATCCCATCATCTTCAAGAATAGGTATGTCTTGGAGGAAAAAGAGAAATCAGGGTAATATGGATGAAACCCATCCAAGAAATAGAGAGGGTAATATAAGGAGAGACATGAATACCAATCAGTGCTCTCATGATGGAAATACTTCAAAATATGAAGAGGCTACTAAAAGAGTATTGGATACTCCCACAGTCACTTCTAATTCAAATGAGAGAGAGGAAATTAGTACACTTAGTTTAGATTCATAAGATTCTCCCTCAGATATGTTAGTAAATGAGGAAAAGTTCATTTTGAAACAGCTTGCTCTGGTTCAACAATTGAAAAAGGAGAGAGAATTAAGAAAGAAAAACAATGATCATAAGGTTTTGGACAATAATAGAAAAAGGTCTTCAAGACATCAGGTTACCAAGGATTCTGAGAATTTTCAAAATGACCAAGAAATACCATTCACTCATAAAGCTTCTATTTTACAAATAAATAAGGGTAAAAAAAAGATGGGGGAACATAAAGATCAAGAACCCAAGTTTCAAAAACCATTGGTAGAACAGATGTCTAAGTTAGAGATTGAATTGGAAAGATTGATAGTTGAAAAAGAAACCATGGAAAAAATATTAGAAAAGGCTTAGATGGAAGCTGCAACAATTGAAATGAAGAAAAAGATTGATTTTTTGCAGTCTTCAAAGTATAATCAAACTGGACCTGAAAATATTATAACCTCTAGAACTAGAGCTACTGCTTCCAAGGAAGATGATAGCTTTCAAAGAAAACCATTGCATACTGAGAGATATAAATAGTTCAACTTTGTCAGTGTCCCTGGATACCCCAATGCTTTTCCTAAAGATGTGGGTGATGTGGGAGAAAAGCTCCCAAAGTTTGTAGGTAATAATGTCATTTCTTGTGAAACAAACTTAAGAAAATTCATCGACTTTGTTGATGACTTGAATATTACCCATGAGGATGTATTAATGAAATTATTTGTTCATTCCTTAGTTGAGGATGCAAGAGAATGGTTTAGAAGTCTCGCTAAGGGATCAGTTGTCTCTATGGATGAGTTGATTGAATTTTTTAAAGATCAGTATGGAGATAAGAAAAATAAGGGCTTTTTATTGAATGATTTCAATAACATCAAGAAAAATTACAATGAGGAGGTTACAGAATTTAACACAAGGTTTCAAAGAGCTATGCATAAACTATTTCAAAAGATAAGGCTAGATGAGGAAGTATGTCTAGAAACTTATTTAAATTCTTACAATTCCAAAATGGGATATGCTCTAAGAGATAAGAACCCTAGGACTCTTACTGACGCTTACAAAATAGCAGTTAATATTGAAATGAACAGAAGAGTATCTGGTAAGTTAAATAGGAGGGATGACCCCAAGTTTAGTAAGAGCAATTTGAAAGAACCAGAGTACAAAGAATATAGAGCTCCTCAAAACAATAAACCTTTTTACAATAATACTTATAATCCTCAAAATAGAATGAAAAATCACCCATATGGAACTCAGTTCAAAGATGGAAAGCCTGTTATTACACCCAAGAAAGAAAAGACAGATAATAAGACTCCAGACCCCCTTCATAGAACTTCAGTCAATTTCTGCAATGATAATACTTGGTGTGAAGCTTGTGAGGCTCCTCATAACCTTGATTTTTATTTCATTTCCTTAGATTTAAAAGAGAATGAGGAACAAGAAAATTATGAGGGGGAACAGTGTGATCATAGTATGACTAACACTGGCGGTGGTCGCTGTAAACTGTGAATACCCTGATCGTGAAAGAGTGGAGCCAGCCAAATATCCCGGTGGGTCCATCACAGAGCAGAGCGTTGACATTTCTTGGGTTTGTAGTTTGTTTTCACAGTACTGTGAGGCCCTCGAGGCCTTCTTCTAAGCCAAGTTGCAAGGGTTTTTAGTGATGGCAGAGGTCCCTGATAGCCTTGTGCTAGCTGGGTCTCAGAATGCTTCGGCTGCCATGCATGAACAAAAATTGAATCCATCTTTTGTGGGTGAGAGCTCTAAGCTCAAGAAAATTAATGGATGCTTGACGCGGAGTCTTGATCGGCCTGTTCTGGTTATTTCTCCTGAATCGGTTCAGGAGGACATGGATTATTGGAGCCAACATGTTCTGATCTGTAAGTTCTTGGGTATTCGGGTCCCTCTTTCAGCTTTAGA
>MU225274.1:620781-634129 GCA_018584345.1 Thuja plicata | reverse complement strand
TAGTATTCAAAAGTCTCAAACTTTTGTTTATCACTGGTCATATGGTGAGTGTAGCCACTATCTATGATCTAGACATCATTTTTACTAACTTTAGATATGAGTGTAGTTTCTACATACCTTTCTTCATATTATCTGAATCATCCTTCATGGCTACAAATACCATCTCGATGTCTTCTTCTAATTTGGTGTTAGTGTCATCATCTCTACTCTCAGCTAGGTAACAAGCTTTCTTCCCTTTGTCCTTGTAGTCTCGGGTATCTCTCTTGTCAGATTGTCAGTTGCTCTGATATTCTCTATTTTCACCTTTATCAAACTTCTCATAAGGTTTATCATTTCCTCTATCATCTTTTTGTCAGTTTGGACATCTTGCAGCAAAGTGTCCAACCTCTTTACAATTGAAACATATTACCTTTGTATCTGCCTTTGCCTCTCTGCAATCTTCTATCCATATGTGCTTCAATTTCATCAAGTCCTTGATCCTCATTATCACTATCACTATCATTTTTAACATGTCTATGAATTGAGTTAGTTATCTTTAGAGAAGATTTGAATGCAGATTCTATGGATGGTAAGACACTATTGGCAAAGTTATTCATCTGAAATGAAATTAGTCTACCAATCCAACTATCTAGAATAACTGTATTGTTTGCAACTGCTCTCATTTCTTGAATAGCAGAAACTCTAATAGCATAAATAGGAAATAAGGTTCTTAAGATTTTTCTTACCACTGTCTCCTCTTGAAGTGTACCTCCAACTCCTCAGAAAGCATTTACCACATCTTTGATTTTGCAGCTATACTGAGTAATGTTTTCTCCTTCTTTTATCCTAAGGTCATCAAACCTCCCTCTTAGGATTTCTGCCTTTGCTCTGAGTACATTGGCATCTCCTCCATGTACAAGCTTCAACTTATCCCACATTTTCTTTGTAGAGGTGCAGGTTTTGACATCTTCAAACTCAGCATCAAAGAGTGATGATGCAAGTTCTATCATCATGCAGTCATGCTCATGCTTGATTCTTAATTTCTCAAGAGTATGAGGTCCTGTAGGAAACACATATTCAGTATCTAAGTATTGAACAATATCATTTCCAATACCTGATAGGTTGTCTTATTCTACTTTTCCATGATGCAAAGTTGTCTTTATTCAACTTGGGCACATCTCTTCTGTTCATCTTGTGATCTTTTTCTTGAGTTGTTAAACTCCTTTTCTAAGCACACAAGCTCTGATACCAATTTTTAGTAATAACTAAGAGCGATGGTGAATTAGTGGCCTCAATAATATTCCAATAATCAACCCTTAACACTTAGTACCAAAAAACTATACCTCTAGTTATCTTCAGTCCTATAAGATGAATGCCTCCAAGTACTTATATCAATTTACTACTCCTCGCAATGCTTTGTAAAACCTTCTACTATAGATTTACCGATTAGCAGTCTATCAATTTACCAAAAGACAGTAAATTATCTAGAGTATACCAATCAATCCAATTAAGTGTAATGAAAAACACTAAATTAATGACCCATAAACACATTGACACATGGATTTTTAACATGGAAACCCTGTTAAGGGAAAAACACTTGGGACCAGTATCCCAACATTTTCACTCTTCTGAAGTGAGCTCGGTGAAGAGCCAACCCTCTTAAAGGTTACAAACACACTATTAGGTGTGACCTTTTTAGAGGATTTAAAATTTTAGTTTATCACTTGATATCAAGAATCTCTATGCTACCATCCTTGATTAAACACTCACTTGGCCTATCAATAGGTATCTAGCATCTCATGCTATCTTCATGATCAAAATTCTTGATATTCCATTGGATGTATCTCAATATAGAAAGGATCTTTAAATCCTGCTTGGTTAAGAGACTTTCTGAATCAATGGTTAAACTAAAACAGTATGATGTGTTCACATATACAACTATACTTGCAGATTTTGAGATCTATTGTAATCTCACAAACTATTCTAATCAATATAACTCTGTTTATACCTTTGCTATGCTTTGATTTGGCTTGGTGATGTTGTTTCTTTGTTGCTTAGTGTCTACAGAATTCTTTAGCTCTTTCCTCAGCTTGTTAATCAACACTGTATGAAGTTTCTCTTTAGCATCCTCTTGTTCATTCCTTCACCCTCACCAATTCGTAATGAATTGAGTTGTCTCTTAAATAGACATGATATTACCATTGTTAGGTTCTTGATCTTCTTGATCTTGGTGTGATCCACAATTTTTGCCAATCAGATTTAAAGAAAAACTCTTATTTTATCTCGCTGAGATCTTTTTGCCAACTGGACAAATCAGCTTTAAATCAATTACTTATCTCTAACTTATCTTGTCGATGAAAACAATGATAACTACCAATTAACTCTATATTTAGCTCTGCCAGCTAGATATTTTTTCATTTGTGAACTCCAGTTATTTTCAATTTAACTCTCTGATAGCGTCTGTCAACACTTCAATTCCCCTCAGGCTTCTCCATTGGTTTACACTATGTTTTTGGCTGTCGGGTTTACTTGTGATTCTTCTCGTCAATTTTCTTTCTCAGGCATCACTGTGACTTGGATGTCGGTGATCTCTATCCGTTAGGTTCCACTGACTGGTTTTACATTCCCTACAATGATAAATGTAATTTTCCCTTGTTGTTTCAGGCAAACAAAAAAAATTTACACTTGGAATACACAATACTATATTTGTATGTAATGTATTTTCCCCAAAAAAAAAATTATGCATGCACATTTTTTTTTTTTATTTCTTCTAATGATACTCAAGCAATATTTTCAGTAACATGTTCACTACATTTATTGGTACCCACTAGAATATTTGTAAATTGTGTTGTGCATCTACTCTTCAAAATGCTTCGAAAACAATATTAAACAATAAATTTTAACTCTGCTTTAAATCCTTATTCATACAATCATTTACCACACAAAAGCATTCAATTGCCTCATATAAAACTCTCATTTAAACCAATGGAATGAAAAACATGAACAAAAAAACACATATAACACTTAGATATGTTATTTCAAATATGAATACCAACTATAGTTTATCTTACTTTTGAAATTTACAATGAAATGCAATAAAAGAATTTTTCTTAGAAGAGTTCATTTTTACAGGTTAGGTCTTTTATTAATGAATCTACTTATAATTTTTCTACACATATTCATAACACTAAACACAACTTTTAAAATTTTTTCCTTGTCATCTAATTTAGTTACAATTCCTCTTATAAAATATATAAGTATTTAATTACAGCAACAATAATTTCAGGTATATCAAATCCTCCAGCATTGGCGTACATCTATAAATGGACTTACATAGTAAAAATGATCAAGACAAGCATGCTCAGAGAAATAAAAAAAGAAGAATAAGGTACCATGCTACAATGGACATCATCAACAAAAGACAAAGAGAGACCCACCAAAGCCTTGTTGATGCAGAAACCACTTCTACACTACCAGTGCCACCTAGGACAACTAAAATACAATGGGCACACTATATTTTTTCCTTAAGATATTTCCATAGTAGCATCTTTCTTTCCCAGGAGAATAGATGGCTTGGAAATTATTATAGTCAACAAAGAAAATATTAGGCATCACAAATATAACTTCTATGTTAGCAGAAGTCATGTTTATGAGGCATTACAATATAAAATATGTGATGACCCATTTTACAAAGATGTACAGTTAGATGCCTCTACATTGTCCTCTTTTCCCATTCACTCCACTAACATTTCTAACCTTTTGTGCACAACCACTTCAAATCCATATCCTATTGATATACCATCTACGCCAATAGATACCACTGAGGAAGACCAAATAGAGGAAATGATGCAAGCCACATCATTTGTACCAAATCACCCCACTGCAAGAAGAGAAATGGAAGAGGTACAATATTTAATACAACTAGGGGAATGTCACCCATATCTAACTATACAGTGGGCATCCATTTCTACATCTCCCATCAATGAATACACAACAAAAGGATTGTTTGCAATGACATTTCCAACTTTCTACCCATAAGGAAAAGCTGCATTCAAGCAACAACATTTAAAAGATGTCAAATTACATGAATATGCTCACCACCTCTTGCGATATCATGACAGTAGATTTGGGTAACACCCATGGTTTAAGTACTTCATACTAAATATCCTTATGCGCCACCAAAGCCAAACAAAAGTAGTTTTATTTTTTCATAAACAACTTGAGAGTATTGTGTCTACATCTATTAATGACCAATGCCAAAGGTTAAAGGACATTCCCAATGACAAGCTTGTTGACCAAATCATGCAACTTAGCTCGTCAATTCATGGCACACAAGCATTTTGGAATCAACGATGAGGAGAGATTATTGTCATGGTGATTCAAATTGGTTGTCCAACTCTCTTTTTTACCCTTAGCACAACAGATACTAAATGGCCAGACTTGCACAAGGTCATGTCATCCACCTCACCAACAAGCCCTAGCGCCACAACAAGATGGTGGTTACAAAATATAATCCATAATCCACACCTAGCAGCACTCTACATGCACCATAGATTTACAACATTTCATGAAGAGGTCCTAGACAAGCTTCTTAGTGCAATAGATCATTGGTATAGGTTTAAATTTCCCTTCATCCCACATTCAAGTTTATTTAAACTTGTAGTATTTACTAACAAAAAAAACTCTCAGGTATGAATAGAAACACAGAGGATCTGCACATATCCATGGCTTCATTTGGCTATGAAAGCACTAGAAATTGGGGAATTATAATGGAATTATACTCGCTTGATCCAAAATGTACTTCACTTCATTGATAAATATGTCTCTGCATGGAACCCATGAAGTCTTCAATTACGAAATCAAAAAATTCATCGATCAATTGTTGATGATCCATGTTTAATGGACATGAATATGATAGCTTCAGCTAACCCCACCAATGACTACATCAAACTACTCAACCATGTGCAATGACACACAAAATGTACCCTCCAAACATGTCTCTGAATGAAAGGGCCTTCTCTTGTATGCTGTTATAAAGCACCCTGGACCACACAAGAAAAATCAAACCTCTACGGATCTGACAATGGCCAACCTGCCCACAACCCAGCTTGTAATGATGACCATTTAAATCTACACAACTCACAAATACTTTCCATCTGGCGAGCCAATGTATATTTCTAACCCATCTTGTCAATTGATGTAGTACTGAAATACATTGCAGAATATGTTGCAAAGGCTAAAACAAATCAAAAACATACAATGCCATGTTGTCTCGCATTTCAACAAGATTTGACTTTGAACAACCAGCCCCAATTGCTTTTCAAATAATTCTTCTTGAAAACCTCATGGAAGGTGACATTAGTGCCCAATAAAATTTCCACCTCTTGCTCAAACTACCACTCTCCCTATTTAGTAGGACATTTGTATCTTTAAATGTCAACCAAAAAAATCTACAACGTGTACCAATTTCACCATCAGCCAAAACAACATACCCCACCTATATTTAAGCTTACATCTCACGCCCTACACATCTAGAGGCATTATCACTTATAGAAGTCACTCAAAAATGGACCTTCAATGTTTCTCAAAAAAAAAGTGGAAAGAACGCCCCACCATAGCTATTGTTCGAGTCTCTCCCCATTTCATAGCCATCCATTCTAAAGAGGACAATATCTTTGAAGCATTTTGTTGGAGTGAATTAGTTCTATACAAGCCATTTCACAACCTTCGAACAAGTATTGGATCAACATAATGTGATATTACAAATAATTGGGAGACTTTTTCAAACCAATACCATCCTTGGCATGTATGCACAACCGGTCTTGAGCCGATACAAGAAAATGAAATTGACAGCCCAACAAGCAATCAGAATATTATGCAAGAAAGTACACCAAATGAATGGAAAGTCTTGTTAGGATTGTACCCAGGCCTACCTATCCACCTAAATGAAATTGACATGCTTGGTAACCTAGAATTAGACTTGAATAATAATTGGAAAATTTTAGATTTCAATCCATCACAACCAAAAATAGCTGCTACTTTCAGACAAGCTAACTGCACCATGTTTCAAGTCGCACAATTCCTCAAACACCAAATACACACTACGTTGTCTACACAACAATAAAAAGCATGCGATATTTTTCTAGGGAATCTACATTCAAGTATTCAAAATCCACCACTTAAACTTATTGTTCAGGGCACAACAAGCACAGGAAAGTAACTCCTTATTACAATAATAAAGTCAAAAATGATCAACTTTGCACCACCTGGCCAAATGCCATTGCTCATCCTCACCCCAACAGGCATATTAGCATTCAACATACAAGCATCAACAATTCATTCTTCTCTTTGAATACCAATCAAAGAAATGGTGTCCCTATAAGGACAAGCTCTTGCAACTTTCCAAGAAGGTGTGTACTTCATTCGTTACATTCTAATAGATGAAATGAGTTTCATAGGACCTAAGATTCTTGAAAAATTGACATGAGGCTACACCAAGCTTTCCAGCTCAAAATCACATTCCATTTGGAGGACACTCAATTATTCTATTTGATGACTTGGGACAATTACCACCAGTTAAAGACATTCCAATGTATGCTTCAAATTCCTATGGTGGCACACTCTGGTGCAACTTCAACACTATTGTTACCCTAGATAAAATTTTCCGCCAAGTAGGGGACACTCCTATACAGATTCAATTTTGTGCACTTTTTTCAAATTTACGGAATGCAACACCTACAATTGCAGATTGGTAGCTTCTAATGTCATGATCAAATTCATCAATTGCCTCAGATAAACAAACACTTTTCCTCACAGCCATACATCTCTTTTCAACAAAAGAAATGGTCTTAATCCATAAAAAATGCATGTTGCTATATTTAGCAAAGTCAGTTGCGATGTCCAATGCAGAGCAACTTAAAGGATCACCATGCTCAAATCTATAAGAAGATGAACTTCAATCCAAGATCCTCTTGTGTATTGGACAAGAGGTCATGCCATGTGCAAATATATAGGTTCAAGTTGGACTTGTCAACGGTGCACTTGGTAAGGTCAAAGCAATTGTATACAATGATGGCAAAAAACTACCTCAAATTCAGCAATTTGTTATTGCTGAATTTTAAAACTACATGGGCCCACCATGGGACAACAACAACAACCCACAGTATATTCTAGTAATCCCAATCAGTCATGGAAGCCACTGTCAAATACCATTAAAAATGGCATGGGCCTTAACAATACACAAATCACAAGGACATACACTTCACAAAGAAAAAATTGATATTGGCAACATTGATAGACAAGGCCTTACATTCACAACAATTTCAAGAGTTTGAGAGCTTGGAAACCTCCGCATCCAGCCAACATTCACATTTGAGAGATATGCACACATACAAAAAAACCCATTTGTAGCTCGATGGAAAGAAGAGGAGAAGCGATTGACATCTGTGTCATAGGCTACTGCAGCCACAATAAATCAATTGTAAGCACCACACCTCTATTATTCTACTCAATTTGCAGTACACTTCATTTGAAATGCATAGTTAAACTATCAAAGTTCATAGAAAATAAAATGTAAGTACTAAATGTATACTTATGGTCTATGCAATGTTTTTGATATTTTCTCTTCAACTAGAACAACTGGCTTTCTTCTTCCAATTGTTGAATACCAGCTCTACTCTGCAAATCAAGTACAAAAATGTTTATTAATACATGTATTGTTCGTAAGATACAATTCTATTCAAAATTTTACAAGATTTGGCACAAATTACATAAAATACACATTCAATAAAATTCTAAATTTCTAAGTCTATTTTACCAATCATGTACAAGAATATTATATATTAACTTTATCGTAAAATGATTTTAATACATCTATTCTGTGTAAGTGTTAAAATCAATACTTTCATAAAATTTCTTCAAAACATAACTATATAATGGGTGTGTGCACCAAGTTGTGGACAAAAAAAGTGGACACACCTTTAAAAAAAATTCAAATTTTCAATAACCCGATTGGGTTATTGAAAATTTGAAATCATTCTAGGCTTGGTAAACCAAGACTAGAATATATTATAAAAAATTATGTGCACCTCAAAACCCAATCGGGTTATGAGGAATTTCTCATAACCCGATTGGGTTATATGACTCATTGAGTTTCCAATAAACGGATCGGGTTATGAGATATTTCTTATAACCCGATCGGGTTATGAGAAACATAACAAAAACATAATAGCCCGCGGCTTAAGAACTTTTTTAACGCCTAAACCGCAGAGTAGAAGTGTGGGGGAGGTTAAACAGTAGCAAAACCCGATCGTGTTTTGCACAAAACACAATTTAATCGATATTTTCAACCAATGGCGCCCCGTAACAAAGGTAAGTTTGTTTGTTTTTGTTGTTTTTTTTTTGCAATTGTAATCAAATTAGGTTATTTTATTGATTTTTTGTTTTCTTTTATTAATTTCATTCCAAATTCATCAAACAACCCAAAAAGACAAAAACAAAATGAAAGACCACCCCCCGTAGAAGCACCATCATCGCCACCTATAAACCCTCAACAACCCTCACCACCCATAAACCATCAACCACAATCTCCACCTATAAACCCTCCACAAAATTCTCCTCCACAACCATCACCATCTGTATGCCCTCAACATGTGTCGTTAGGTCATGTAGATGCATCACAAGAAGAACTTGTGCAACACCTTGACCAAAATAGTGCACAAATTAATATATTGGTCAATAGGTTGAAGGCTTCCGATCTTTAGCATCACTCTACCCTCGCCACTACATTAGAAAAAATGTCCAATAGTGCAAATGAGGTGTCTCGAGAGGTGACAAAATGGGGTTCATGGAGGGATAGGTGTCGTACATTTTATGCTGATGGTTTATCCTATGAGGATGTGAAAAGAAAAGGCATAGAAAAATGCGACATATGTGCCCTTTTCACCGATCCTAATACTAGAAATTCCCTAGAAATTAATACAAAATGATTTCCTATACATTGGTGTGTTCATAGGGGGATGAAATCAGCTTTTTGGGATAGGTGGTATATGGTATTTGACCAAACACCTTGTAATAATAATGAGGTTCCTTTATATTTTTTGAGGAAGCTATACTGTGAGTTTATCATTAGCGAGAAGCTGAATTACTTTGACTTTCATGAGTTCCAGGGTAGAGGGAGAGGCTCTTCGCAGGATAGACCTGGGGCACATAGGATTACCCAACCATAAGAGAGGAGGTGTACTATGAGAAAACCCCTCATTCATGTTGTGGTCCCAGTAGTGGTGAAGGAGTCTATGGATATACAGACTCTTCATGCAGCTGCATCATTGACTGATGTCACTATCCAACATGGCACTCAATTAGTTGGAGAGGATGGATTAGTGTCACCTTCATCTTCATCAGATGTGCCATTAGGATCATCCTATCCTGCACTAGCACCATTGCCATCAGATGTACCATTAGGATCATCTCATCACGTGCGAGATCCATTATCATCAAATACATTTCCAGGGTCAGTCTAGCCCTTTGAGCATATCTGCATCAGTTGTAATGGTATATGTGATGGGGTAGATAACCAGGTGAGTGTGGATGGTTTGACATCCCATTCATGTGTACATTGCAAGTTTATACCGAGAACCACAAATCTCTGGAGTAGCAGACCACCCCAAAACTACAAAAATCAGATTCTATCTTTTCTCTTTCTCCTTTTACTTTCACCTCTCAAAAATTTTCTCTCTTCAAAAATGAGGAAACCTCTAACTAAAAGAAAACACACAACTAAAAGGGAAAGCAACTGTACAATATGTATATTATCTACAAGAGGCCCAAAACCCCACAAACTGAGATCAACTCTTACCTCTGTCATACATCTGATTTTCATCTCCATATATCAGAGGTAAACTAAAACTCTTTTTGTCATGTGGCTGATCAACAATATTGCCACTCTGTATTAGCTCATCACATGATATCAAATCTGCATATTCTTCATATGAGCTTCCACAAACATTAGGCAAATTGTCATCATGA
Organism: Thuja plicata; assembly: GCA_018584345.1. NCBI lineage: Eukaryota > Viridiplantae > Streptophyta > Pinopsida > Cupressales > Cupressaceae > Thuja > Thuja plicata. The sequence continues at coordinate 624,124 of MU225274.1, read as the reverse complement.
AAAATTTGTGGCATATATGTGTCACATTCGTTAGATAAGAATACACTTTGATATCTGTGACATTTATCATCTTTCAGCTGTAAACCACTACTGACAAACTCACCATTCAACTGAAAGGGGGGACATTCAACCTTTTTCATATTGCTTGGGCAAGCATCATCAATTTCCTTTACATCAAAAAATTGTAGGTCAAAAGAAAAAGCAGACTGAACCTTACAACATTCACCTTTTAAAACATGATTCAACCTTTTCTGTAATGGATTTGGAACAACAATCAGAAAAACACTAAAATCTGGATCATTATGGACAACAGGGATCTGATGCATGTTATCTTGAACTGTTGTGAGAAAGAAAGAACAAGTTTCAGCTTTGTCCTTATCACAACATGACAACTTTATGTCACAATCCATATTCTGCTCTTCAAAAGAAAAGTGATCATGCAACTTGTTAGGAGTTTGCATATCTGAATCAGAAATCCATAAAAAGCACTCATGTGAATTACTATCTTCACATAACTCACTAATTTGTTGGTGGGTGGGAGGGAGAATATCAAGAAACACATTTGGCAGCTGCATATGTTGAGTGACTAAAATTTTATCATAAAATGCTTTTATGGAAGATTTAGAATCAGAGAAAGATTCATAATCAACATCACTATCCCATTTAGTACTCAATATCATATCTAAAAACTCCTCATTCTTTGAATCTGAATACACATTGATGCCCTCATCATCTAAAGAATCAAATTGAATCCCTTTATGACCTTGTGAGAAAGAAGTGCAAGGAAAATAAAAAATATTAGTGTCACAGCTGTGAGCATCTGATATATATTCCTTGTCAAAATGAATGTACCTAGGGTGTAAGAATTTGAAACTATGCTGCCCTGAAAATCTGAGATAATCAGAAGATAATAAGTCTGAAATTTCTTCACTATGAAGTGAATCACTGTCATCTTTTACATCCTCCTCTGGTACACATTCATAATCAGAAACTTTATTTATCAAATTTGTACCATTTTGCTGATTATACAAATCTCCTATTCCACATTGAGAATGATTACTACTTTCATGATCATAAATTATAACATCGGTTTTAGACATAGGTATAATAATTGTCTGTTCATCATTCTCAATATGAGGACTACTAGATACAACCTCATGTGAAATCATAAAAATAGGATTTTGAATATCAGAGGCTTGGTTTGAAATATCAGGATTTATGTCACTGTCATCAAAAGATTTATCACAGCAACTTACCTCTTCATCATCTTGCTGCTCATAAAGTTCATTATCAGCATCATAATCACTATTATCAGTCGAGGTAAAGCCAACATCACCTTCATAATAGTTGGATTTAATATCACCAAATTCAGTCTCATCAGTATGATTAGATTCATATCCAGCATCTTCAACAGTTTTAGATTCAATATCAGTAGATTCATCATCACTTATTGCTATTTGGCTCAGAAATTCCAATTTTAATTGGTCAATTCTGATTTGAGCTTGTCTATTGGCCTCTTCTTTTTTCATTTGCTTTCGGATGGCCGATAGTTTCTTGATAAGTTCTTCCTCGAGATCCTCTTTATCATGATCTGAGTGTGACATAGATTCTTCAACATAGGATATAACATAAGAAACACTATTGTCATCTATGTTACCATATTGTTCAATAAAACATTCTTCCATTTCAGTCATAGACCCTATTGAATCATGAGGTAAATCCTTAAACCACTCCCTAGCATTATCGACTAGAGATATTGCAAATAAATTCATTAGTACATCCTCATGTGTTATGTCATGATCATCAATCAAATCTGAAAACTTTTCTAAATGATCCTCAGCTGATTGTTCTCCAAAACCAGTAAACCTTGGCAAATACTCCTTACCCTTTGATGGGATATTATTTGGATATCCAGGGATACCTAGAAAACTAATTTCCCCATACAAATTACCACCCCTCCAATTAAAATATTTTGACATCTCAGCAGTTAAAAATATTACAAACTGCCACTCTTACATATTTCCTTCAAATTTTGCACAAATGCAAGTAAAACTTGAAACATGTAAACCTCCTTTTTTAACTGATTCATTTTTGCTTTAGTGTTGTAATCACTTGATAATGACAACTATAAAAACTTTTGAAAATACCTGGATGTATTTGAGCTGTTGCAAAAAAGTGATTTGAAAACATCTCTAAATCAACTTGAAAATTTCATAGAGCCGCCACCTCTTTGTAGAGGAAAATATTTGAATGGCTGAGAACTTCTTCTCAACTCTGACTCCTTTAAATCAAAAACTTAACATCTCCAACATAGAACTTTTTATGATTCCTCTAATCATAAGAGTCCAAAAATCTGTTGTCACTGTTGCTACAAGCTTACCTTCTTTGCAATCTTTCTTTCACATGCACACTGGTGCAAATCAGAGCTCAGAGTCGCCACTCACTATTAGTGAGATCATGTGGAAAATTTTAAACATTTTTGTAGAAAAAAACACACAGACTTGTCTTTTTATAAAGCATGGGGAATATATCCTTTCCTTTTTGTAACACATGACTCTATGACTATCTTACTACTGACTTACTCCAAAAATTCTGATTTCTTTAATAAGCTTTGTATACTTATTCCCCAGCGGAGTTGCCAATTTGTTAGGGATTTTTCTTATATGAACCACAGTGCTTGAAATGTCTATTTGAACACTATGCTTTCTAATACTGATTCAGGAACAAGAAAAGCCTAATTGCTAAGGACTGGATAAGGTCCTTCTTCATTTTTGAGCTCCACATATGCTCAGGCAGGTTTTACCTTTTATGATTGTTGTTTACACAGTATGTTATAGTGTGGACACTGATTTGCTATGTACCTTTGTTAAACCAACTTATAAATCATCTTACAAATGACCAAGCATAATCAAATGCAAGATTTAACCATACAAACCATGGTTGTAAATATAACAAGAATCAGTGATACAAGGATTTTCATCCTTCTTCCTTTTATTGTAGGAGGGCTAACCTAATAATCCACTCTTCAAGGGATTAACAAACTGAATAGTATCCTGCTGATACAAATCCTTATGAGTTCAGCTCATTTGTTCTCAGTAACAAAAGTATGTTTAATTGAAACGATTTTTGATATTGGATGAGGAACAGACTGCAAACTATACTCTAGACTAGTGTCTATCCCTTGGGCAAAGAGTCAATGAAAACATGAATCAACAAAGATAAACTAATAGAGATACTATAGAGTGCCTTACAAACTACATGCAGCTGAGATAGAGTGCCTTACAAACTATCCTCTCATATACATACATCTGCATCAAATCCTTATCACAATGCTTTTCTCTCT
>MU225274.1:579199-599394 GCA_018584345.1 Thuja plicata | reverse complement strand
GCCATGATCTCCTTACACACAATTCAAGATGCCAACACATCAACATTATTTGCAAGAAATACATTTTACAAAACAAATAATAAGAATAGGAATTATCCAAGGTTGAGACACCTTATTCCTAACATTTTATACAAACTTCGTGGGGTGAAGGAAGAAAACAAATTACTTATGGCAGAGGGAGAGAAACAATTTGGAATTACTGAAAATCTGCAAGAAGAGATGAGATTATTGTGAGAAGATGGGGAAAATCAACTTGGTCAAATTATCCAAGCCCTGAGACAAAAAATTACATCATTGTGTGTAGTTAGTGAGAACCAGTTGGGAACAATTCAAAGAATGCAAAAAGATATTGAAATCTTGCGTGCAGAGGAAGCGAAACAAAGTGAGAGTGCAGAAGAGGAGATTGGGTTACTTCGGGGAGAGAGAGAGAGAGAGAGAGAGAGAGAGAGAGAGAGAGAGAGAGAGAGAGAGAGAGAGAGAGAGAGAGTACAATTTCACTCACTTGAAACACCTATGTACTAGGAGGGTATTAAATTGTAATAACTATGTACGAAACATTGGAAGATTGTAGAAAAAATCATGGATGGCCATTGAAAGAAGCTAACGCAACCAATCGGCCATATAAAAAAATTCACGGACGACCATTGAAATAAGCTATTTTGTTGGAGGGAAGAGCAGAAAACTTTCGCTAATTTACAATGGCCCGAAGCGAAGGGAGCAACTCTACTTCTAGATCTATTTCAAGTTGCCCATTTATACAGTTTGGTGAAGAAGGGTGTGTATTTTTTGATTCCTACTTCTCAAATTGTTAGCAATTTGTGCCTCCTAAATACTCTGAAGATTACCATACATGTCTTTTATACAAACTTCGCGGGGTGAAGGAGGAAAACAAAATACTTACGGCAAAGGGTGAGAAACAATTTGGAATTACTAAAAATCTACAAGAAGAGATGAGATTATTGCGAGAAGATGGGGAAAATCAACTTGGTCAAATTATCCAAGCCCTAAGACAGAAAATTACATCATTGCGTGTAGAGAGCGAGAACCGATTGGGAACAATTAAAAGAATGCAAAAAGAGATTGAAATCTTGCGTGCAGAGGAAGTGAAACAAAGTGAGAGTGTAGAAGAGGAGATTGGGTTACTTCAGAAAATCTCAAGTGAAGCAATGGCTAATCCAGATGTCACACTATGCTTCTGATGGTTCAACATTTCAAGCTCTCTCTCTCTCTCTCTCTCTCTCTCTCTCTCTCTAGTTATGGAGAATAAAATGAATAGTTTTTACTTCTTCAAAATCTGATCGGGTTTTGAAGTACTTTTTTCTTTTCAGAACCCAATCGGGTTTTGAAGTACTTTTGTCTTTTCAGAACCCGATTGGGTTATTTGAAATTAAGAAACCAGAGTGGGTTATGGCTCGGGAAGAGGCTTTAAAAATGACCCAAAGGCTTGGAGGCTCATTTTCCCTCCATTTTTGTTCTTTTAGATGTTTTTTTTTTTATCTTGTAAGATGATTTCTCAACTTTATCTTCATCAGGTTTAAAATTTGTCAACTGGGTAGCTTTATAATTTTCACCATAATCTCATACATCTTCTTAGCTTTCTAACCATATAAATGTTTCTATTTTTGGACAACATTAGTATAGTAAACTTTAATTTTCTTTACCAGTGTCTTGATTGTACTCACAAACATATGTCTACCATTTTTTTAATAACTTTTGAAATACTTAATCAAATTATAAATAAATTACATATTACTGTTCTACACTTGATTCTATACACTTTTAAAAAAAAATTTTCATTTTTTATTATTTTGATGCAAGTTATGCCCAACGCACGAACAAGCACCAAAATTTCAAGATGCGACCACTTCAAAAAATCACAGAAAAACAAATACTCATTAGAAAATTACAACAAAATGCACAACTTCTAGATCTCACTCTTACCTATCATCCTACCAAAGGGATTTAAAAAATACTGAATATAACTATACCTTTTGTACCGCGCACAGAAACAACTATGTTATGTTTTTCCAAAAAAATCAGGAACATGTTTTTGTGCGTGCGAGGTTTGAGCCTCTTAATCTTATCGGGTTTTAAAAAAGATTAGTGTTCTAGAAACTAGATTCAGAGTACTACAATTTTTATTTTTTACACATCTTCTTATTTTGAGTGCATGACCCTCAAACTCCTGTTCCAAGTTTAGGTTTACCCGATTTCAGAAAAATGTGTTATTTAAACTCTACAATATATTTTTATGGTAAAATCAGATATATAATTAAATTTGATAGGATAGTCTAGTAATATGTTATTTAAACTCTACAATATATTTTTAATAAAAGTATTGTAATAATTTGACTAATATCTATAAATTTAGAACCTTGTTAATTATATAAAATTTAACTCGTAACAATAATTTTATTTATTTTGATAATTTTACTAATTTTTTTATTATGACTAATTTAATTTTTTCATTTGTTATTTATTTTACCAATTTTATTAATTATATTTTTTAAAATTAAATCAAACAATTGATATGGATTCAAAAAAATTAGGCACAAGGAAAAAATTTCAAATGTTGAAAACACAATTTTTTTTTTGCATTTTCAAATGTATTTTTTATATGGAGGATAGTTGTGTCTAATTAGGTGCTCCATTTCCCCACTACTACCTAGACCTTTTTACCCAAGTGACAAAACAATTTAATGAAAATAAATCATTTTAAAAATTGAATCAAACAATTGAAATGGAATAAAACAAAATAGCCCATTTTCTCCTATTTCCCAACTACTACCATTTTTTTTTATCAGTGTGACAAGCGCACGATTGACCACCATACAAAACAAATCACTTCTCACCATTGCACATGGCTCAGCTATTTACACGCCATGTGACCATTGAAATTTACATATCTCCAAATCATGGAGACAACAAGTTCTTATCTCTAAATATCAAAAGAAATCATGCATCCAATTAAATGTTTACCACTTTCTACTAATAGTGATCATTTTTGGAGACGTTAATTTATTTATTTTATCTCTTCTAGTTAAGAGTTTCTGATGGTTGAATAGATTCTCACGTCGTTTTTAACCACTACACAATTAGTAGTTGGATGTACTTTCCAATCTGTGATTGTTATGTAGTTTGAGAGTTCTGTCTGAAATCATGGAGACAGTTATTTACATATTGCACTTGGGGGGAAATGAGGTCCATGGTGGTATCCCTGTTGAACTTGGTATGCTTAATTAACTAAGGATGCTTTATCTTGACACCAACAACTTGAGAGGAGTGACTCCTAAATTGCCCTGTCCAACTGTACTCTTCTCGAAGAACTCCAATTATCTTATAACCAATTAATCAGACCTATTCCTAATTAATTAGGCATGCTTAATCAACTCGGGGTGCTTTCTCTCAACACCAACAACATGACAGGGGTGATTCCTTATTCCATTTCAAACTGCACTCTTCTCAAAGTTATGCAATTATATAAGAACCAACTAACTGGTCATATTCCCTGAAGTTTAGGCAAATTGTTCCAGCTTGAAGCACTTTTATTATGGGACAATTACCTTGTGAGTGGAACTAGTGGCTTGTCTTTTCTAGCAACCTTATATAATTGCTCTTCTTTAAGGTATCTAGACTTGGCTAGTAATTATCTCAGTGGTATTTTTCTCTCTTCTATTAGTCAATTTGGAGACTTGGGACAATTACCACCAGTTAAAGACATTCCAATGTATGCTTCAAATTCCTATGGTGGCACACTCTGGTGCAGCTTCAACACTGTTGTTACCCTAGATAAAAAAATTTGCCAAGTAGGGGACACTCCTATACAGATTCAATTTTGTGCACTTTAGGCACAAATTTATTTTTTTTGGAAAATCCATTATAGTCTTTGCATTTTCAAATGTATGTTTGGTATAAAGGATAGCCATATCCAATTAGGCGCCCCATTCCCCACTACCACCTAAACTTTGTTACCCAAGTGGCAAAACAATTTAATGAACATAAATCATTTTAAAAATTGAATCAAACAATTGAAATGGAATAAAAACAAAACAACCATTTTCTTCTAAGCGTGACAAGCGCACGATTGACCACCGTAGACTTTGTGACATGCCTCCCCACCTATTTACACGCCACAAGACACGCCCATTTTACTCTAGAATTTTTTTAACTTTTATCGGTTTTTCTCTGTCAAACAGAACATTTTTAACTTTTATCATTTTTTCTCTGTCAAACTAAACTAATCACAAGCATCTGTCCTATTTAATTATTTATTGTCACCCACTATTGACCATGGTGTACTTTGTTACGCAAGTGGCGCGAAAAATCAAAAACAGTTCTTATCATTGCACATGCCTTTGTAACAAAACTATCACAGACAACTGTCCTATTAAATTATTTACTGCCAGGCAACTTTCCTCCATTTTCTTCTGAGCACGACAACACCCATTATTGACTTTGTTACGCAAGTCGCCGGAAAAAACAAAGACAGTTCTTGTCATTACACATGGCTTTGTTCAATAGCATGTCAAAAACAGTTTTACACACGACTTGGCAGGGCACTTTATATTTTAATTTTTATCGTTTCTTTTTTATCCTTTTTAATTATTAAATTGCCGAGTCATTTACGCTGCCTAGACTTTTCACCAAAGTCGTTGCAGATGCCTATTTAATCACATTTTGGAAAGCTTTATATTTCACTCTTGTTTATTTCTCACTTCAATACACATGAAAATGAAGATGATTTTAGTTTGTCCCCTTCTCCTCTTCTTTCTCTCTGCACTGCCCTCTTCTGTTTCTTTGCATTCTTACTACTCTGATCAAGAAGCTCTTCTTTCATTCAAGCATTCTCTTTCTCCCGGCTCCAACAACGCTTTGCTCGACTGGTCTCCTCATCATCCCCTTTGCAATTGGACTGCTGTTCTCTGCTCTTCTCGTCATCAACGTGTGGTTTCCTTGAATCTCACTGGTATGTCTTTACTCGGCCCCATCTCTCCTTTCCTTGGCAATCTCTCTTTTCTGAGAGTACTTTCTCTTGATAATAACAGCTTTCATGGCCAAATTCCTCCTCAGCTGGGGAAGCTTTTCCGCCTTAGAATACTTACATTGTCTATGAATAAATTGGAAGGCTCCATTCCCTCATCTCTGGCTAACTGTCATTCTTTGCAACGCCTCATACTATCCTATAACCTTTTGAGTGGAACTATACCTTCCCAGCTTGGCCTTCTTTCACATTTGGAGATCCTCTATTTACGTACAAACCAGCTAACAGGCCTAATCCCGCCTTCTCTAGGAAACCTGTCATCTCTAGTTCAGTTGCAGTTGGCGGAAAATGAGGTGCATGGTGATATTCCTGTTGAACTTGGTATGCTTACTCAACTCAGGGTGCTTTCTCTCCGCGCCAACAACTTGAGAGGAGTGATTCCTATTGCCCTGTCCAACTGTACTCTTCTTGAAAGACTCCTATTATCATATAACCAATTGACTGGCCGCATTCCCGTTGCCCTTTCTAACTGCACTCTTCTCCGATATTTGTCATTATCTAATAACCAATTAACCGGACCTATTCCTAATGAACTTGATATGCTTCATCAACTCGGGGTGCTTCATCTTGACACCAACTACTTGACAGGGGTGATTCCTGATTCCATTTCGAACTGTACTCTTCTCCAAGTTTTGCAATTAAATAAGAACAAACTAACTGGTCACATTCCCTCAAGTTTAGGCAAATTGTTCCAGCTTGAAAAACTTTTTTTATGGGACAATCACCTTGTGAGTGGAACTGGTGGCTTATCTTTTCTAGCAGCCTTATCTAATTGCTCTTCTTTAAAGTATCTAGAGTTGTCTTGTAATTATCTTAGTGGTATTTTGCCCTCTTCTATTAGTCAATTATCAAGTCATCTCTTTGTTTTGATGTTGGACTCTAATCAAATTGAGGGAAACATACCAAGTGGCATTGGAAACCTCACAAAGTTGCTAACATTAGGTTTATCTGATAATCATTTCAATGGTTCCATTCCATTAGCACTTAGTCACCTTCCGAATCTTCAAAGGTTGTTTTTGGACAGAAATAAATTAGATGGAAGAATTCCAGAAAGTTTTGGTCATGCAAAGGAACTTGGGCTATTGTCATTAAGTGAAAACATGATTTCAGGCCAAATTCCAGAAAGTCTTGGTGATCTTCCACAGCTAAGACGCCTTGTTCTTCATCACAATCAATTGTCTGGGAAACTCCCTGCAAGTCTAGGGAAATGTATCACTTTGGAATTGGTGGACTTGGCACATAATGGACTAGAGGGAAATATACCTCTTGAATGGTCAGGTCTTGCAAATCTCCAATTTTATTTCGACATTTCCAGCAATTTTTTACAAGGTTCAATTTCAATAATGAGTAAAATGGTAATGGTCCAAGGTATAGATGTGTCTGTCAACAACTTCTCTAGAAATATTCCAGCTGCCTTATCAAGTTGCACAAACTTGCAGTATTTGAATCTTTCATGGAATTCATTTGATGGCCCAATACCAACATCACTCACAAGTCTAAAAAGTCTTGAGTCTATTGATCTCTCCAGCAACAATTTATCAGGTGCAATCCCAATGGCTTTCCAAGGAATGAAAATGCTTCAATATATCAATCTTTCTTCAAACAACTTGACAGGTGAAGTTCCAAAGAAAGGAGTTTTTGCAAGAATTAATCAGTCAGTAGTGTCTGGAAACATTGGTCTATGTGGTAGTTGGATTGAATTGCGACCATGCTTTGATTCCAAGCACAACGAGTTCTTGGCCTCTAAAAAGGTGATAATACCAGTTGTGATTGGTATAGCAATCTTCATCATGTCTTGTGTATTGTTTCTAGTTTTCTATAGGAGGCATAGAAATCAAAATATCCCAAACCTCAACATTGGGCCTGAAAGGATTTCATATGAAGAAATTGCAGATGCAACTAGTGGATTTAGCGAGACCATGCTACTAGGAGTTGGTAGCTTTGGATCTGTTTATAGAGGAACTCTCAATGATGGTACAAATATTGCTATTAAAGTTTTCAATTTACAGGATGAAAATGCACTCCAAAGTTTTGAAAAAGAATGCAATGTGCTTAAAAGAGTTCGACACCGCAATGTGATCAAAATCATTTCATCTTGTTCTAACCTTGATTTTAAAGCATTAATTTTTCCATTCATGCCAAATGGAATTTTAGAGAGATGGTTATATTCTGAGGAAGGGGATGAATGCAAATTAAATTTGGGTGACCGGTTAAGAATAGCAAAGGAGATAGCACAAGGAATGGAATATCTACATCATCATTGCTTTGTGAAAGTCATTCATTCTGACCTAAAACCCAGTAATGTATTATTAGGGGATGATATGACACCACATGTAGCAGACTTTGGCATTACAAAACTCTTATTTGAGAATTCAATAAATTCATTGACTTCTACAAATGTCCTAAAGGGGTCTATTGGCTACTTTGCACCAGGTACAAAATTTTGTATTATTAAAATATTTTCTTACTTTTGATTTTTTTTTATTTGTATTAGTATTTCATAATGGATTGAGAATCATAATTAATAATATTATACTACAGAGTATGGAGCTAGTGGAAAGATTTCAACAAAAGGAGATGTATATAGCTATGGAATTATGCTTTTAGAATTGTTGACAAGGAAGAGACCAACAGATACTATGTTTGTAGAAGGTAATAATCTACCAAAATGGGCAAGTAGGGATTTTCCAGAAAACATTGAAGAAGTGGTGGACAACCAACTGCTCAAAGATGTTAATGAGTCAAACAAAGCAATGGTATTGACATGTCTTACTCAAATAATGCAAGTGGGGTTGGTTTGCACAAGGAAGTTGCCACAACAACGCCCAAATATGATGGATATAGTTGGAATATTAGAAAAAATAACAAGTGCATTTCTCGGTATTCCAAGAGATTTTCATTTGCCAATAAATATGTTGCCTTTACTTGAGACTACAAGTGGACCAAGACAAGAAAATTGGTCTACATCGACATCTACATCTTAGCTCTTCACTCGGTCTAATAGAAAGTATTAAGTATTTGTATCTTATTTTATAATATATTAAACTTTTTCCTCTAATTTACTATACAAGTTTAATCTATTGCTCATTATGTAAGTACAATGCAAATAAAGAGAAGAAGAAAATGTAATGTTGCTGTCATTTATAGCTAAAGCTAGAAATTTATTTATTTATTTATTTATGGAATCTCCAGAGTTATAATTTTTATTTGTATATTAGAATTGTTTACTGACACTGTTTAGCTGTTAAGCAATGAATTGTATACGAAAACCAAAACAATCTTCTGAGTGTTTATTTTATGTAAAATTCTATGACAAGATTAGACTGATTTGATTCATCTCCTTCTTATTACGTCAACTTCTTCTCCCTATCAATCTTCTCTTTCTCCTTCTGTCATTTCTGATGTCCTTTCTTCAGAAACCTTAAACACCTATCTTTTGTTTCTGTTTTGTCTGGTGTTGGTCTTGTCTTGTTGAAGAATTGTTAAACTTTGCAAGTCTCTGTTAAATGAGCCCAAAAATAGGAGTCCTCAGTCAATGATGCAAATTTCCTGTGATAATTTCTAACTTTTGTAACTCTATCACTTCTATTTTGGTCTTTATTATGGAGCCATTTGCTTCCATGATCTTTGTGTTTTCTGTATGCATAGCCAACATTGATCCTTTTGTAGCTCTGTCACTTCTATTTTGGAATTGAAAGTCACTAGAAAAAAAATGATTCTTCACCTTCTCAATAATATGATTCTTAAATATTTCCAGAGATATTCTAGTCAAATTTATACGGAATTCTATCTTGTCAAGGTCACCAAGAGTTTTTTTTTAGCATCATAGTAGCCACCACCATTGTCCTTACAAGTCACTTTGTACAATTCTAACTCTGCCATATAGCTCAACTCATAATTCAGTTTCTCAATGTTCAGAACATTTCTTATTTTTAAAAACATCTAGCTTCTCTGAGGGAAATAAATGCACTATTATTCTGATTAAAAAGCCATTAGCAAACAACATTAGTTTATGTGTCTGAAAAATGTCATCAGCAAACAGCATTGGGGAACAAGATTGCATAGAACTAAGAAATTATCATGGCTATCAAAGTAATTGGTCAACTAGAACAAATAATCTATGTCATTCAACTGATGTTGGGAAGGTATCCTAAGTAATATAACATCACTCAATTTCAATGTAAGCCATCAAATTTAGACACTTGGAGAAGGTCCAAGGAAGTAGAGGGGACATGTGAACACTTGTAACTGAAGGATTGATGTTCTGTTAACCCTTGCTATGGTTTATGGTAGAATATCACATAGAATTTGTCAAAATTTCCATTGAATGCACCAAATTTATGTATATTTAATTATATCAGTATTTAATATCTAATGAATATGAACAATGAAAGAAGAATCCCCTTACTTTATTCCTAATCGTGATCCTGTGAATGCTAGTCAAGGGAGCTTCAATAATCAAACATAGCAATGGAGTCATAATATTGATTAGTATGTGTTATAAGAGTAAGAAAAGAGTATGTTTTATTGTAGAGTTGAGATGTGATAATGTTGAGAGTAAAGTGTTAAACAATAAGATTTTCTTCCCCTTTAGATATAGAATTTTTTATGATGTACAATGCATATATTGAAAACTCTTGAGTTCACAAAGATATGTATTGGAGTATTGTGGTATTCTCTTGTTTCAATTATTATCACTTATTTACCATGTGCTTGAGATGGAATCATAATTATGATGTGTTATCAAAGCAAATATTGTTTCTTCATTTGTCTTATTTGAGATATACATTTGTTTTTGTATGTCGACAGTTGGTCAAAGTCTTTCTTTGTATGTGGATGTTTTCAAAAAGTTGGTCAAAACTATTATTGATATTTTATGTAATGTGTCATGTTGAAACATTATTAAAGCATTCAAAAGTGAGGTCGACACTCTTCCTTGTTATAATCGTATGTCTCTTGTTCAAAATTTTTTTCAACCCATGTACCTTTTCCATATTATTTTATTAGAAATTAATTTTGTCTTGTCAATATGTGGAATCAACATTTGACTGATTTGACCAACTTCTATGTGTTGCGTGTATTGCTGATGTGACATTTGTGTTGGTAGGTTAGTTCTTACATATGGTATCAGAGCTCTAGGTTCCACTCTAGGGCCTTAAGTCACCATGCATAGTCTATGTACGCAAATGTTAGTTCCATGGGTTGATTGTACTTCTCACAGGTTAGGAAAGGATGTTCCTTGTTTTGCGTTATAGGAGTGAAAATAGTCACTTTCAAAACTTTACCTCTTATGTGTGTGAAACTTCTTGGGTGTTCTTTCTTACTCTCTAAACTATTTAAGGTGAAAATTCTTCTAAAGGTCTTGGTAAATTGTGTACCTCAAATTGATGTGATTGCATTTCTATCTAAAACTGCATAATTTACAATGTGTGAGAAACTACAACATTGTTGATTCCAACATGTACAAGTGAAACATTATACAAGATGATATCTATTGGTTTGAATAAAATGGTGGAATTGATTCTAATCCCTCACAATAAATTCTTGGGAAGAAATCTTTAATAGAAAATCCTCATACTCTTCTTCCAATGGTCAAGACTATGACTCTTCTACTCTTTTCCAAATCATGGAGTACAATTTTTTATCAAACATATAACCCACTTTAGCATTTTTGTTTTGGTCTAGATATTAGACAGAATCACATAATGTACAACATTTTTTTGGTCAAACTAAATAATTTTTTTTGGAACAAGTCATCTAGACTACATGTTGTTATGATTTCCATAGTTTCCCAAATAGAAGCATCGGATTTTATTGATATTTTGTTGATAATTCCTATGCCCTAAATGGCCAAGGAGATCAACCATGCAGCAATAATGCTCCATTACATGAATAATTAAAAAATTGTCATTCATCTATGAAAGTATTGTCATATATCCTCCCCTAGCCTTGTATAGCAAGAATCAAACTTACAATTTGGGAGCACAATTTTCAAACAATGATCTCATACAACTTGTAAATAAGAACTCATGTGAGAGATGAGGTTTTACATACATATGTGAATGCTTGTTATGCTTATATTTCTATAAATCCACATTAAAAAAATTTCCTTGAATGCTACGTATTGAACGATACTGCATCAATGTACCAACTATCTACATCTAATTGTGCCTTGAATGATATAACCAATCAAATTTGACTAATGCAAATCTGTACAAAGAAATCTTGCTTCATTATGGACCAGTTTTACCATAAAAAAATAAGGAACAAGATTTTTATTCTACAAAACTTTGTGCATTTGTTGTGCTTCTAGATACACACCTAATGTTATAATGTCTTTATAAGGTTAACAATGACCATGGAAATGTATTTTTGTTTATTTACATTTAAATGAAAAAATGCATATTACATGATTTATTATTTGGTATAGCTAAGACCTTTTGTTGTGCATGTAGTGTCACATATCACACTAGAATTATTTCCATTAAATTTAATACTATCTTACAACCACAATCAAATGATTATATTTTTTTATAAGATTCTAGATATAAGTAGAAGACTAATGTCCAGATGTGACCCATATTTTTTTGTATTTTTTCCAAGTAAGTAATTAATTATGATTTTTACGATATTTTTTTTTGGAATATAAAAACTCATGTATCTGGAGACCATAACTTGGTCAAAACTTAATAAATTTTATTTTTTTCCTTATAGTATGCGAAGTATAAAATGTGATACTGTTAGAATAGTCCCAAAGGATGACTGAGAGGGGGGGGGGGGGGGGGGGGAANGGGGGGGGGTGAATTAGTTATCAGCTAATTAAATTATTTTCTCCTTTTAATTTCAGAATAACATAAAGCTAATACACATTCAGGTAACACAAATTAGAACACCACAATTTGGTCACAGGGAAACCAAAAGGTAAAAACCCCGATGGGAATTAGCACCCACAAAGAACTATACTTGTTTATAATAATCCCTGTTAGAAGATCTTGCAACCTTGTTAGGAGTTGTTCTTTACAATGCAATAAGTATAGTGACTTGGTTAAGGGTCTGACCCTATTAGGAGTCTTTTACAAGTAACCTTGTTAGGGGTGAGGACTCACTATCCAAAAGCTCACTCCTTCAATGGTGAAGGCTACAACCTTCTGTAAAACAGATATACACTACATCTGATAATGAGCTATTGAGTAGACCTACTGTCTTGATCAGTTCCAATGTATTATATTCTTCCACTGCTTCTTCACATAGATCCTTGATGAATGAAACACAACTGATATTCTGCTCTGTACATTTTCTATCTTTTTTCTTATCATTCACACATAGTGTTCACAACTGAACTACTATAAGTATCTTCCTCAAATTATAAGGTCATGACGACTGTTGGAAACACTTCATCAACTTCCTTGTTAGCTTAACTAAGAACACAATCAAGATTAAGTCCTCACAACTCAAACTGAACAGACGTGACGCTTCACTGAGTCGGCTCCACCAATTTATCTCAAACAACACGATCAAGATGAAACATGATAGGTGCTCTTAACCAAACATGGTTAAATAATAACTAATCATGAATCCAAACACATGTATCTTGAAGATAGGCACAACTCAAGAACCAATGTAAATACATCATCTCTTAACAGATAATCTCTAGAACTATAACTGTCAATACCAAATTTACGCAACTAAACTGAAACTTCATATTTGAATCTGCGTGTATGAACAAGGCATCCAAATCATGTTTACAACATGAGTATAACCACGCAAGGGTTAATATCACTATTATGATAAGTACATACAGGACACTATTGTATATTATATGTTGTCATCAATGACAAACATACAATCAACTAACTACACAGAAGTAAATCTCCAACAATCTCCCCCTTTGACATTGATGGCAACATATAATATAAAAAACATCATCAACACATGGTTTCCTCTTTCTTTTTACAATCTTCTTAATATCCTCATCAAAGATTCTGCTATACTGTTGTAGTTCCTCTAACTGTGTTTTAAGTTACATGATTATATACTCCCCCAAAGTATATTCTCCCCCTTACTACATACTCCCCCTTTGACATCAATGGAAAAGGGTGACATAAACAATTAGGCATAGGTCCTACTCTAGAAGTAGAGTAATCAACCATTCATCACTCACCAAGGACTGATGTTTCTTGCTGCATCATCTAATCGGACTCAAGAAAGGGAATTACTCCCAACTTCTCCCTGAGATGCTGAAAAGTATCTTTTGATAGAGGCTTTGTGAAAATATCTGCCAACTGTTCTTTAGTGCTTACATAGTCCAATTTCACTTCTTTGTCTACAACGTTTTCTCTTAGAAAATTGTATTTGATCTCAATGTGCTTCTTCTTTGCATGCATCACAGGGTTCTTTGACATATTTATAGTGCTAGTGTTATCACAATGAATAACAATAGGATAACCAATCTAAATACTAAATTCTTTAACCATCTACTTGATCCAAACCATTATTGAACAATTCAATGCTGCTGCAACATACTCTGCTTCTACTGTTGATTGAGAGATACAATTCTTCTTCTTGCTTGTCCAAGAAACCAACCTGTCTCCAAGAAATACTACTCCTCTTGAGGTACTCTTCTTGTCATCAATACAACCTACCCAATCTGTATTTGTGTACACATGAGGTTGTACATTCTCTGATTTAGGATACCATAAACCATAGTCTATAATTCCATTTAGATATCTGAATATTCTCTTTATTGCCATTAGGTGATTCTGTTTAGGTTCAACTGTTAATCTACCAACAATGCCAACTGCATTAGAAATATCAGGTCTTGATTGAGTAAGATATATGAGTTTTCCAATCATAGATTTGTACAATGTCTTGTCAACTACTGTGGAATCATCATCTTTAGAAAGCTTGCTTCCTGTTATCATAGGAGTGCATACTGGTTTATAGTCTTCCATCTTGAATGTCTTCAATATTTCCTTCACATACTTGGACTGGTTTATGAATATTCCTTTATTTGTCTGCTTTACATTTAATCCCAAAAATTATTTTATAGGACCAATCATGCTCATTTCAAACTCATTATGCATTTCTTTTGCAAATTATGCACTAAGCTTGTCATTACCTCCAAAGATAATGTCATCAACAAAGATGGCAACAAGTAGTAGTCCATTAGGTGTCTCTCTTATGAACAAGTTGCAATATGTTGCTCCCTTTTTGAATCCAATCTTGCTTAAGTAACCATCAAGTCTCTCATACCAAGCTCTTGGGATTTGTTTAAGACCATAAAGGGCTTTCTTCAATCTGCATACCATGTCAGGTTTATTTGATAGATTAAATCCTTCAGGCTGTTCTATGTAGACTTCTTCCTTTAAGTTACCATTCAAAAAAGTTGATTTGACATCCATTTGGTATACTTTAAAGTCTTTGAATGTTGCATAGGCCAGGAATAACGTAATGGCTTCCAGTTTTCTTATAGGGGAAAATGTGTCAATGTAGTCTATGCCTTCTCTTTGCGCATATACTTTACATACCAATCTTGCTTTGTTTCTTACTATTGTACCTTCTTCATTCATCTTGTTTTTGAAGATCCACTTTGTTCCAATCACATTTTTGTCACTGGGTCTAGGAACCAATTCCCATGTATCATTTTTGATTATCTGGTCTAATTCTTCTTCCATTTCTTTTTGCCAGTCAAAATCATCACAAGCATCTTCAACACTTAAGGGTTGAATCTGTGAAAGTAAGAGTACCTCTTCATCCACTGTTAAACCTTTTTCTTTAGATCTGGTCAAAACACTACTACTCTAATCTCCAATGATATCATCTTTTGAGTGGTATCTAGATTTGAATTTTGAAACTTTAGGTGTGACTTCCTCTTCTGTAATCTGTGATTCTTCTTTGCTTGATTCAGGGTCATTGCATGAAACATCAATGCAATCAAAAATTTATTCAATAACAGTGTCATTCTGCTGGGCTTGGGTTCATCTTCAATCATAGGTGCATATTCATAGTACCTCTCTTGAACGATAAAATTCTCATCAATCTTTACATGAGTACTTTCAATTATCTTCTTCAATCTTAAGTTGAAACATCTACATGCTTTGCTTTTAGTAGAGTAACCAAGGAAAATACCTTCATCGCTTCTAACATCAAACTTACCAACACCATCATCTCTCTTGATGTAACACTTGCTGCCAAATATTTTGAAGTATTTTACTGTAGGTACATTACCAAACCAAAGTTCATAAGGTGTCTTATCTACGCATGGCCTTAGTTTTGTTTTGTTGATAGTGTAGACTACTGTATTGACTGCATCTCTCCAATATTTGTGTGCAACTTTTCCTTCAATCATCATAGTGTGCACTGTATCAAGTACGATCATGTTCCTTCTTTTTGCAATCTCATTCTGTTGAGGGGTTCTAGGAGCACTCAACTGCCTTTTGATCCCATGTTCTTCGTAATACTCATAGAACTAGTCAGAGGTGAATTCTCCTCCTCTATCTGATCTTAGACATTTTAGTTTTATTCCAAATTCATTCTTAACCTTAGCTTTGAATATTTTTAATTTCTCAAAGGCTTCAGACTTCTCCTTTAAGAATGAAACCCACATCATCCTTGAAAAATCATCAAAAAATAAAATGAAATACCTTTCTCCATAGTATGATCTTGTTTGAGTAGGACCACATAAATCTGTATGCACTAGGTCCAATTTGTTTTCAACTGAGTTTTGCTTTCTTCTGAAAGAGCTCCTTATATGCTTTCCCATTACACATTCCCTACACATAGTGTTAACTGGTCTTGCAATACTTGGAAGATCTCTTACTGCTTTGACATTTCTTATCTTTACTATGTTGTCAAAATTGATATGACAGAATCTTTTGTGCCATAACCAACTGTCATCCACTTTTGCAACAAAACAACTTACATATGAATTGAGCTGAAAAACATTACCTTTTGTTTTTGAGCCTGATGCAATCATGTCTCCTTCTTTGTTGTTAATGATGCACTTGTTTTCTTTGAATTCCAAATGATATCCTTTGTCAAGCAACTAACCAACACTTAGTAAGTTGTGATGTAATCCATCAACATACAAAACATCATTTGTCTTATTCTTTCCATCCAGGGTGATGAAACCTTTGCCTATGATAGGTTTGGGAGTGTTATCTTTGAGTCTAACCATACCACCTTTGTACTTGTCAAGATGTACAAATCTGTCTTTGTCTCCTGTCATGTGGTGAGAACATCCGTTGTCAATGATCCAGTCAGTTCTGATGTCTACTTTGGAAATTAAGGCTAACTCTTGTGCTTCCTTTTCATCTGCAATGTCCATTTCCTCAAGTAACTTTTCCATGTCTTTAAGGGCAACAAATCTGATTTCATCTTCTCCAGAATCTTCATCTGTTACACCATCTTCACCATGGTAGCATTCCTTAGTATATTTGGGCTTTTAATCAGATCTGATCTTTTTGACTCTAGTAGGACATTTGGATGCAAAATGGCCAATCTTGTTGCATGAGAAACATTTGAATGGTAGTTGTCCTTCATACTTTCCTTTGCCTTTCCTTTCCTTTTTGGAAATCATAGCAATGATTTCTTCTATTTCTATATCAACTTCTTCTTTCTCATTATTGCTTGAGATGTGTAGAGATTTCTTACCATGGATTTTGGCTTTGAAAGCTGTTTCACTTTTAGGTTTTGTCTTAAATATTGATATCTAAAATGTAGATATGTTGCTAATCAAGTTCTCTCTCTTGAAGTCCTTTGAGAATCGCATAGTCTCATCTAGGATATTTATCTTTCTTTCATAGTATGTTGTCAATGCAGTCATCAGTTTGTCCATAATGTCTTCTGCAATTTCTCCACCATTGTTTCTGATTCTAGAGACTGCTTCATTAATCCTCTGATTGTAAGCTTTGATGTTCTCTTTAGGTAACATCTAAAGATTGTTGTATTTATTTTTCCATGTCTTCCTACATGCATTCTTAGCTTGGATATCTCCTTCAAACATGTCTTCCAAATACTTCCATGTAGTGTATGCTTTATCTACTTTCTCGATCTCAGAGAATTCACTGTCTGATAAAGCACTTATAAGGGCTTCTTTGGCAATAGCATTGGAATTGAATACTTCCTTTTGTTTACTAGTTGCATCATCTCTTGAAAGGTCTTTTAGAGACAGAATAATAACTTCTTGTGTGGATATCTCAAAGATTTCAAAACCAACACACTGTAGATGTGTTATCATTTAGTTCTTCCAGTCTAGATAATTCTCTCCATTGAACTTAGGACTCTGTTTTTTGAAGTATGCCATCTGATCTACCTTAATTTGTTGGGCTTTCTCTCAAAGGAACTTGGCTCTGATACCAATTTTTAGAATAGTCCCAAAGGATAACTGAGAGGGGGGGGCGAATCAGTTATCAGCTAATTAAATTCTTTTCTCCTTTTGATTTCAGAATAACATAAAGAAAATACTCATTCAGATAACACAAATGAGAACACCATAATTTGGTTACGGGGAAACCAAAAGGTAAAAACCCCAGTGGGAATTACCACCCACAAAAAACTATACTTGTTTATAATAATCCCTGTTAGAAGATCTTGCAACCCTGTTAGGAGTTGTTCTTTACAATGCAATAAGTATAGTGACCTAGTTAAGGTTCTGACCCTATTAGAAAGTCTTTTACAAGTAACCCTATTAGGGGTGAGGACTCACCATCCAAAAGTTAACTGCTTCAATGGTTAAGGCTACAACCTTCTGTAAAATAGATATACAGTATATTTGATAATGAACTGTTGAGTAGACATGCTATCTTGATCAGTTCCAATGTATTATATTCTTCCACTGCTTCTTCACATAGATCCTTGATGAATGAAACACAACTGATATTCTGCTCTGTACATTTTCTTTCTTTTTTCTTATCATTCACACATAGCGTTTTGTTAGAATTAATCTTTCCTTGGTTGAAAATATGTAATTAAAAGGATAAACCAAGGTATTCTTATTTGTATTTGTCCTCTAGTCCAAGTAGGAGGACATGTCACTATTTCGTAATTCCTTTAATAATGAAAATAGATATTCCTCCTTAAGAGGAATCACACATTTGTCACACACACATTATGAATGTGGCATCCATAGGAGAAGGGACTTACATGCAAACTCCTCCACTCATCTCTACTTAAGAAATGTCTCTCACACACTTGCGTCAATAATCTTCTCCTCTCTCTCTCAATCTCTCATTACTCTCATTATTGTATTGAGCTTATTGCTCTCATCCATAGGCTTTTTGCCATATTCTTATTCACAAAGGGGTTTTTCTTTGCTTTTCCCCTTACCAAAATCTCTTGGCTCTTTGTTGGATTCTTGGAGTTTCTCATATGCTTAATGGTTGATCTTGATATCTTTATCTCACTTTTGGTTTATGGTAAAATCTTCTTGCATTTCATTTTCTTGGATTACTTCATGTTTATGTTTTCATTTTTTTAATACTTCTTACATGGTATCAAAGCTATCTAATCCTTGTTTAAGTGTTTTGTAGGAAGGTGCCATTCAAAGGAGCAAGCCCTTATTGTTGTTCTAATATTTGTTTTGCAAATTTTTTTTGCAAATCTAACCTTTTTTTAAATCTAACCCCTTAGTTCTGGATGGCTTGCCACCAGATCTAAGCTCTATTCTTCTCTTTTTAAGTTTTAGTTAAATCTAGCATACCCTCTGTCAGGCAAACCGCAAGGGATTTTTAGTTAGCTTATTTTACTTCAGTTTGTAAAATTTGTTTCTAACATTCTTGTTGTAGGTTTTACATTCATATTTTATATCATATCTCTATATATCTCTGCTTTTTGATTTATCTCTGTAGGATATCTCTATTTTACTTTATCTATATAGGCTGTCTTCTCATTTTTTGTTGCAGATTTATTTATAATATGCACATTCTTCTAACATTTCTGCAGGTTTCACTTATTTCTGTTATCTCTGTTTATTTGTAATTATTATATCAGTTTTTCTTACATGCTGATATTCTTTTTTAGATTAGTTTAATATTAGTAATTGTAAATCTGTATATTTCTGACTTATTCTTTGTTGCAGGTTTTCATCTTCCCATTCATTATTATTCTTCCATGTTTGTCTCTTTCATTCTTTGACTCATTATTGCTTCTAAGTTTAGTTAAATTTGCAGCTTATATTATTTGCTATCTTATTCATTCTATTTTTTTATCTAATTTTAGTGTAGTCTGAATATTTCTTTGACTCACTTATTAAATTTTTAAAAATCTGGTCCAATTTGTAATTATTGATATCAATTTAATTTTGATAATCATATCTATTTTTCCTTGGTAATGTAATTCGTTTTCATTAGCTTAATTCATTCTCAATTAATTTAATTTAATTCAAATCTGTTAAATAGTTTAATGTTCACTTATTAATTTAACAAATTTGTTCATTTTTTTTATAAAAAGGTAAAAGTTTAATCGGTCAATACTTTTTTTTTCACTCCATATTATTTAATATCGCTTCACTTTTAAGTTATTCATTTCATTTCTCATCAAATTTGATTACTGGTTCCTTAATTCGTTTCAATTAAAAATTGTTTCACCATTTACATTAAATTTTAAATTTTTTTTAATATCTTTATTTACCTCTTATATTAAGAGTTAACATTAAGTAAATCTTCCTTTTCTTAATCTTGCACATTATATATACACTGTTATTTACTTTGTGTAAGTTAATTTGATCAATTTATCATGTCTATTTTAATCCCGGAAATCAAGCTCAACAACTCTAATTATCATCAATGGAAAACTCATGTGTCTTTTTTATTTCAATTTAACATTTACTTGAAGTTGCTACAGATGTAGCTATTGAACTAGCTACCTCTACTTCACAAGTAGAAAAAGATGCATGGAAGACCAAAAATGAAGAAGCCCTTGGTTTGATTGGTCTATCCATCATCCCTGATCTTTATGTTCTAATTGGACATTGCACCAAAGCTCATGAAGCATGGACCATTCTGCAACAGACATATGATAGCTCTTCATAATCTCGTAAGATTCAACTCTAAGACAACTTGGAGGACTTAAGGTATAATGATTTTAAAAATATGGATGAATTTTTACTTAAGTTTGATGCAGTTAAAACTCAACTAAGTGGTGTTAATGTTAGTTT
>MU225274.1:556824-575324 GCA_018584345.1 Thuja plicata | reverse complement strand
ATATTCCTCCTTAAGAGGAATCACACATTTGTCACACACACAATATGAATGTGGCATCCATAAGAGAAGGGAGTTACATGCAAACTCCTCCACTCATCTCTACTTAAGAGATGTCTCTCACACACTTTCTTCAATAATCTTCTCCTCTCTCTCTCAATCTCTCATTGCTCTCATTATTGTATTAAGCTTATTGCTCTCATCCATAGGATTTTTGCCATATTCTTATTCACAAAGGGGTTTTTCTTTGCTTTTCCCCTTACCAAAATCTCTTGGCTCTTTGTTGGATTCTTGGAGTTTCTCATATGCTTAATGGTTGATCTTGATATCTTTATCTCACTTTTGGTTTATGGTAAAATCTTATTGCATTTCATTTTCTTGGATTACTTCAAGTTTATGTTTTCATTCTTTTAATACTTCTTACACGTTCACAACTGAACTATTATAAGTATCTTCCTCAAAGTATAAGGTCATGATGACTGTTGGAAACACTTCATCAGCTTCCTTGTTGGTTTAACTAAGCACACAATCAAGATTAAGACCGTGCAACTTAAACTGAACAAACACGATGCTTCATTGAGTCAACCCCACCAATTTATCTCAAACAACATGATGAAGATGAAACATGATAGGCACTCTTAACCAAACAAGGTTAACTCGTAACTAATCATGAATCCAAAAATGTGTATCCTGAAGATAGGCACAACTCAAGAACTAATGTAAATACGTCGGCTCTTAACAGATAATCTCCAGAACTGTAACTGTCAATACCATATTTACACAACTGAAATTAAACTTCATATCTGAATCTGTGTGTATGAACACAGCATTCAAAGCATGTTTACGACATGAGTATAACCATGCAAGGGTTAATATCACTATTATGATAAGTACATATAGGACACTATTGTATATTATATGTTGTCATCAATGAAAAACATACAATAAACTAACTGCACAGAAGTAAATCTCCAACAATCTCCCCCTTTGACATTGATGGCAACATATGATATAAAAAACATCATCACCACATGGTGTCCTCTTTCTTTTTACAATCTTCTCAATATCCTCATCAAAGATTCCTCTATACTGTTGTAGCTCCTCTAACTGTGTTTTAAGTTACATGATTATATACTCCCCTAGAGTATATGCTCCACCTTACTACATACTCCCCCTTTGACATCAATGGCAAAGGGCACTATAAACAATTAGGCACAGGTACTACTCTAGAAGTAGAGTAGTCAACCATTCATCAGTCACCAAGGACTGATATTTCTTGCTACATCATCTAATTAGACTTAGGAAAGGGAATTACTCCCAAATTCTCCCTGAGATACTCAAAAGTATCTATTGATAGAGGCTTTGTGAAAATATCTGCCAATTGTTCTTTAGTCCTTACATAGTCTAATTTTACTTCTTTGTCTGCAAATATTTCTCTTAGAAAATGGTATTTGATCTCAATGTGTTTTTTCTTTGCGTGCATCACAGGGTTCTCTGACATATTTATAGTGCTAGTGTTATCATAGTGAATAACAATAGGATAATCAATCTGAATACCAAAGTCTTTAACCAACCACTAGATCCAAACCATTGTTGAACAATTTAATGCTTCTGCAACATACTCTGCTTCTGTTGTTGACTGAGAGATACAATTCTGCTTCTTTCTTATCCAAGAAACCAACCAGTCTCCAAGAAATACTACTCCTCATGAGGTAATCTTCTCATCATCAATACAACCTGCCCAATTTGCATCTGTGTACACATGAAGTTGTACATTCTCTGATTTAGGATACCATAAACCATAGTCTGTAGTTCCTTTTAGATATTTGAATATTCTCTTTATTTCCATTAGGTGATTCTATTTAGGTTCAGCTGCAAATCTACCAACAATGGCAACTACATTAGAAATATTAGGTCTTGATTGAGTAAGATATATGAGTTTTCCAATCATAGACTTGTATAATGTCTTGTCAACTGCTGTGGAATCATCATCTTTAGAAAGCTTGCTTCCTGTTATCATAGGAGTGCATACTTGTTTACAGTCTTCCATCTTGAAGGTCTTCAATATTTCCTTCACATACTTGGACTAATTTATGAATATTCCTTTATCTATGTTCTTTACATTTAATCCCAAAACATATTTTATAGGACCAATCATGCTCATTTCAAACTCATTCTGCATTTCTTTTGCAAATTATGCACTAAGCTTGTCATTACCTCCAAAGATAATGTCATCAACAAAGATGGAAACAAGCAGTAGTCCATCAGGTGTCTCTCTTATGAACAAGTTGCAATCTGCTGCTCCCTTTTTGAATCCAATCTTTGTTAAGTAACCATCAAGTCTCTCATACCAAGGTCTTGGGGCTTGTTTAAGACCATAAAGGGCTTTCTTCAATCTGCATACGATGTTAGGTTTATCTGATAGATTAAATCATTCAGGTTTTTCTATGTAGACATCTTACTTTAAGTTACCATTTAGAAAAGATGATTTTACATCCATTTGGTATACTTTAAAGTCTTTGAATGTTGCATAGGCCAGAAATAACTTAATGGCTTCCAGTCTGCTTATAGGGGAAAATGTGCCAGTGTAGTCTATTCCTTCTCTTTGTGCATATCCTTTACTTACCAATCTTTCTTTGTTTCTTACTATTGTACCTTCTTCACTCATCTTGTTTTTCAAGATCCACTTTGTTCCAATCACATTTTTGTCATTGGGTCTAGGAACCAATTCCCATGTATCATTTTTGAATGCACCTAGAATATGAATGCACCTAGAAATGAAATATGAGAAGTGAGTTTTCAAACTTGAATTCCCTACTGTTGGAGTCCCTAAAAGACATGTAACTACAGATCTAAGACCTAGATGCTATAATCTTCTTCATGCCAAATTTGAGATAAGAATATAGGGAACATGATGAAAATGGTGATGTGTTCTTGGGACATGATAGAAATGGTGACAAGTTCCTAGTGATTTTGACTGGTTTTTCATAGATCGTGCAACTATTCCTGATCTGCCTTAGCAATCAACCTTGAAAATAAAATAAAATTGCATAAGGAAAGTTGAAATAGAAAACGAATCTGAATAGTAAATCACCTTATACTTTTATGATGCAATTCTTCTTTCGATGTGATAAAAAATGTTAATGCAATACCTTGACCTCCAGAAAATCCCAAAAGGAAATCATGGATGTTGTAGTTTTCCACAATGCTTGAAGAAGAATAAGTAGAAGAATTCTTTGAGGGATTAGAGACTTGGATGCTCAATTGTAGAAGGGATCTTGAATCCGGATTGCTTGCTTGATCATGAATACTTAAAAACTTAATAGTGAATTCTTACACTTGATAATTGATAAAAAAAAATAGGGGGTTTATATACTCAATCTATCATTTTGGGGCTTAATAATTAAGTAGGGTGATCATGGGACTGGATTTCTCCCCAAGACATGGGCTTCCAAGACAAATTTTGGCCCATTTCTCCTAGGACATGCTGCCAATGATGACATGTACCTAGGAAATGAGCCCTAATTTGATCTAGGGGCTAGAGATATATGGTATATGTGGGATTTTCCAGTACAACTCATTTCAGGGTCGGGACATGTCACAAAGGCCATAAATAGGGATATAGGGCCTAGGTGATGAAATAAATTATTTGACTGGATGAAAATATAGGATCACACTTAGAAATAAGGGCCAACCTCTAT
This sequence comes from Thuja plicata, assembly GCA_018584345.1. NCBI lineage: Eukaryota > Viridiplantae > Streptophyta > Pinopsida > Cupressales > Cupressaceae > Thuja > Thuja plicata. The sequence goes on along the minus strand of MU225274.1, from coordinate 571,626 downwards.
TTTTGAAGAAATTGAGTCAATAAAGGAGTTACAATATTAATTTAAAGGTCCATTAAGAGTTAGGAGAGCATGAAATCAATGTGGGAACCCATACATACTAAAATAAGGCTAAAATGAGGACCAAATTAAGGTTTATTACTCTCTAGGATGGTACATATATCACCCACTTTAGTGTACATTTGAGTCCACCCCATGCTCATGATAAAGTAGAAGAAAGAGAAAGATGAAGATTATGGGCAAACTACAAAGAGATAAGGTATCACTAACTTTAAGGACACAAGCCCCCAAATCAAGGATCTTAACTTGTACATCCATTTACAAGGACATATAAAGAAACAAAAAAAAATCCTAAAGCTTAATAAGATTCCAAGTCCACTGGTTGAAGAGACTTTGCTAAATAAAATGTCTCAACTGCTAGCATCATGCTTACAAATCTATTGCAAAAGCACAACTAGTGGTCACTTGAAAAGAGAAAGAGAACACATCAAAGATAAGATAATACTCCATGATTCAATCAAATAGAAAAGCATGATATGTTATGGAATCAAGGAGGAGAGAATAATACAACCATGGATGACAGAGGCTAGCCAATTATGTTGCGCTAGGTGATCCATGAGAGAGAGAGAGAAGAGAAGAGATGGAGAAATGGTCTAGCAAATTGTGTTATTCTAGTTCCACCGATCAAAGAGAATGTAAAGAGGGATTTGATGGTCTAGAGAATTCTATTCAACTCATAAAAATGAGAGGTTGAATGATCTAGGGAGTTGTGTTATCCTAGTCAACCAATCCTAAAAATATATGCAAAGGAGAGGTCAAATTGGCTAGTAATTTGTGTTATACTAGTTCAACCAATATTAGGGATATCCAAGGAAAGTATTGTATCCAAGGAAATCTGCCAATCATATATATAGGACAGTGATCTAGCCCTAGAAAGTTGTATTATGCTAGTGTACTCTACCTGAAATGCATAAATTAAACAAAACATTTACAATAAGGAGGCCATATATGCACCCCCCCTAAAGATGAAAAAATATGACTATTTTGACATCTTAAGGAAAAGAGAAATAAGGATAAATCACCTTTAAAACAAAGGAGGTATCCCACAAGAAACACCCAGACCAAGCCAAAGAGGTCACAAATCCTATTAGGTATGTGAAGGGAGGAATGCAAAGAGATATCATGTAAGAAATGGAAAGGGATCATTTTAAAGGATTCTTGAAAAAGAGATGTGAAATAAGAAGGGAAGAATTTACACCTTCCTCATTGGTAGGTAAAGGGATTCTTGAGGAGGGATGACATGCTTTTAGGCCTCGAAGGTAAAGGATTTTTTACCATGGAAACCCAATTGTAAATAATGAAAAGGTTATGATGAAGAATTCATATCTCTTGTATAGAAGACAATCCTCAATGTAAAGAAACATTTCTATGTAAGATTAGATACCACATAATAGACAAATGTGACTTAACTAAGAGATAAGTGGATTCTTAGAGAGGATGATAGAGATTGATTTACTATCCTTGCCCCCCAAGTGTAGCGACAAGAATAAAATTAAGGAATATTACGTTTCTCAAAAATTATGACTGCACCATACATGAAAATGATCCCCCAAAGGATAAGCTAGTAACGTCACATAGTGTGGAGAAACATAATGGGAACTTAAATATTATTTAAAGAAATCAGGTTTGAAAATTAACTCATTGTGACATGTTGTGTGGATGATATCATTATCAATGAGTTTCCAATTTTTTTTGAAAATCTTGACATTCATTAGTAGAGTGGTCATGATATCGGTGATACATGCGAAAAGGGAGATTCACAAGATTTTGACTATGCTTAATTTTTCATTTAGGCCAAGTTATTAAATTGGCACTAAGAAGGTTAGGAAAAATGATTTATTGATTAAAGGTAGACATATAAGAAATTTTGGATGGTAAAGGAGTTGACAAAAGAGGGGGTTTGAGACTAAATCCCTCCATGGGTTTCTCATGAGTCTAAAAGCTTTGTTGTGTATACCATAAAACATGTTGAAGATTAGGAGGATCGGGTTGAATAAATGACATACTAGACCCTTTATAGAGTATGGTCTTGGAACTAGGAATTTTGTATTCACAAAAAATAGATGGTGTAAAGTCTTATGACCCCCAATCATCATCTAAAAGGGCACCTGGATGAGAAGAAGAAGATATGTTCTATTTAAATAGTCTAGGAATAGAAGGAGAATCAGATTTAGTTTGTAAGCAATTTTGGATTCTATCATTAACAACAAGGGTATACATGATGTAGTTATGAATCAACTTCACTTTGCATTGAAGTGTTGAAGGAACAATGTGCATGACATGTAGCCATGGTTACCCTAAGAGAAGATTATATTTCAAAGCATCAGGCATAAAATGAATAGGTGTGGGTAAAATAATAAGACCTACCTTAATAGACAAATTAATTATACCAAATGTTTATCTAGCAACATTTTCAGAGCCACGAATAGGAATAGAATCAGGTTTGATTAAATAAACATCCACATTTATCTTATTTAACTTCACTGCTACAAATATTAAGTCGTGGGCCATTATCAATTAAATTTAATCAAACAAGATTATTATTGATAAGGACAAAAACCATAAGAGAATCATGTTGATCTTGAATTTATTGAAGAGCCAACTCATCTTGAGAAAAAACAATTTCAGCTTTATTAATGCTCACATTCATGCATTATAATATGAAATTTATGGTGTCTTGCCTAGGAGGTGGGACAAACATATTTCTCAAGGCTTGTTGTAGTTCACTTCATGATACGTAGGTGAATTTTTAAGAATCTCCCAAAGAGATATCTTTGTAGGAGTAGCACGAAGTTTCTCTACTAAATCATACTAATTTCCAAAATTTTGAGGAAGACGAGGTGCAGGACGAAGCACCGGTTGAGAAGTAGGAAGAGGAGGAAAATTTTAAAACTTGTAGGTTGTTTAATGTTTCCTGTGTATAAGTGTGAGAAATCACATGATAGTCAGGTTATTGAGAAGCTTTCACCACTAATCACTTGTCACCATTACACATGGATCCCCACCTATTTACACTCCACTAGAAAATAATTTCGTGCACGACTTGGCACTTGATATTTTTTGATATTTTAATCTTAACCGTTTCTTTCAATTTTTTCTTATAAGCTGTAAAAGAGATTCATTTAAAGATGGGAGTGATTCGTATTGTCCTTTCCAACTGTACTCTTTTTGAAGGACTCTAATTATTTGATAACCAATGGACTGGCTGCATTCCCGTCGCCCTTTCTAACTGCACTCTTCTCCAAAATTTGTCATTATATAATAACCAATTAACCGGACCTATTCCTAATGAATTAGGCATGCTTAATCAACTTAGACTACTTTATCTTGACCACAACTACTTGACAAGGATGATTCCTTATTCCATTTCAAACTCTACTCTTCTCCAAGTTTTGCAATTAAATAAGAACCAACTAACTAGTCACATTCCCTCAATTTTAGGCGAATTGTTCCACCTTGAAGTAATTTGATTATGGGACAATTACCTTGTGAGTGGAATAGGTGGCTTGTCTTTTCTAGCAGCCTTATCTAATTTCTCTTCTTAAAGTATCTAGACTTGTCTAGTAATTATCTTAGTGGTATTTTTCCCTCTTATATTAGTCAATTATCAAGTCATCTCTTTCATTTGGTGTTGGGCTCTAATCAAATTGAGGGAAACATACCAAGTGGCATTGGAAACATCACAAATTTGCTAACATTAGATTTATCTAATGATCATTTCAATGGCTCCATTCCATTAGCATTCAGTCACCTTTAAAATCTTCAAAAGTTGTTTTTGGACATAAATAAATTAGATGGAAGAATTCTAGAATGTTTTGGTCATGCAAGAAAACTTGGGCTATTTTCATTAAGTGAAAACATTATTTAAGGACAAATTCCAGAAAGTCTTTGTGATCTTCCGTAGATGAGATGCCTTGTTCTTCATCATAATCAATTGTCTAGGAATCTCCCTACAAGTATAGAGAGATGTATCACTTTGGAATTGATTGACTTGGTACATAATAGAGTAGAGGGAAATATACCTCTTGCATGGTCAGGTCTTGTAAATCTCCAATTATATTTCAACATTTCCAGAAATTTTTTACAAGGTTCAATTTTAGTAATGAGTAAAATGGTAATGGTCCAAGGTATAGATGTGTCTCTCAACAACTTCTCTTGAAAAATTCTAGTTACCCTATCAAGTTGCACAAACTTGCAGTATTTGAATCTATCATGGAATTCATTTGATGGCCCAATACCAACATCACTCACAAGTTTAAAAAATATTGAGGCTATTGATCTCCAGCAACAATTTATAAGGCGCAATCCCAATTGCTTTCCAAGAATTGAAAATGCTTCAATATATCAATCTTTCTTCAAACAACTTGATAGGGGAAGTTCCAAAGAGAGCAGTTTTTTGCAAGAATTAATCAGTCAGTAGTGTCTGGAAATGTTGTCCTATGTGGCAGTGGGATTGAATTGAAACCATGCTTTGATTCCAAACACAATGAGTTCTTGGCCTCTAAAAAGGTGATAATACCAGTTGTGATTGGTATATCAATCTTCATCATGTCTTGTGTATTGTTTCTAGTTTTGTATAGGAGGCATAGAAATCAAAATATCACAAACCTCAACATTGGGCCTGAAAGGATTTCATATGAAGAAATTGTAGATGCAACTAGTGGATTTAGCAAGACCATGCTAGTAGGAGTTGGTAGCTTTGGATCTGTTTATAGAAGAACTCTCAATGATGGTATAAATATTGTTATTAAAGTTTTCAATGTGCAGGATGAAAATGCGCTCCAAAGTTTTGAAAGAGAATATAATGTGTTAAAAAGAGTTCAACACCATAATGTGATCAAAATCATTTCATCTTGTTCTAACCTTGATTTTAAAGCATTGATTTTTCCATTCATGCCAAATGGAAGTTTAGAGAGATGGTTATATTCTAAGGAAGGAGATGAATGCAAATTAAATTTGGGTGACCGGTTAAGAATAGAAAAGAAGATAACACAAGGAATGGAATATCTACATCATCATTTCTTTGTGCAAGTCATTCATTGTGACCTAAAACCCAGTAATGTATTATTAGGGAATGATATGACACCACATGTAGCAGACTTTGGCATTACAAAACTCTTATTTGAGAATTCAATAAATTCGTTGACTTCTACAAATTCCCTAAAGGGGTCTATTGGCTACTTTGAAACCAAGTACAAAATTTTGTATTATTAAAATATTGTTTACTTTTGATTTCTTTTTATTTTGTATTAGTATTTCATATGGATTGAGAATCATAATTAATAATATTATACTGCAGAGTATGGAGTTAGTGGAAAGATTTCAACAAAAAGGGATGTATATAGCTATGGAATTCTACTTTTAGAATTGTTGACAAGGAAGAGACTAACAGATAACATGTTTGTAGAAGGAAATAATCTACTAAAATAGGCAAGTATGGATTTTCTAGAAAATATCAAAGAAGTGGTGGACAACCAACTGCTCAAAGATGTTAATGAGTCAAAAAAAGAAATGGTATTGACATGTCTTACTCAATTAATGCAAGTGGGGTTGGTTTGCACAAGGAAGGTACCACAAAAACACCCAAATATGATGGATATAGTTGGAATATTAGAAAAAAATAACAAGTCCATTTCTTGGAATTCCAAGAGATTTTCATTTGCCAATAAATATGTTACCTTTACTTGAGACTACAAGCTGACCAAGAAAGTGGAGTTCGAGAAGCCTAGAGAATTTGTCGACATCTACATCTACATCTTAGATCTTCACTCAATCTAATAGAAGTCTTAAATATTTGTATCTGATTTTGTAATATATTAAATGTTTTCCTCTAATTTACTATACGAGTTTAGTCTATTGCACATTATGTACAAGTATAATGCAAAAAGTAATGGTTTTTTAACTATAAATATTAAGTAGATGTATGTTTTATGAGTCCTAAAAGTTTTTAATTTTTTATAAGAAAAGGGTAAAAAAAGGTAAACATACTTATTAAAGAGAAATAGTAGTAATTAATGTATCTAAAAGCTCTAGGCTATGCAGATTTGGCACATGGAAGCCACTGATAGTTGCTATAAAATATTGAATCAGTTAGAAATTGACTAATAATTCCAAGTTATAAAAATATATTATTATCCATTTTTTATTGGTTGCCTGATCAAATATTTCAAGAACACTTCATGCCATTAATTGCATTTGTAGTATTAAGGGAATTCATTTCATCTACAAATGCAACATTGTTGACTCCAACATGAACAAGTGCAACATTATACAAGATGATATCTTTTGGTTTGAATAAAATGATAGAGTTGATTCTAATCCCTCATAACAAATCCTTGGGAAGCAACCTCTGATAGGCAATCCTCCTACTCTTCTTCCAATTTTCAAGACTATGATTCTTCTACTCTTTTCCAAATCATGGAGTACAATTTTTTATCAGGCACATAACCCACTTCAACATTTTTTTGTTCTAGATATTAGACAGAATCACATAATGTACAACATTTTTTTGGTCAAACTAGACAATTTTTTGGAACAAGTCATCTAGACTATATGTTGTTATGATTTCCATAGTTTCCCAAATAGAAGCATCAAGTTTTATTGATATTTTGTTGATAATTCCTATACCCAAATGGCCAAGGAGATCAACCATACAGCAATAATGCTCTATTACATGAACAATGTGAAACATTTCATTCACCTATGAAATTATTGTCATATATCCTCCCCTAGCCTTGTATAGAAAGAATGTGACAAACACCAATACAAGCGGGTGTGTTGTCAAACAAACATTAAACCACACACTATTAACAAGTGCATAAATCATTTTACTCCATGACATAACATTTCATTATGCCATCACCTCAAAGATTTGCAATGCCTCTTCTACATGAACATTATGTGCATATCGTGATATCAATCTTGTTCATGTATGTATATTACTTTCAGATCTCTTCTTAAGTAATTTTGGAATTTTATATAAATTATTACATTTTATGAAGCTATTTCTTTCTCAAACAATTTGTCAAATAGTTTGCATGCATCATCTATGATTTTGTATTACTTACATAAGATATTATTGACATAAACATATGAATCATGAACACATTTAATTATATTATTATGAACTTTACATATCTCACAATCATGGAAACTACAAAACCTGATAAAATACAAGCAAAAGTGAACTCATTTGGCTTAAAATCTACTAGTTGTTTCATTTCATAGAATTATCTTAATAAATATATATTGTGTTTCTTGTTGAATTAACCAGACACCATTGATAGGTGAAATTTTGTATGTGATCTATCTCTTTAGCTTTCTCTCTTGAGAAACTGAGCCCGAAGTTCAGGATCTCTAGCAAAGACCTCTAATCTGTTGGACCACAAGTGGATTAGTTATGGTTGGACCATTTTTTTAGGTCTTGAGAACGGATGGATCCATGTGAGTGATCCTAGTTGAAGGACTAAAGAAGTGCTTTGACAAAGTAACCACTTACTTTTAATGGTAAAGGTGATGGTTGCATGCATTCCTTGTATTTTTTCATACATTATCAAGTTCTTAACATCATTTACCATCATAAGCTACCCTTTCTTCATTCTTTTGAAAAAATAAAAAATGAAAAGGAAATCCTTATCTGATTCAAAAATGCATTATTATGGGGTAAGTGCACAAAGATGGGTGACCAAAAAGGGGGTATAAGATGCCACTTTTTTCTTAAATCGGCAAACTCTGAACTTCAACAAGAAATTGAGGATAGTTAGACTCAAAATTTCAAAATATGACAAAAAAAAGATTTGGTCTACTCCAAATCTAGTTTCTAAACTATTAATTTATTTTAGAAATAGTGGAGATTAAGGCCTTCAAAAAGGGGGAGCACAAAAAGTGGTTCTATTTTTTGTGAAAAAAACATAACATAGCATCTAATGTGATCCCTCTAAAATGTTAAATTTTTCAAAAAAAAAATTAATCACTTCAGTGAGAAATTAGTTAACATCACCTAGTTTATCATGTATTTTTCTACTAATTGTTTGATGAAATTATGATTTTTTGCGATTTTCTGAAGTGGACACATCATGAAAATGTGAAATTTCTATGTGCTCCCCCTAGAAATCATTGAAAACTAATCGTAAATCAAATATTCTTTTTTTTTTTTTTAAGTGTGTAGAATGGAGTGTAGTTTCTCAAAATGTAATTTGTTTCAAAATTCAATGAATGAGCCAAAATCTAAGCCCAACTGAATACACGTTGGTTTTTGACAAAAATTGGACATACTTACAAAAGAAATTAGAGATGAAAATCTTAACATAATGAGAATTCCAAATAAATCAAATGGCTAGATAGATAAAAAAGAGATCTACAATATCATGGCATCTGATTTTATCATTATTGAACCACATGAAAACCTAACAGGGAGCACACAAGAATAAATGTTATTTTTTGTAGGTTTGCTAGAAAACACATCTCAGACCTATTTGAATCCTCCAAGGCTTTGGGTTGGATCTCCAAGGAAAATCCAAGCCTCAGGCTTGGTAAATTTCAATGTAGTTAAAAGCGTGCATGCGCTATAGCACGCTAGAGGTTTGTAAATTTATGGTTTGCATAGCACGTACATGCTATAGTACATGTACGCTATGACGTGTATGCACTATAGCATGCACACACTATTTAAACTATAAAAAAATCCTTGAGAGAGAGAGAGACCTTAATGTATACTAGGACCCCTTAAGACACCTTAATGTATACTAGGACCCGTAAGATGTATTCTTAGGGTTCCTAAGAGGTCATAAGGGGTCTTAAGGGGTCCTAGCACCCATTAATGGGTCCTACAACCCCTTATGACACCTTACAACCCATTAGGAAGCCTAAGAGTACATCTTAGGGCTCCTAAGGGGTCTTATGGTGTCCTAAGACATAGCAATATGTCCTATGACCCCTTAAGACCCATTAATGTGTACTAGGAACCCTAAGATGTATTCTTAGGGTTCGTAAGGTTTCTCAAGGGGTCCTAAGACACATTAATGCATCTTACAACCACTTATAACCCCTTAGGAAGCCTAAGAGTACATATGAAGGGTCATAAGGTGTCTTAAGGGGTCCTAGGACCCATTAATGTGTCCTTTAACCCTTTATGACCCTTACAAATCCTTAAGAAGCCTAAGTGTACATCTTAGAGGTCATCAGGTGTCTTAAGGTCCATACCAGGATGCATTAATGCATCCTACAACCCCTTATGACCCCTTACGAAGATTAGGAGTATATCTTAGGGGTCATAAGGGGGCTTATGGTTTCCTAAGACATCTCTCTCTCTCTCTCTCTCTCTCTCTCTTTGAGAGAGATATGTATACACCTTAATATATACTAGGACTCCTAAGATGTATTCTTAGGGTTAATAAGGTGTCTTAAGGGGTCCTATGATACATTAATGACTCCTACAACTCCTTATGAACCCTTACAACCCCTTAGGAAGCCTAAGAGTACATCTTAGGGCTTGTAAGGTGTCTTAAGGGATCCTATGACCCATTAATGGGTCCTACGACTCCTTATGACACCTTACAACCCATCATAAATCCTAAAAGTATATCTCAAGGGTAGTAAGGAGTCTTATGGTGTCCTAAGACACAATAATATGTCATATGACCCCTTAAGACCCATTAATGTGTCCTAGGAACCCTAAGATGTATTCTTAGGGTTCCTAAGGGGTCATAAGGTTTCTTAAGGGGTCTTATGACACATTAATGTGTCTTACAACCACTTATGACCCCTTAGGAAGCCTAAGAGTGCATATTAAGACTCATAAGGTGTCTTAAGGGTCCTAGGACCTATTAATGTGTTATTTAACCCCTTATGACCCTTGCAAATCATTAAAGAAGCCTAAGAGTACAACTTAGAGGTCGTAAGGTGTCTTAAAGGGTATAAGGACCCATTAATGCATCTTTAAAGCCCTTATGACACCTTATGATCAGTCAAAACTTTAGTGGCAATTATTCACCATTTGGCGAATGTCACATGTCGGCGACCCCTAAATTGGTGAATATTTTTTTACATATTGGATTACCCTATCGCCTAACATTCATTAATATTGGATCCAAATACCAGGCCTATCGATCATCAATTTATTTAATTTTTCCATTTCTTACACATTATCGCCAATGGAATATAAATTTTGGTCCCCATAAATTTAAAACATTTTCTTGTAATTTCTAAGTGAACCCAAATCAACGACCTATATTCTCCTGGCATTTTACGGATGTGTGTCTCTAACCGACGTAATTTAGCCAACTTTATTAATCATGTGAAGGTGTTGGACGACCCATAATCACCTCAGATTTAACAAAAGACATGTTATAATTATGCGGGCTTCGCCAAATATCTGTATACCTAATACCTCCCACTGAATTTTCTAAATAAGGTTTAGTATAAAAACATTCTGATATCTCTATGATATCTCTATATTTGATCGTAGCAAAGTTTCAGAAGTTTCAGACTATTGAGTGCATCTGTATACTCAATACTTCATTGGCGAGTCATGACTGCATTGCTGCATTTTAATTTGAGGCAAAGGTAAGTGATACTTATTGTATGCACCCTAAAATGGTCACCTAGACTTTGGGCCCCATTTATCATTTTATCAATTTCTCAAATTTCTGAATCAATGCTTTGAAATATTTTCATTCAAATCAATTTCCTTGATCAAATTGTAATTAATTTAATTATTCAATTATTTCAATATTTCCTAAGGTTTGATCATTTTTATCTAATTAAAATATTTAATCTCCCTTTTAATTAAATAAAATTCTTCTTATTTAATTAAAATATTTAATCTCCCTTTTAATTAAATTCCTCTTATTTAATTAAATTTAATTCCTCCCACTTAATTAAATAAAATTCTTTTAATTTATTTAATTAAAAGAAAACCCATCTTTTAATTAAATAAATAAAAATCCCCACTTAAAGCACTTTATTTGATGAAAAAGGCAATAAATTAAATTAAAATTAAATAAAATCCCTTTTTTTCACATCTTCCTAAGTGGTGGGTTTTTGCCTCTTAATCTCAACCATTGATTATTTCTTTTTGCCTCTTAATCTCAATCGTTCACTTTCCTATATAAGGAAACCTCTCCTTCTCATTTTCATATATCATCTTTTTCATAGTATTGTTATGCTGTAGGTTTGGAGAGCAATTTTGGAGGAGCATTTGAGCACTTGAGCTTAGGTATTGCAACTTCTCTCTTCTTGTCTTCTTCTTCTTGCATCCATGGCTATTCATGTAGATTAGATTCGTGTTTATTTTCATAGATTAGATTTGCATATTTCCTTTCATAGATTGCTCATGCATTGTTATCATTTAGATTAATTTTCTTTCATGCATTATTATCATATAGAGTAGATCTCATTTTCATGCATTTGAATCTCTCATTTCATGGTGTACTTGCATAGGCACTAACTAGGTCAATCTGAGAGCCTCCATTTCAAACCTTTGCACTCCATGACTAGAGAGCTATGGATTGATATTTGAGGCCTCATTCTTGAGCAACCTTGGATAGAATGATTCATAGAAGTGTGTCAACATTTTAACACACACTTATTCTATGACTTTGTGATTTTGAGTTCATTTACATTATTTCAGAATAGGTTTGAAAAAATGGGGTTTCTTTTCCCTTTCGGCCTGAAATAAACCGCACACCATTGATCTGTGCTCATCTAACGGTCGCTGGCACTATCGCACTATCACGGGTCCCATTAACTTTTGGCTTGTCATTTGATGTCGCTAGGACATGTGTGAGTGTAACTTAATCATTTTAAATTACAACTTCAACTTATTAGTTATTACATTTAATAAATGTTATTAAATGTTTACTTTTATAGTGTAGTAAGATTTAGATTTTAATTCAATTATTTCTATCTTATAATCACACATCGATATGACACATTGGCAAATTAAAAATAGAAACTTGCTTTGGACTGATAAAGAAACTTAATCATTTTAAAAATTCAAAATCTTAGTCTTTAGATTTAAAAAATGGAAGTACTGATCCATCGCTTAAGCATATACTTAAATGTCTAATACATAGGTAAAACAACTAATTAAAATATTGTAATCACAGAGAAGTCTAAGAATCAGTTTTTGTACCCATAAAAAGAAAATTGAAATGAACTTGTCCAAAATTATTATTATTTTTTTTGCAAAAAATTACATCATACATTAAAAACAGAAACCTACTAGGCAACTTCTTATCAGTTAAAAAAAAGTGAAACTCTGCATGTCCATTGTCAAAAAACTAGGGTAACAAGAATGGGTAAACTAGGGAATCAGGGATCTTCATCTTCCCTTTCGTCTGAGTAGAATTTTCCAGAGAGGATAATTTCTAAGAATTTGTCAAGCCATCTATATTCTGACTCGTTGAATTCATCAAGGTAAAACCATTTCTAGAGAAAATCCCTCCCAAGTCATGCCCATTTCCTATGTCGCGTTAGTTTCTCATCATTGAGGTTCAATAGAAAGGGTTGTCTGGCCACATTTATTCCTGGCACCAAAAACATGTGTATATCTCTTAGCCAAGGGATCCCCACCCCTAATTCTACAAAAACAACAAAATTGACATCGTCCTTCAAGAATTTATGTTTAAAAACCTTCCTCAACAGCATCATCATATCCACCTTCTGTCCTCTGAGGTCGAAGAGAGACACAAAAAACCAAGATGTAATGTCTATGTTGACGTGGCATCTGTCGACATTCTCAAGGAACTCTTGACCCAATAACATCAACACAACAGAATTTATAAAAGTGTCGCCACCAACCTCCCTACAAATGAAAGTGAGGATTTCTTCCAAGACATTGCCCAAACAGGACCTCTGGTCATCTGGGGATGTGCATCTCAAACAGATTGGTGTATCCTTCTTTAATTCTCGAAAGCCTAAATACCTAAAAACCTAAACCTTAAAACCAGAGACACAATTTATACCACTGGCAGCTCTCACTCTTAATCTACGAAAAGAAAAATGAAGAAGAAAGAAACCAGATTGTCTATAAATAGCCCCGACCCCTTGATTGATAGTAGTGATCACGAATACTTAGCAATTAATAATTACTCTTTCTTTAATCATATTTAATGCAATTTCCATAAATGCATTATGTGTATTATGCATGTGAGAGATTTAAATTGATTGTCCTTAATCTTTCATATCTAAATGTAAATCTTTCCCATAAATGCATGTGTACTATTGATAGTTAAAGATGGCAGTTAAAGAATGTCACTGACAAGGCATTTATTTCTTTTCGAGTTATGAGTTACAAGTTGCAATTGCAATATCCATCGTCCATGTCAACAAAACTAGTAGTAATCAATGATCATGTTTATGGTTCACTTTTTAAGGCTTGATACGTGTCATCATTCCGGTGACTTCCTGTAGAAGTCAGTTTCCTTCTGAAATTTGGCCTGAAATTAAATTTCAACCATTGATCTAGGATGATCAAATGGTAGACAAAATAATACATTTAACAATACCTAATTAGGTTATGTGTCCAATGTGTGATCAGTTATATTCGCAACAAATAAAAGTGGTATTCGTTGCACGTTGCATTAATTACAATGTTACGTGTCATTATTCGGGTGACTTCTTGGAAAACTCTATTTTCTTCATGAAATTAGGCCAAAATTAAACTTCAGCCATTGATCTAGGTCAATCAAACGGTCTCAAATAAGACATTTAATATTAGTTGGCATTGGCCCACATGACGCATTGACGAGTCCCATCTTTTGAAAATCGCCAAATAAAATATTTATTTTTCCCATAATTAACGATAGATTAGCCAATAAAATAAATATATTTTCAAACGACACATAAAAATCGCCAGTACAAATATTTTTTTTACCTTCACAAGAAAATAATTCGCCTCATATATTATATATTTTCCCCCACATTAATTTATAATTCACCATGATTTTATGGAATTTTCATTCGGCGGGGAAAAAATCACCTATGCCTTTATATTATTTTCCTAGTTTGGAAAAAAATTTGCCATCATCATTAAAAATTTTCCCCTAAATTAATGTCGATTCACCAGGATTTTACACTTTTTCCTAGGAGGTGGTTTCTTAAAGTTATCCCTGCTTATGACCCATTAGGAAGCCTAAGAGTACATCTTAGGGGTCGTAAGGGGTTTTATGGTCTCATAAGAAATAGTAATGTGTCATATGACTCCTTAAGACCTGTTAATGTATACAAGGAACCCTAATATGTATTCTTATGGTTCCTAATGGGTACAAAGGTGTCTTAAGGGGTCCTAGGACTCATTAATGCATCCTACAACCGCTTATGACACCTTAGGACATATTAGGACACACTAACATGTCCTAGGATCCCTTAGGACCCCTTATCATACATATTAGGGGGTCCTAAAGGGTCGTAAGATGTCATAACATATCATATAACACATTAATATGTCTAAGGACCCCTTAAGACCCCTTATGACCCCTTAGCATTCGTTAGTGTATGGTAAAGGGTCTTAAGGCATCATAAGGGGTCTAAGGTGTCCCGAGACACATTAATGTATGGACTATGACACAATAATGTGTCTTAAGACCCCTTATAACCCCTTAGGATGCATTACCATTCACTAGTGTATGATAAGGCTTCTTAAGGGGTTCTAAGTGGTCTAAGGGGTCCTAGGATAAATTAACATGTCATAAGACACCTTAACAACCCTTATGACCCTTAAGATGTAGAGAGAGGGGTATTCAA
>MU225274.1:525340-537004 GCA_018584345.1 Thuja plicata | reverse complement strand
AAGAGGGTCCTAGTACACATTCTCACACATTATGACCCCTAAGAAGACCCCATGACCCCTTTTGACACATTAGAACACTCAATTATGTCCCAAGGGGTCCTATGACCTCTTGGGACACACTTGAGTGGTCCAATGTCTTGAAAGGGGTCATAGGGACTTCCTAGGGGCCCTAACACATGATAAGGTGTACTAGGACCCCTTAGGACCCTGTTTTACCCTCAGGGACACATTGGAACACTCAAGTGTGTCCCAAGGGGTCCTACAACCTCTTGGGATACACTTGAGTGTTCCAATGTTTCAAAAGGGGTCATAACATCTTCCTAGGGGTCCTAACATGTGATAAGGTGTACTACATGATCTAATGTGTCCCTGGGGGTCCTACAACCTTTTGGGATACACTTGAGTGTTCCAATATTTCAAAAGGGGTCATGGGGTCTTTCTAGGGGTCCTAACGCATGGAAAGGTGTACTAGGACCCCTTAGGACCCTCTTTGACCCTCGGGGACATATTGGAACAATCAAGTGTATCCCAAGGGTTCCTACAAAAGTTCATTTGAAAAAAATAATTAAAAAAATAAAATAAATCAGGTTCCCAAAAAAATCAAGTACCTGATTAGGTTTCTTCTTTGGTGTCAGGTTTTCCCAGGTGTACTGACACCCAGGCCTACTAAAAAGTCAACAAATGTTTTAATGCACTTTTGGACAAGTGAAAAGTGAATTTTTTTCACATCCCCTAAAATGATCTTGCACATACCCTAAAATGTAACTTAAGTATAAGAAAGAACCCCTTAAAATGTAACTTATACTTAAATGTTACATTTTATGTATTGACCTAGTGTTGGAATTGGTCTAGCAGGGCCTATTTGACTTTCTTCCTCTCTCCCTTAAGGCTTTTCATAATGTTACATAGCGAGTACACACTACAATGTGTACGCACTATAGTGCACACACGCTATTGGCTTTGATTTCCCAAGCCTTAGGCTCAGGCAATCCAAGCCATACCATGTGCATCCTATAGTGCATGCACGCTATAGGGCGTACACCCTATTGCTTTTGGGGGACCAAAATTTTTTTTGGCACCTTTTTGGTCCCCCATCTTCGTGCATATACCCTATGAAAGATACAAACAAATGGAAGGCATGATAAATCTTTCTAAATCTGGTAACCCTACCTCACATTGAGTGTATTCTCTACATAAGGCATCAACTCAATTCATGAAGGGCGATGCTTTAACAAAGCATGATAAAATTGATGCACAACCAAACAATGAGAATTATTGTGGGCATACTCTAGTTCAACTACTCTATATATTTCTAAAATATTCATTATGGAATTTAATGTTTTAGGATATGAAATAGGAGTAGTTTTCCTGCAAGAAATAAGACCCATAGTTTTCATTCAATACTTAAGTTTAAGATGTTTGGTATAACTACGTGATTCTCTAGTAGCTGGGCACTTTGGATTCTTGAAACATTATTGTAGAATTAAGCAAGATTTCTTTTGAGAGGGGTTAATGAGTGATGTTCAAACATTTGCAATATAATGCATGACATGTCAACAAATGCTTGGAAGGGTAGCTCTTATTTTTTAAATCAAATACATGGATTATCAATTATTTATGCATATGCCTAAGAAGGTTAACAACTTAACATACAAGAAACTATTAATGATAACATAGAGGAACATTTAGAACATATGAATATATGTCTTCTTTATCATCTTTTGAAATTGTACAATCTCAAAATCCTTCCTATACACATTGCAAACAAAAAGTTCTTCCAAATATCTATGAAAATTTCTCCAGAGCTTCCTCTCCATAAGAGTTCCCCCCCCTTTTACAATGCCAAACCCTTGTATTTATAGGCTCTCATTGATAACCAACTTGCAACCATTTTTCATAACTACTTTGGAAAACACTTAGCATAACTACCCAAGTAATTACAAAAACAATTTGCATGCTTGTTTATTCAAGAACAAAACTTTGCAATGATTCAGATGAATGTCATCCACCATTCTCATCTTTACACTATTAAGAGAATGTTATGATACACTATTAAGAGAATGTTATGATAATAAAACATTGAGAGTAACCTATGTCACCATTATTTTAGTCTCCTATTTTGGTGTCATTACATTGGAAGTATATTTCTAAATAATATAGTGGTCAGGCTTTGGTCCCTTTGAATGTTTCTTGTGCATTCTCAGTGATGAGAATTTTTGTCAAACAGTTCACAAGCTTCTACATTTTTACATGTATGTCTCATGTTGTATACTTGCAATTATAATATCCAAATGAACTATTCTTGACGATATGATTTGATACATGCCCACTCCATGTTGCGTAGTGAGAAGAATGTTGGCAAAAGTTTGTTGATATTTTCTTCAAGGAACTTGTTCGCTTTTCTCTATTTCCCATACATGTTTACATGAGAAGTTGCAACATTTCTATAGTTTTAGAAATACTGAGCCTGTGTTCAAACAATTATGTACACTATACTTGTTCATTCCATGGTCGGCCTCTTCTAGACATCAACTAAAATTTTTGGTTTTTGTATTTATGTTAATGTGCCTACTATATTTGAAGATATGATTTTGTTCATTGCTTAGTCTTCGATGCACCTAATATTGAACATTATTAGCAAAATGAGATTCCCAGCAATAAACATTCTTAAAACTTAAAAGGATGATTGGCTTCCTTGATCAACCATGTCTTAGTCACTCCAAAATGTGTTTGATGCAACATAGATATCTAAGACACTTTTGAGCCTAGTTTTATTGTTCTTATCTTCATTATTCTAGTCTGCCCAATTTTGGAAAAATCACATGGTGTCATCTTTAGCCTAAGATAATGATTGCGTATATACAACGTTGACAATGGAAGTGAATAATATATCTGATCAATTTTCACACACTAGGTCCTACTCATATCTGTATAGTTCATAGTCACACACCTGTCATATGGCATAAATCACTCAATTGAGCAAAAAAAGGACTCCAAAATGTCTATCCTGAGCTTTCACGAGCACGTAACACTGTCCTCTGTATGGCACAACACTGCACTTTGTCTAGCACAACACGCAATACTACTGTCTACTCTCTATTTGGTGCAACACTACCCTTTGTCTAGCGCATAACATAATGAATATAATCTCACATTTTTTAAAGTTATGCCCATTGTTTTTATAATTCCGATGAACATGAGCATTGATTAAAAAAAAATCAAAATTTTCCTTCTATAATCTGACCAAGCAAAAGAAATATAATGCCCCAAAAGTTTTGTCAAAAATTGGGGTGAAATGTTTTAGTGTTTCTTCATCTATTGTGGAAATTTGATGGTTTTGTTTTTTGTTGTACAATTTTCTTTCCATATTAAAAGATGGTAGAAATTTGTTAGGATGGAAACAGATTGCATGTTCAATGTTTATGGACATAGATTACTATCGGGGAAATTTTCCATCTTTACAACACCATTTGCTTTATCATTTAAAAAAAAAAGTAAAAAATTCAAAGACCTCAATCTGTATTTAGAGGTGAGTAATTAAGCTACATTAGCATTTATGACCTAAAATCTAACTAAAAAAACCCCAATTGACTGTAATTAAGCTGCGTTAACATTTTGGGTTAGAAGATGGTCGCGGATTGTACTTTTATTTTCTCCCTTTTCTCCACCACTACCATTTTCTTCTGAGCATGACAAGCACATGATTAACCATCGTAAACAAATCACTTGTCACCATTGCACATGTCTCCCGACCTATTTACACGCCACAAGACACAACCAACTAAATTTCCATTTGTTTGCGAAGGAAATAATATACAATATATAATATGTCCATGTACAACATGTCTATTTCTATTGCAATAAGGATACCATGGAAATCTCAATGTAAAATAGTACCAAATATTTGAAGTATATTGTCGAGGGAGCTGGACGAATGGTGGTAGTTGAATCAAGGATTCTTGTTTTGATTAGGATTGGGGGATGATATTATATATGTTTCACTACTTAATGGATTTTCTAGTGCAACATAACTGTTTCCATATTCTTCTGTCATTTTCATCATTAACTGGTATTTCATTTTCTAACTAATATTGAAGATTGAAAATGATAAGCATTGGCTAAGGCGTGCTAATCATATCTCAAATTCAAGGGGCTTCTCATTACATGCACCACTAAATATGTGTCTTAGTTATGCAAGGGAGATTAAGTGAGAGGACAACTGAGGTGGTGACTGAGTCATTTATTGGACATACACTATAAAAATGAGTTTAGCATATTAACAGAATGAAGAAAATCATAGAAGAGAGACTTTTAGAAGTGGGGGGAATTATTCTACCAATAGTAAAAAAGGGGTGATTATTACTTCTAAACCAAAGGAAGTTTGTTATGCTCATAGTCTTGTTTACTGAACATTTAAAAATATTTATATTTATAAAAAAATTAAAAATTTATTTGAGAGTGATTATAGTCGAGTGTAGTCAAGTGGATGGTTCACTTGGCTTTCATGATGGAGATTACAATTTAATTACAAGAAGATGTCTTATTTTTATGTTGGTGATCCTAACTGATTTTTTAAATTACTGTAAAGAAGATTTGGTTTGGGTTTGACATTATGAGATTGGCCAACAAACATATAATACAATGATACCACCTAGAAGCTATATTCCTTCCTTGAAAATTTTAATAAATATTTATGCATTGCCTATTTATACCTTCCATTTGACATATCCCTCAAATAACAATAGTTGTGCCTGTGATCAAAATTTATAAAAAATGGAATGCATTTTAAAGTTTGTTCCATTGTTAATATTGAGTTAGGATATTGAAACTAGTGAAAACTAATGACCTTGTGTTATAAGGTATTGATATTTGCATTTATTTTTTCCCTAAATGCTCTAGAACTTTGTATTGCATAGTTGATGTAGAAGGCTTGTAATTAGGCACTTGAAGTGTGACTATGCTTATACGAGCCCTTCATAATTTCCCCCTTAGGTGTTGATAGTGAACCTTGTAGCCCTTGTGCCCCTGCACCAGTGTGGAATCAATGACTTGGATGTATGCAACCCTGAATCCAAAGTATACACTAATTAATCAAGGATCTATCTCTTTAACTTTCTCTCTTGAGAAACTGTAGCCTGAAGTTTAGTATCTCTAGCAAAGACCTCTAATATGTTTGATCAAAAGTGGATTAGTTGTGGTTGGACCATTTTTTAAGGTCTTGAGAGTGTATGGATCCATGTGAGTGATCCTAGTTGGTGGACTAAAGAAGTGCTTTGACAAATTAACCACTTACTTTTAATGGTAAAGGTAAAGGTTGCATGCATTCATTGTATTTTTTTCATACATTATCAATTTCTTAACCTCATTTACCATCATAAGCTTCCCTTTCTTCATTCTTTTGTCAAAATAAACAATGAAAAGGGAATCCTTATCTGATTTAAAACTACATTTATTATGAAAGATATGAACAAATGGAAGCCATGATAAATCTTTCTAAATCTGGCAACCCTACCTCACATTGAGAGTATTCGCTACATAAGGTGTCAACTCAATTCATGAAGGGCGATGCTTTGACAAAGCATGATAAAATTGATGCACAACCAAGCAATGAGAATTATTGTGGGCATACTCCAGTTCAACTACTCTATATATTTCTAAAACATTCATTATGGAATTTGATGTTTTAGGATTTGGAATAGGAGTAGTTTTCATGCAAGAAATAAGACCCATAGTTTTCATTCAATACTTAAGTTTAAGATGTTTGGTAAAACTACATGCTTCTCTAGTAGTTGGGCACTTTGGATTCTTGAAAGCTTATTGTAGAATTAAGAAAGATTTCTTTTGAGATGGGTTAATGAGTGATGTTCAAACATTTGCAATCGAATGCATGATATGTCAACAAATGCTTGGAAGGGTAGCTCTTATGTTTTACATCAAATACATCTATTATCAATTATTTATGCATATGCCTAAGAAGGTTACCAACTTAATAAACAAGAAGTTAATAGTGATAATACAGAGGAACATTTAGAACATATAAACATATGTCTTCTTTACCATCTTTTGAAATTATACAATCCCAAAATCCTTCCTATACACATTGCAAACAAAAAGTTCTTCCAAATATCTCTGAAAATTTCTCCATATTTTCCCCTCCATAAGAGTCCCCCCTTTTACAATGCCAAAGCCTTGTATTTATAGGCTCTCATTGATAACCAACCTGCAACCATTTTTCATAACTACTTTGGAAAACACTTAGCATAAGTACTTAGTGTAGCTACCCAAGTAATTACAAAACATTTTACATGCTTGTCTATTCAAGAACAAAACTTTGCAACGATTCAGATGAATGTCATCCACCATTCTCATCTTTACACTATTAAGAGAATGTTATGATATTAAAACATTGAGAGTAACTCCTGTCATCACTATTTTAGTCTCCTAATTTAATGTCATTACATTGGAAGTATATTTCTAAATAATATAGTGGTCAGGCTCTGGTCCCTTTGAATGTTTCTTTTGCATTCTCCGTGATGAGGAATTTTGTCAAACAGTTCATAAGCGTCTATATTTTTACATGTATCTCTCATGTTGTATACTTGCAATTACAACATCCAACTGAACTATTCCCGCCGATATGATTTGATGCATGCCCACTCTATGTTGCATAGCGAGAATAATGTTGGTAAAAGTTTTCTGAATTTATCTTTGGACCTTGTTTGCTTTCTGATGTTTCCCATGCATGTTGACATGAGAAGTTGCGACATTTCTATAGTTTTAGAAATACTTAGACTGTGTTCAAATACAATCCATCAATACCAAGAGGACACACATGCAAATCCATCACAATCCTGAATTACATCTTTATGAAAAGGTCTAAGGTATTCTCAAGATAGCTACCACGGATATGAAGGTATAGAAGCCAACTGATCAACTATATAGATAATGCCATTAATTTGACCCAAGCATGTGTAGATCTCATCTACTAAATGCGCATGGATGCATAGACATAGAAAAACAACAAAGCTCGAGAGTGTTTGATTAATTTGAACATCTTCCTTGCGTATTTCATCTTGTACACATTCTACAATAATTTCATTTTATTCTCGATGGCGACGTTTCTTTTAGGTAGATTGTCAAATGATTATGGTATGTTGAACATTCTACCACTATTTTGTTAGTGCCTTCCATCTTGTGCATGCAGATCATGGTGGTTTTACAAGGACATCGAATCATTTATTTTGACTAACTTCTTCATCACCGAATGTATTGGCATTGGCATAAAAATTTCCAAGTTTTGATATACTCTATGAAGCAATTCTTGAGTCTCACTACTAATCCACATTTTTTAATATTTAAGTGAATTCTCATACACTATTCTAAACCTCCTATTGTATGAGCAAAGTGCCATCATTTCACTCTTCATTTTTTTTATTCAGATTACTTCTTTTTGAGGCCTTTGATAAACAACTTGGGTTCTTTGTCCATGATACCACCTCTTGCATGCATGTCTACTCGAGCATTTGCAACTATATTGATTTACAAACCATTATAATAACTAACTTTCTCATAAAATATTATTGACACTTTTGTAGAACAAACTCATTCCTTGAGCTGACATCTCTCTGAAGTATTTTTTCAAACAATTAAGGGCGATGCCTATTATTCTCCAATTTATAGCATATAAACTGGAGTTACCTATGTCAACACAAATACATTTTCATATTTCATGTTTGAAGAAGGTTGTTAGGAGAAGAATTCTACCATAAATTGAGTTATTACAGCTTGATGAGGAGAGCGGAATAGTTTAGGTCCCTAATAAATGTACCGTACCAATTATGCCCCAAAATTTGTTTGCAAATCTCACAAACTATTCACAGGGTACAAAAGCTTGATGGTATACTTCTAACTAAATCCATTATTTGTGGTGATTATGAAAGATGTTTATTAGTCTCGGCCTTATATAGGTGAGGATTTGTTGTTTTCGAGCTTCTTTTTCCTAATAGTTCCTGCCTCGAAAACTGTGCAACTTGTAAACCATCCTACTTATACTATGGTTTGTGCAATATTTCCCATTAAAATGAATTTCTAAATTTTAATATCGATTTTCTGATTGGCACTCTTATTTCTTCGCGGAAGTATTTTTATTTTTGCCGTCGAAAAAATTGGGCAAAAAATAAGGCCTTTGAGAGACGTGGCAGTGTGCAAGTACGTGTGGCGTGTCTTTTGCATGCAAGCATAAGAAGGTGTAGGTTTGAGATGACAAATGAAATCGAACATGCTTCCTTGAACATCTGATAAAATGATTTAGGGCATTGTTCTTGAGCGATGGAGAATGGGGTTGTATTTCTTCGGTCGTAGAAAAATACTTCTCAGGGAAGCTGAAGACAATAACAATGCATGGCTTATGGATGCGAATACATAGGATGAGTGTAATGGGTGCAATGGGTGAAGTGGGTTTAATTGTGGTGAAGAAAAAAAATTGAGGATGTTTTCTCTGTGAATTCTTCATTTACATTCAGCTTTGGGTCTCAACAGGAGTGGGAGGTATCTTATCTAGGGGTGTCTGTTTTGATGCTCAATTTAGAGAAGGGACTGGAGAGTAGTCTTGCAGATGCTCATGTGGCATTATTCCCATTTTTTGTGTTTCATTGAATCATTAAACAAGAAAAATGATAGAATGGTCCATTCCATAGGAGGATCTATTTATCTGTGAAGTTTAATGTGAGATCAATGGTTATGGTTATTATTATCAATTTCTTTGATAATCATTTATCGACATTTTATGGAGTTCTGCATTTATGTACCTTTTCCTTTGACATTAATCATAATGGGTTATAAGGATTGTGTATACTGTACTGATCCTCTTTTTCATGATTAATGGTTATGGAAAACATGTCTAGTACCCCTGACTAACCTAATTCTTCTCTAGGTATAACAAGAGAGTATTCTTGATAATAGCATTCTTGGCTTTGTATGGTGTACCTATTTAATCAATCTTTTATTAGCGTCTTACAAGTTTTTATTCCTGAAAAACTAACATTCCTTTTCTTTAGATTTTTCTAGCATTAATGGTCTTTGAGGTTTTGTATGTTATGATTATGAAGAGTTTGAATTGTGAATAAGAATGGTTATGACCTTTTTGCAGACGAGGTGCTAGGGAGGGGTGCAAGTAGATATTTATATAGAGGTAGGCTAAGGCATGGAAAATTAGTTGGATTCAAGTATTTAGATAAGAATGACAAGTAATCTAGTAAGGCATTATGTAGAGAGTTGCACATTGCAAGCAACTTGAAAACTCAGCATGTGCTTCCTCTACTTAGCTTCTGCATCAATCCCCAAGGACTCTTCCTTGTTTACAAGTTTATCTCTGGCGCAAGTCTAGAATACCATCTTCATGGTATGGCACAATATTGCAGGTTTTCATTGAGATCCCATATGTCATCTGCCCAAACAGTTATGTACATTGTACTTGTTTATTCCATGGTCGACCTCTTCTGGACATCAACTAAACTTTCTAGTTTCTGTATTTCATGTTAATGTGCCTACTATATTTGAAGATAAGATGTTGCTCATTGCTTAGTCTTGGATGTACCTGATATTGAACATTATTAGCAAAATGAGATGCCCAGAAATAAAAGTTCTTAAAACTTAAAAGGATGATTGTCTTCCTTGATCAGCCATGTCTTAATCACTCCAAAATGTGGTTGATGCAACTTAGATATCTAAAACTTTTGAGCCTAGCTTTATTGGTCTTATCTTCATTATTCTAGTCTACCCAATTTTGAAAAACTCCCATGGTGTCATATTCGGCCTAAGATAATGATTGTGCATGTACAACGTTGATAATGGAAGTGAACAATATATTTGATCAATTTTCACACACTAGGTCCTACTCATATCTGTATAGCTCATAAATTTATGAGTAGGGAATACAACTTAAACTCATGTTTAATCAGAATTATTCAAAACAAAACATAAAATCTTGTGAACATACCAAGGAAAAATCAATGCCACTTAACTTTGGAAACTTTCATTGTAACTCCATGGAAAAATGGTCTCAAACTTGACTTCCCATCCCCGTGAAGTCCCATGTCCTCTTTTTATTATGTCAAGTCAATTAATTTTTAATTAATTTTGTTGTTTTCATTTGCATTATGAAGCAAAAGCATGTTCAACATGATTAAAGAAAGGGAAGTTGAACATGTCTCACTTTAGCAAGATCAATATAGATATTACATTTGACATTTTCCTCGTAGAATTTGGCAACTTTTTGGGTCTTCAATTATGAGTAATTTTGTCGGCTCTAACCCATGACAAAAACTAAGAATAGTTCTTTCCCTATCAAAGAGAGATCAGGTTGCAAGTTTGAAAACATAACTAGGTAGACTGGAAAAAAGGCAAGGTTCCTTATCCTCGAAGCCAATTTTGCAAGTATTTAACAAGATAAATTTAGTTTTCACCTACTCAACAAGAAACTAGGCAACTATTGACCTTGTTTCTGACGCCCCTATGATCTAAAGGTATCTCTACCTCACTTTTTCGCAAACCATGCAAATTTTGCCCACCTATTTTTAAACAATAGGTAGGGACTCCAGCTACACAATGCAACTCTTGTTTCATAAGGTAAATGTATATAAATCCTCAACTATTGTTGCATTTATGAATCATCGAAGTCAATGGAAATTTATGATTTTTGAGTTGTGTATCACAATGCTTTTGAAATTATAAATCATGCCTTCAAACATGCAAAAACAAAAATACAAATCCCATTTTTAAAGAAATGACACAAAAGAAACCATAGGTGCAGGGCAAAAATGATGTAAAATTACAAAAGCGTCCATGATTTCTAAGTAATGATCATGATTTTTAATGAAAAAACAAAAATGACCATGACTATGAACAAAAGTGACTATAAAAATACACATTCATACCGCATTTAAGTCAAACAACCATAAAAATACATTTATTCACAGTTTATGGCAACAATGACCTATGAGAAGTAAAAATGAGCATGCAATGATCAAGAATATGAGGAAATTATTAAAAATGACTTTGGATGCATAGTCACGCACCTATCTTAGGGCACAAATCACTTGTTTGAGCCAAAACAAAAGACTCCAAAATGTCTGGCCTAAGCTTTCACGGGCGCGTAACACTACCCTTTGTCTGGTGCAACACTGCAATTTGTCTGGTAACACACAACACTGCTCTCTGCTCTCTGTCTAGTGAAACACTACTCTCTGTTTGGCATGTAACGTAATGAATAGAATCTCACTCTTTTTTTTAAAGTTATGCCTAAGGTCGTCGTAATTTTGATGAACACGAGCATTGATTAAAAAAATTAAAATTTTCCTTCTATAATCTGACCAAGCAAAAGTAATATAATGCCCCATCGAAAAGTTTTGTCAAAAATTAGGGTGAAATGTATTAGTGTTTCTTCATGTGCTATATAAATTTGATGGTTTTGTTTGTTGTTGTAGAAGTTTCTTTTCAGATTAAAAGATGGTAGAAAATTGTGAGGATGGAAATAGATTGCATGTTAAATGTCATAGTTACAGCGCCCTGGGGGATGGGGGGATGTCAGGACGGCGGGACAAGTTTTCGGGTAGGGGGACACAGGGGCCTCAATTTGGGGACAGCGGGGGGGCGGTGGGGGGATGG
>MU225274.1:515024-525290 GCA_018584345.1 Thuja plicata | reverse complement strand
GGGGGACAGGGGGGAGGGGTGTATATATGATATACTATACATGTCGTACTTAAAATTCTAGTTATAAAAAAATGTATAACAATATAAGAGCCTAAGACATTTAGTGAAAGACTAAAGTAAACTATAAAACTAAATACTTCATTGCATTGAACATGGAACAATAAGTTAAATAACATAGAAAATAGTCGAACCAGAAAATGGAAGAGTTCTATGATTATCAATTTATAAAAGTTATGAGTATCAAAATTATGATTACATTGAGTAGCATGATATGAATATCAAAACAAGTACAAAATACAAAATCAAAATGTGAAGGCTCAAAATGTAGTGAAGGAGGCCTCTAATCATCCCTCGGGAGGTCGACAAACTCATCATCATCAGAACTATCAGACTCTCCAAGGTCAAGAGCCCTAAAAGGAACACCAACCAGCCCTACATCTGAAGCATCCTCATCCTCATCAATCTGTGATGGCTCCTCTAGCTCTACATCCCATCGTGCTGCTGGACTCTCCTTGTACACACGTGTCTTGTGGTTAGTGATGCACAAGGCACTATGTACAACCACTAGCTTCTCTACTCTCTAAGAGGTAAGTTTGTTCCTCTTCAGAGAGTGGATGAAGCTATATGTAGACCAATTTCTCTTAGAAGCTGAAGAACTAGAAACCTGAGACAAGAAACGAATGGCTAGTGTGGTAGTCATTGATTTTGGTCCATGACAAGTCCACCACAAAAGTGGATCCTGTTGTGCCATAGTTTTTATGTCCACCTTTTCGACACCATTGTAACCCTTAAGAGTAGAAAATTTGGTCCAATCAATGCGAATGATCCCAGCAGACTCAGAGTCATACATCCTATCAATGCACCTAAAGAAACCTACCTTCACCTGAAAAAATTAAAAAATTAAAAATTGAAATTGTTGGCAAATAGAAGATGCTAGTTATGAAAAGAATCTAAGACATAAAGATGATTACAATGACTACCATGATATGAATCACCTCATCATCCTTAATTGGTGTAACTCTACCAGGCCTAGCCATGTACCACTTCAGATTCAATGCATAAGCAGCCATGTGCAAGGGAGTGTTTAGGCTATCTCATCTACGCTGAATAATAGGCCGAATGTGTTCATTGTAGAATGCTAAAGTGGGGTCACTCTCTTGCACAATTTCCCTCATCTAGCCAAGCATAGAATCAATGCACTCATACACCTCTCCAATGCTAGGTGCATCCCTATCCCCATATCCAATGACCTGGAAAACTAGATCAATGATAGAGACTATGTATTTTGCATCACTCCAAAATACATCACTCTTCACTATCTCCTTCACCCTCCTCCCTTGATCTGTCCTGGACCCATCCCACTGATTCCACTCATTCGTCATAACCATGAGTTGCAGTGGCTCTTACAACTCAAGCATTCTCTCCAAAAGAATGAAATAGGATGCATATCTAGTCTCAACTGGTTTCAAGAAATCCTTCTTCACGAAGCTCTTGAAGAGTGCATGTGAAATGTGGTGGTTGCAGATATACATCTGCACATCTCTAGCATCATTAACCACTCCCTTAATCTATTCAATCTTCCCCATGTCCTTGAGTGCATTGTTCATGGCATGCACACAACATGGAGTCCACCAAATATGTCTATATGCTTCATCAATAAGCCTCCCTGTAGCTCTACACACAGGTGTTACATCTGTCACTACTTGGACCACATTTTGTGGCCCAATCTCCTCAATAGCTATCCGAAGGATGTCAAACTAAAAATCAGCATCCTTTCGATGCCCTGAGCAATCAATTTTCCTGAGAAAGAATGGGCCCTCTGAGCATGTAACTATGATATTGATGAGTGGACGGTTCCTAATGTCCATCCACCCATCCATGATAATGTTGCATCCAGACTCCTCCCAACACTCCCTCATGGTCTCTCTCATTGTACTGATCTTGGCATACTCTTTATCCAAGATTGTGGTCCTCAATTTGTGCTCACCTGGTGGCACAAATGATGGCCATCCCCCCCTCGCAACCAACTGCATCATATCCTTATAATAAGGAGATCGAGCTACATGAAGTGGTATGCCATTGAAAAAAAAGAATCTACCAATGGATTCCTCTATCTCCTCTTTCAAGTGCACCTTAAATGAATCTACTATGGGGTTACTTTTAGCTATCACCTTTTGTTTCCCCTTGCTGGGTTGTGCTTTAGCCACAACATTGAAAATGGAAGAAGGTCCCGAGGCTGCCCCTACAAATGATGTTTCTCTCTACTGCGATCTAGGAGTAGGAATACATGTATTCCTCTGTAATTGTTTCTCTTGTGACTACTGAATACTTTGAATCTGTTGCCTACTAGATAAGGTAGTAGGAATTGCAATTCCCAAGTCATCTAGAATACCCCAAAGCTTGTTGAATTCAATTATATAATGAAAATTTTTAGATTCATTCAAAAACTCACATATTCCCACACCTTTTACTGTCCAAAAGAGGAAGTGTGCATTCACTCTAGTGATGCTACCAAACCAATCTGTACCACAAATGTTGCATTTCCACTTTCTTGTGCCACCACCTAATTTTGTTCAAGTAGTTATCCTCATTGCAAACTGTCTAAGAGGAGATATAGGATCATATTTACCCCTAGCCCACTTTGCCAAAAGTGGGGAGGGGCTATCAGTAGATGGTGGACTAGGTGACCAATTCTCTATGGATTGAGATTCAGTTTGCTCATGCTCATCCCCCACATTGGTGTCATCATCATGCTCAGCCTCAGGTTCATAATCTTCTTGGCTACTATCACTATGAGAATTAGTTTCAAATTCCATCTCATCAACACTTTGACTTGTTTCATGACTTTGGGAGCTCATTTTCACACTGCATTTCACCAAATGAAAACAAAATCAATAAATACATCAACATGGTTTCAAACTTTCAACTTTCAGCTTATACTCTTCTTTAAAACAGCAAAGTTTTAAATTAAAATAATAAAATTTAAGCAACAAGAATTTAGAAATGATTCAATGAAACAACAAGAATCTACTAAGTACTTCAATATAGAAATGAAACTCAAATAACTATATCAAAATGAAACAACAAGAAATAAAAAAGACAAAGTAAAACTCAAAATAATGAACAATGCATTCATTTGAAAATCAGAAAATAAAATAAAAAAATAGTGAGAAACCCTACCTTTTGCTTGAAAAATCTTTCGAACAAGGTGAAGAATCTTCCTCCTCCTCTTCTTCTTGCTCCTTGTCACTCCTCTTTGGCTTGCAATGACTCTTTTCACTCTTACAAACACTCTTTTATGAGCTCTTCACTCTTCTTCTTGTTGCTATTGCAAACACAAAAAAACATAAAATGAATGCAAATGAAGCCCTATTTAGTTTTCTATCATTTTAGCACAAGAAGTGGGCCCCACATTGTCTAGGGTTAAAAAATGACACACTTAGCAATTAAATAATGTTTTTTTTTTTTAAAATTGATTTTTTTTTGGTGCTTTGACGGCGGACGCCCGTACGTCCCCTTTTGGGGTCGAGGGACGTTTGGAAGTCCCCGTTCCCAAACGGGGAATGTGGGGACGTCCCCACATCCTTGACGATTGGTGGCTGATTGGTGGTGCCCCTGGGAACATGGGAACGATGTCCCCCTATCCTGGGTTTGTCACTGTCTTGGGTGCATTGGGGATTTGGGGGAGATGCGTCCTCGTGTTACTCTATTAAATGTTTATGGACATAGATTACTATCGGGGAAATTTTCCATATTTGAAACATCATCTGCTTTATCATTTTAAAAAATTAAAAAATTCAAAGACCTCCATCTGTATTTAGAGGAAAGTAATTAAGCTACATTAACATTAAGGACCTAAAATCTAACTAAAAAAACCCCAATAGACTGTAATTAAGCTACATTAACATTTTGGGTTAGAAGATGGTTGCAGATTGTACTTTGATTTTCTCCACCACTACCATTTTCTTCTGAGGCTGACAACCGCATGATTAACCACCATAAACAAATCACTTGTCACCATTGCATATGTCTCCTAACCTATTTACACACCACAAGACACAACCAACTAACTTTCCAGTTGATTCCTGATCATTTTTAACTAAACTATCACAGACATATTTATTGCCATGCAACTTTCCTCTCACTTTCTTGTGACCACAGTGGACTTTGTTAAGAAAGTGGGCAGAAAAAACAAAAATAGTTCTTATCATTGCACATGGCTTTGTTACAACACACGACATGATAGGACACTTGATATTTTACACACGACATGGCATGACACTTTATGATATTTTAATATTTATCGTTTATTTTATATCCTTTTTAGTTATTAAATTGCCGAGTCATTTAGTTGCATCGACTTTTCACCAAGTCACTATAGATGGCTATTTAATAACATTTGGAGAGCTTTATATTTCACTCTTGTTTATTTATAAGTTCAATACACATGAAAATGAAGATGATTTTAGTTTTCACTTCTTTCTCTCTGCACTTCCCTCTTCTGCTTCTTTGCATTCACTTTATTCTGATAAATAATCTCTTCTTTCATTCAAGCATTCTCTTTCTCCCCACTCCAACAATTCTTTGTCTGGCTGGTCTCCTCATCATTCCCTTTACAATTGGACTGCTCTTCTCATCATCAACCTGTGGTTTCCTTAAATCTCAGAGGTATGTCTTTAGTCGGCCCCATCTTCCTTTCCTCGCCAATCTTTCTTTCCTCAGAGTACTTTCTCTCAAGAAAAACAACTTTCATGGCCAAATTCCTCTTCATCTGGGGAAGCTTTTCTACCTTAGAATACTTAGATTGTCTATGATTAAATTGGAAGGCTCCATTCCCTCAACTCTCACTAAATGTCATTCTTTGCAATACCTCTTACTATCCTATAACCTTTTGAGTGGAAGTATACCTTCCCAGCTTGGCCTTCTTTTACATTTGGAGATCCGTGCTTCAGGAATAAACTAGCTAACAGGCCTAATCCCACCTTCTCTAGGAAACCTGTCATCACTAGTTGAGTTGGAGTTGGGGGAAAATGAGGTGCATGGTGATATTCCTATTGAACTTGGTATGCTTACTCAACTCATAGTGCTTTATCTCGACACCAAAAACTTGAGAGGAGTGATTCCTATTTCCCTGTCCAACTGTATTCTTCTTGAAGAACTCCAATTATCTTTTAACCAATTAACCAGACCTATTCCTAATGAATTAGGCATGCTTAATCAACTTAGAGTGCTTCAGCTTGACCGCAACTACTTGACATGGGTGATTCCTTATTCCATTTCAAACTGTACTCTTCTCCAATTTTTGCAATTATGTAAGAACCAACTAACTAGTTACATTCCTTCAATTTTAGGCTAATTGTTCCAGCTTGAAGCACTTTTATTATGGGACAATTACCTTGTGAGTGGAACTAGTGGCTTTTCTTTTCTAGTAGCCTTATCTAATTGCCCTTCTTTAAAGTATATAGACTTGTCTAGTAATTATCTTAGTGGTATTTTTCCCTCTTCTATTAGTCAATTATCAAGTCATCTCTTTGATTTGCAGTTGGGCTCTAATCAAATTGTGGGAAAAATACCAAGTGGCATTGGAAGCCTCATAAAGTTGTTAACATTAGATTTATCTGATAATCATTTTAATGGCTCCATTCCATTAGCACTCAGTCACCTTCCAAATCTTTAAAATTTGTAATTGGACATAAATAAATTAGATGGAAGAATTCCATAAAGTTTTGGTCATACAAAACAACTTGGCTATTGTCATTAAGTTAAAACATGATTTCAGGCCAAATTCCAGAAAGTCTTGGTGATCTTCCACAACTGTCACCTTGTTCTTCATCACAATAATTGTCTGGGAAAATCCCTGCAATTCTAGGGAGATGTATCACTTTGGAATTGGTGGACTTGGCACATAATAGGCTAGAGGGAAATATACCTCTTGAATGGTCAGGTCTTGCACATCTCCAATTTTATTTCAACATTTCAAGAAATTTTTTACAAGGTTCAATTTCAATAATGAGTAAAATGGTAATGGTCCAAGGTATAGATGTGTCTCTCAACAACTTCTCTAGAAAAATTCAACAACTGTTGGGAAGGTATCCTAAGTAATATCGCACCACTCAGTTTCAATGTAAGCCATCAAATTTAGCCACTTGAAGAAGGTCCAAGGAAATAGAGGGGACATGTGAACACGTGTAACTGAAGGATTGATGTTCTGTTAAACTTTGCTATGATTTCTGATAGAATATCACATAGACTTTGTGAAAATTTCTATTTGAATGCACCAAATTTATGTATATTTAATTATATCAGTATCTAATATCTAATGAATATGAACAATGAAAGAAGAATCCCCTTACTTTATTCCTAATTGTGATCCTATGAATTCTATTCAAGGGAGATTCAATAATCAAACATAGCAATGGAGTCATAATATTGATTACTACGTGTTATAAGAGTAAGAAAAGAGTTTATGTTTTATTTTAGAGTTGAGATGTGACAATGTTGAGAGTAAAGGGCTAAACAATAAGATGTTTGTTCCCCTTTATATATATAATTTTTCATGATGTACAGTGCATTTATGGTGCATGAGCATCCTAGGATTCTTGGCGATCCTGCTCAACCAAAAATATGTTTTCTCTTTGTTGCTTGGGTTCTATTTCTCGGGGATGTTTCTTTGGTCACTATGATGGTTCTGTATTCACCGATGGGTTTCGGTTGCTATGGTGGTTCTGTGTTCACCGATGTGTTTTCTGATGCTCAGGTATGCTCTTACCGATGGTTGCTGATTTTTGGTCATGCTTGGCTTGAGATGCTTATTTTAGGATTTGGATCTTTGGTTGACTTCTTCATTTAATTTCCATTTCTGAATTAATGTGGGGTCCCTCATTGGGATTTGTGTGGACCTAAATCTAGGTCTCTCTTATGGTTTTGAGTGCCAACTTCTTTGGTGGGCTCTTCTATATATTTGTTTCATTGTTCTAAGTTTGAGAAGTCGGAAAGAGGAGAAGTGAATAAGCTAAAGGATTGTAAGCTATTGCAGATAGTTGTAAGTGGGTAGACAAAGATTGTATATTTCTTGGTGGCTTGCAATCACAAGTTCAAATCTAGTTCCTTCCACTTAGCTAGAGGATAGATATTTGGATCCTGCAAGATCTTATTAATTATTGATGTAATTGGCCTAACCGGGAAGGCCTTACAGCCCGACATATTATATGTAATTTGAAGATCTGAGATAATATAAAATTAATATTGATACATCTTGAGTTGTGTGTTATTCCGTTGTGTTATTCTGGTCTTGCTGCAAGTTTGGACAGTGCATTCTTGGATCCTCTGACCTTGAGTGCATCAGGTGGTATCAAAGTTGCTGGTTCATTTCTTGTGGAGCTTAGGGTTTTCAAAGATCTAGAGAGATGCCTCTGAGAAGATTGAACCCTAGGGCGATTGCAGATCTTTCTGAGGAATTAGAAGTAAGGATAACAAAAAGATTTAGATTTGAGATGGCCAAAATGATGAATGAAATCATATAAGATATCAAAAACGTTGGACTACAGAGAGGTCCTAGAACAGACGATGGATATGAAGAAGCTGCTAAAGATTTTGAAGCTACTGGATCTACAAAACTGATTGGATGGAAAGATCTGGAGGAGATAGATATGGTCAATTGCAGAGATCTAGTGCAAGGTTGAGTACAAATTATCGAATGGAGGTTTCTAATTTTTTGGGTACATTAGAGCCCAAGGACTTGATTGATTGAATCGGTGAGTTAGAAAACTACATTAAGTTGGAAGACATTGAAGATCCACTTAGAGTAAATTTGGCACAAACTAAGTTGAAAGGACATGCTTCTCTTTGGTGGAAATAATTGCAGAGGGACTGAGAAGAAGAAGGTGAGATAAAGATCAATTGATGGAGGTTGATGGTGGCAAGACTAAAAGCTAAGTTCATTTCTGCTGACTATGAACTTGAATTTTTCAAGAAATTGCAGAATTTGAAATAGAAGGAGATGACTGTGGAAGATTATACCAAGGAGTTCTACAAGTTGATGATTCAGTTTGGACATAGAGAACTTTCTAAGGAAAAGGTGGCAAGGTATGTTAATGGTTTGAGATTCAATATCCAAGATGAGATTGGTATGTTGAAGATTGGATATGTGGAGGATGCTTATCAGTATGCATTGAAGGAAGAAGATAAGTTGAAAAGAAGACATTATGGTAATTCTCGAGGGAAAGAGAAACAAGAGCAGTCAGTAAAAGATAAACCAAAAGTTGAAGATGAACCAAAACCTATTGAACCAAGGAGAAGAACAGGTAGAGGTGTATTTAGAGGTACTTTTTACAACTATGGAGAAGAAGGACATTGTTTATTTGAATGTCTCCATGTAGATAAGAGGGTCAATAATCACCGAAATTCTATAGTGAATGAGGTTGCTGAGAATGAACCTTTGGGGGAAAATGTGAATCTTTTGCTTAGGGGGAGTTTTCTGCCCTCGAAGCAAACTGATTCTTATCAAAGAAGAAATTTTTCAGAACTAGATGTAAGTGCAAGGATAAGGTATGTAATGTCATAATTGATGGTGGCAGTTCTGAGAAATTTTTTTCAGAAAAGATGGTTAGTAAATTGAATTTGGAAAGGAGGAAGCATCCCAATCCTTATCAGATTAGTTGGATACAAGATGTTTCTAAGGTTAGGGTTGAAGAACAATGCCTTATTAATTTTAAGATTGGATCCTATTATGATGAGATATTATGTGATGTAATACCTATGGATGCTTGTCACCTACTTCTCGGTAGACCTTGGTAGTATGACATACATGTTATATTTTATGGTTGTGCAAACACATATGTGGTGAGGTAGGGAGAATCCAAGAATAAATTAATACCATTGCAGGAAGCATAGACTAAAAGATGTGGAATTATTAGATGTTGTCCAAATGACAGTGACAAACATGAGGAGAAGAGAGTTTATGAACCTATTGGTGAAGAAAAGGATGATAACATATCTGAAGAGCTTACAGAGATGAAGAAACATATAACATATTTGACTAAGGTGGTGCAAAAGATGTTGACACTAGTGACATAGAGAGATGAAGATGATAGTGAGTTGTTCAGTCAGTCAGATGGGAATGTGGTTCATCAAAACACTGATGGTATCAAGGATGATTGGTGTCAACTACTATCAGTTGTAGGCAGAAGATATGAGAGAGTTATAGAAAGTGTGAATTTGTCAGATGAAATAATGGACAGAATGAAGACAACATGGAATGAAAGGAAAAAGGAGATATGGGTTAAGAACAAGTATGGTATGCCTGTTCTGATTCCCTTAGGATGTTCATGATTTCCTTTATGGGAACATCTTATTTACCTAGGGTGTCTGATGCAGGAGAGTCCCAGAATTCTTGGCAATCCTGCTCAACCAAAAAGATGTTTTCTTGTGTTCTTTATGTTTGTTCTTTGTTGCTCGGGTTCTGTTTCTCAAGCATGCTTGTTCTCTATTTCTTGGGTTTTGTTTCTCAGGGATGATTCTTTGGTCGTTGTGATGGTTTTGTGTTCACCGACGGGTTTCCTGATGCTCAGGTATGCTCTTACCGATGGTTGATGATTTTTGGTCATGCTTGGCCCGAGATGCTTATTTTGGGAGTTGGATCTTTGGCCAACTTCTTCATTTAATCTCCATTGCTGAATTAATGTGGGGTCCCTCATTGGGATCTGTGTAGACCTAAATTTGGGTCTCTCTTATGGTTTTGATCGATGACTTCTTTGGTGGGCTCTTGTATATATTTGTTTCATTGTTCTGAGTTTGAGAAGTGGGAATGAGGAGAAGAGAATAAGTTGAAGGATTGTAAGCTATTGCACATAGTTGTAAGTGGGTAGACAGATATTGAAGATTGCTTGGTGGCTTGTGAGCACAATTTTAGATCTAGTTTCTTCCACTTAGCTAGAGGATAGATAGTTGGATCCTACGAGATCTTATTAATTGTTAATGTAATTGGCCCTAACCGGGAAGGCCTTATAGCCCGACATGTTGTATGTAATTTGAAGAACTAAGATAATATAAAATCAATATTGATATATCTTGAGTTGTGTGTTATTCTGGTGTTGCTGCAAGTTTGGAAAGTCCATTCTTGGATCCTCCGACCTTGACTGTTGTTGGTGCCCAAAAATGTTGAATTGGATTTCCTATGGACTTGCCAATCCAATGTTTGGAAAACCAATTGTTTTTGGCCAACTAATGGGAATGATCGATTATGATCCTCTTCCCCTGCACTTCTAG
>MU225274.1:490772-511271 GCA_018584345.1 Thuja plicata | reverse complement strand
AGTGGCTTTCACACCTCCTTAAGGTGAAAAGACACAACCCTTATTATAAAATATTTTGAAAAAACACTAAACTAACTAAAAAATAACTACCTAACTTTCGGATTTGGCTTTGGTTGAAAATCCAAAAGACATCATGAAAAGCTAAGAGTTTTTCTGGAGATAGGAAATTTGATTTCCCAAACTGGGTCGGTTTTAGATTTTTAAAATTTGACCATCTTCAGCCTCTATCGGCATCATCTTTGTAGCATGTTAAAATTCTAGCATTTTCTGAAGGCTTCGATTAGTTAGTTCTATTTATTTGTGTCATAAAGCTTCCTTCCTTTAATTTTTTTAGTATGGAGAAACTTGCTTCTTGATAATGGATTGGGACTTCTAATTCTCAAAATTTAGGGTACCACCAACTGCATCAAGTTATTGAAAACTCTTGAGTTCACAAAGATATGCATTGGATTATTGTGGTATTATCTTATTTCAATT
The DNA here is from genome assembly GCA_018584345.1 of Thuja plicata. Lineage (NCBI taxonomy): Eukaryota > Viridiplantae > Streptophyta > Pinopsida > Cupressales > Cupressaceae > Thuja > Thuja plicata. The sequence continues at coordinate 510,794 of MU225274.1, read as the reverse complement.
ATTATCACTTACTTAGCATGTGCTTGAGATGGAATCAAAACTATGAGGTGTTATCAAAGAAAATATTATTTTTCATTTGTCTTATTTGAGATATATATTTTTTAGTGTCTATGATAACATTATATTAAATCTTTGTGGATGAATCATGTTACACATTTCCATTACTCCTGATTGTTTTACCTTGTTAGACTTCCTTGAGTTGGGCTGGGTATCTTTCATATCAGGAAAGATTCTAGGGAAGTATAACTACTTCATGGTGGGGTGGAAACACACTCCAACAATATTGTCACCCCTTATGTTTTGTGTGAAACAAGTGTTTGAAGTTCTTGTCGGGAAGGTATTCATCTTTAGAAGTTTTAAGTTTTCTTGTTATCAACTAGTGGTCTATTGTATTGGCATTTGCACTCTTATGTTCGTTAGTCAATGACTCTTGTAAACTTTATGTTTCTTTGTAAGTTAAATTCTTGTATGGTCTATTCTTATTTTCATACATTTTTATTTTTGACAAGATGATTGAAGTATCCTTTAATTTCTTGTTTTGGTTGTATGTCAGAAGTTGGTCAAAGTCTCTCTTTGTATGTGGATGTTTTCAAAAATTTGGTCGAAACTGTTACTGATATTTTATGTAATTTCTCATGTTGATACATTGTTAATGAATTTGATAGTGAGGTTGACTCTCTTCCTTGTTATAATTGTATGTATCTTGTTCGACAAGTTTGTCAACCCACGTACCTTTTCCATATTATTTTATTAGAAATTAATTTTGTCTTGTTGATAAGTGGAATCAACATTTGACTGATTTGACCAACTTCTGTGTGTTGTGTGTATTGAAGATGTGGCATTTGTATCGGCAGGTCAGATCTTACATATGGTATTAGAGTTCTGGGTTCCTCTCTAGGGCCTTGAGTTTGATATGCTTTGTCTATGTATGCAAATGTTAGTTCCATGGGTTGATTGTTGAGTTTCCCTGTTATGGTTACTCTTGCCAGGTTGGGAAAGTATGTTCCTTGTTTGCATTATAGAAGTGAAAATAGTCACTTTCAAAACTTTACCTCTTATGTGTGTGAGACTTCTTGGGTGTTCTTTCTTACTCTCTAAACTATTTAAGGTGTAAATACTTTTGAAGTGCTTGGTAAATTGTATACCTCAAATTGATGAGATTACATTTCTATCTGAAAGTGCATAATTTACAATGTGTGAGAAACTACAACATTATACAAGATGATGTCTTTTGGTTTGAATAAAATGATGGAATTTATTCTAATCCCTCACAACAAATTCATGGGAAGGAATCTCTGATAGAAAATCCTCATACTATTCTTCCAATGGTCAAGAATATGATTCTTCTACTCTTTTCCAAATCATGGAGCCCAATTTTCTATCAGGCATATAACCCACTTCAACATTTTTTTGGGTCTAGATATTAGACAAAATCACATAATGTACAACATTTGTTTGGTCAAACTAAATAAGATTTTTTTAACAAGTCGTATAGACTATATGTTGTTATGATTTCCATAGTTTCCCAAATAGAAGCATCAAATTTTATTGATATTTTGTTGATAATTCCTATTCCCTAAATGGCCAAGGAGATCAACTATGCAACAATAATGCTCCATTATCAAAACAATGTATAAATTTTCATTCATCTATGAAAGTATTTTCATATATCCTCCCCTATCCTTGTATAGGAAGAATGTGACAAACACCAATACAAGCAAGTGTGTTGTCAAACACACATTAAACCACACATTACGAACAAGTGCATAAATCATTTTACTCCGTGACACAACATTTCATTATGCCATCACCTTAAAGATCTTCAATGCCTCTTCCACATGAACATTGTGTGCATATCCTGATATCAATGTTGTTCATGCATGTATATTACTTTGAGAACTCTTGTTGTTCATGTATATTACTTTGAGAACTCTTATTGATGGTGTATGCAAAATCAACACGATATGCACAAGTTCTTCATTAGTTCAAATCCTTTATAGTCATTGTAGTGACTTAATTTTAATATTAGCATCGACTATTTTCAAAGGATTATTATAATTTAATTTGAGTCATTTTTTGGAATCTTATCTCCCTTTCTTTCTCTACATTTACACTGATAGAATGTATACTAAATTTATATATTTTTTATTATCGTCCTACACACCATAATTACCAATAGTTGCTTCTCATTTGCTTCCATCCTTTTTTTTGTGCAATTAGCTACTCTAACTTCTAAACCCTTTTCCCAAAATATGTTTTAGGGAACATAGCTAATTTTTAGTGTATAATCGGCTCTAAACATAGGATTATAAAATCAAAATGTAAATTTAAAGTCATCTTTCATTTCCGCTTAATTAGTAATCTAATTATGAAACTTACTTTTCATGTATGACATGTGTCAACTATTTTTTCAAAATAAAACTTACAATTTGGGATCGCAATTTTCAAACAATGATCTCATACAACTTGTAAATAATAACTCATGTGAGAGATGAGGTTTTACTTACATATGTGAATGCTTGTTATTCTTATAGTTCTATAAATCTACATTTAAAAATTTCCTTGAATGCTACGTATTGAACGATACTTCATCAATGTACCAACTACCTACATCTAATTGTGCCTTGAAGGATATAACCAATCAAATTCAACTAATTCAATTTTATACGAAGAAATCTTGCTTCATTATGGACCATTTTTCCCATAAAAAATAAGGAACAAGATTTGTATTCTACAAAACTTTGTGCATTTGTTGTGCTTCTAGATACATACGTAATGTTATAATGTCTTTATAAGGTTAACAATGACCATGGAAATGTATTTGTGTTTATTTGCATTCAAATGTTTATGCATTTACAAATACATGATTTATTATTTGGTATAGCTAAGACCTTTTGGTGTGCATGTAGTGTCACATATCACACTACTTGAATTGTTTCCATTAAATTTAATAGTATCTTACAACCACAATCAAATGATAAATTTTTTTATAAGATTCTAGATATAAGTAGAAGACTAATGTCCAAATGTGACACATAATTTTTTGTATATTTTTCCAAGTAAGTAATTAATTATGATTTTTATGATAATTCTTTTGGAATATAAAAACTCATGTATCTGGAAACCATAACTTGGTCAAAACTTAATAAATTTCATTTTTTCCCTTATAGTGTGTGAAGCATAAAATGTGATATATGTTCTGAGTTTTAAAAAATATTATATCACTTGAAAGTTCTAGATGTTATTCAATCAGCCTATCAATCCGGACTTTAGAAATAATCTAATCAGAAAATGAATAATAATTATTTGTTAAAATCAAAATTAGATGAAATTTATATTGGTAGAAAGATGAGAATCTCCTTAAGAAACCCTTTATGTTTCATCAATTTCACGTAAAAAAAGTAGTTAGCTACATGGTCGATGTTTGGAAACGCAAGGAAATCTCATAAACACATTTTTTGGTTACATTTAAGGTTTGGCATTCCCTAGACAAATCCTATAGCAGTCCTAAGGCATTTCCCAAGACTGTAGATTTGTGTCAGAGGTATCAAAGTTCCAATGCATGTTTGATATCTGATATCTATCATATATTCAACATATTTAGTATATTGTTACATAAAAAATAGTATTATATTATCCTATGTAATAAATATCATACTATATTAAAATATAATTAATATAATATATTATAATATATGAGATATTATATTATCTTAATATATAGTTAATATAATATATTATTTAAAATATAATAATGTACAATATGAAAAGGGGAATTACATAGGAGGGCTATTTTCCCTAATTCATATGGCACATTGCAATAGAAAACTACCTCAAGACAATATGATTAACATCACTTGGTAAGAAAGATGCCAATGCAATATCTATGCTTGAAGGGTTTTTATTCTTTTATTTCTTAGAATTGATAGGAGATGAATGTTATTGATATAAAAGAGTCTAAATAAGAACTAATCTTATCTAAATAAACTGAGAAAATTAATGTAACAGAGGATGGAGAAGAATTTGAATGCACCTAGAAATGAAATATGAGAAGTGAGTTTTCAGACTTGAATTCCCTACTGTCGTAGTCCCAAAAAGACCTGTAAATGCAAATTTGAGACCTAGAGGCTATAATCCTACTTCATGCCAAATTTGAGATCAGAATACATGGAACATGATGAAAATGATGACATGTTCTTGGGACATGACAGGAATGGTGACATGTTCCTAGTGTTTTTGACTTATTTTTCACAGATCATTCAACCATTCTTGATCTACCTAGATCCCGTCTGAAAGCTTCGTGACCTATTCTTGTAGATAGAAAAATGGGGAAGAAGGTTGGATAAAGGTGTTTTCCATGGTCAAACCATTGTTTAGGAATCAACCTTCAAAATAAAATGAAACTACATAAGAAAAGATGAAATAGAAATTGGATCTGAATAGTAAATTACCTTATACCTTTATGATGCAATGCGTCATTGGATGTTATAAAAAAATGTTAATGCAATACCTTGATCTCCACAAAATCCCAAAAGGAAATCATGGATGTTTCATTTTTCCACAATGCTTAAAGAAGAATAAGTAGAAGAATTCTTTGAAGGATTGGAGACTTGGATGCTCAATTGTAGAAGACAACTTGAATTCAGATTGCTTGCTTGATCATGAATACTTAAAAACTTGACAGTTAATTCTTACACTTGATAATGGATAAAAATAAGGTGTTTATATACTCAATCCATCATTTTGTGGGTCAAGAATTAAGCAGAATGATCACGGGATTGGATTTCTTCCCAAGTCCCTAACATGGTCATCTAAGCCAATTTTAGACCCATTTCTCCTAGGACATGTCGCCAATGATGACATGTACCTAGGAAAATGAGCCCAGATTTGATCTAGGTGCTAGAAATATAGGGTACATGTGGGATTTTTGAGTACAACTCATTTCGGGGTCGGGACAAGTCACAAATGCCACAAATAGGGATATAGGGCCTAGGTGATGAAATAAATTATTTGACTGGATGAAAATATAGGATCACACTTAGAAATAAGGGCCAACCTCATTTTTTGAAGAAATTGAGTTAATACAGGACTTACAATATTAATTTAAAGGTCCATTAAGAGTTAGGAGAACTTGAAATCAATGTGGGAACCCATACATACTAAAATATGGCTAAAATGAGCACCAAATTAAGGTTTATTGCTCTCTAGGATGGTACATATATCCCCTACTTTAGCGAGAGCTTGGGTCCATGTCATGCTCATGATAAAGTAGAAGAAAGAGAAATATGAAGATCGTGGGAAAACTACAAAGAGATAATATATCACTAACTTTAAGGACTCAAGCCCCCAAACCAAGGATCTTAATGTGTACATCCATTTTCAAGGACACATAAAGAAACAAAAAAATCCTAAAGCTTAATAAGATTCCAAGTCTAGTGGTTGAAGAGATCTCGCTAAATAAAATGTTTCAACTACTAGCATCATTCTTAGAAAGCTATTGCAAAAGCACAAGTGGTCACTTGAAAAGACAAACATAACACATCAAAGATAAGATAAGAAAACTACCTCAAGACAAATATGATTAACACCACTTGGTAAGAAAGATGCCAATGCAATATCTATGCTTGAAGGTTTTTTATTCCTTTATTGCTTCGAATTGACAAGAGATGAATGTTATTGATATGAAAGAGTCTAAATAAGAATAGATCTGATCTAAATCAACTAAGAAAATCAATGTAACAGGGGATGGAGAAGATTTTGAATGCACCTAGAAATGAAATATGAGAAGTGAGTTTTCAGACTTGAATTCCCTATTTTTGAAGTCCCAAAAAGACCTGTGAATGCAGATCTAAGACCTAGAGGCTATAATCTTGCTTCATGCCAAATTTGAGATCAGAATATAGGGAACATGATGAAAATGGAAACGTGTTTATGGGACATGATAGGAATGGTGACATGTTCCTAGTGCTTTTGACTAATTTTTCATAGATCGTGCAACTATTCTTGATCTGCCTAGATCTTGTATAAAAGCTTCATGACCTATTCTTGCAGATAGAAAAATGGGGAATAAGGTTGGATAAATGGGTTTTCCTTGGTCAAACCATTGTTTAGGAATCAGCCTTGAAAATGAAATGAAATTGCATAAGGAAAGATGAAATAGAAACTGGATCTAAATAATAAATCACCTTATACCCTTATGATGCAATGCTTCTTTGGATATGATCACAAATGTTAATGCAATACCTTGATCTACACAAAACCCCGAAAGGAAATCATGGATGTTTCAGCTTTCCACAATGCTTGAAGAAGAATATGTAGAAGAATTTTTTGAAGGATTGGAGACTTGGATGCTCAATTGTAGAAAAGATCTTGAATTCGGATTGCTTGCTTAATCATGAATACTTAAAAACTTGCTAGTGAGTTATTACACTTGATAGTGGATAAAAATAGGGGGTTTATATACTCAATCCATCATTTTGGGGGTTAAGAATTAAGCAAGATGATCATGGGACTGGATTTCTCCCCAAGACCTTGGCATGGTCCTCTAAGCCAAATTTTGGCCCATTTCTTCTAGGATATGTTGCCAATGATGACATGTACCTAGGAAAATGAGCCCAAATTTGATCTAGGTGCTAGATATATAGGGTATATGTGGGATTTGTGAGTACAACCCATTTCAGGGTCGGGACAGGTCATGAAGGTCACAAATAGGGATATAGGACCTAGGTGAAGAAATAAATTATTTGACTTGATGAAAATATAAGATCACACTTAGAAATAAGGGCCAACCTCAATTTTTGAAGAAATTGAGTCAATAAATGACTTACAATATTAATATAGGTCCATTAAGAGTTAGGAGAGCATGACATCAATGTGGTTCAACCCATACATGCTAAAATATGGATAAAATGAGAACCAAATTAAGGTTTCTTACTCTCTTGGATGGTACATATATTCCCCACTTTAGTGGGAGTTTGAGTCCACCTCATGCTCATGATAAAGTAGAAGAAAGAGAAAGATGAAGATCATGGGCAAATTGCAAACATATAAGATATCACTAACTTTAAGGACACAAGCCCCAAAACCAAGGATCTTAACTTGTACATCCATTTTCAAGGACACATAAAGAAAAAAAATCCTAAAGCTTAGTTAGATTCCACACTAGTTGAAGAGACCTCGCTAAATAAATTGTCTCAATTTCTAGCATCACGCTTAGAAAGCTATTGCAAAAGCACAAGTGGTCATCTGAAAAGAGAAAGAGAACACATCAAATATAAGATAAGACTCCATGGTTCATTCAAATAGAAAAGCATTTTATGTTATGGAATCATGGAGGAGAGAATAAGACAACCATGGATGACAGAGGCTAGCCAATTATGTTTCACTAGGTGATCCATGAGAGAGAGAGAGAGAGAGAGAGAGAGAGAGAGAGAGAGAGAGAGAGAGAAATGGTCTAGCAAATTATATTATTTTAGTTTCACCCATCAAAGAGAATGTAAACAGGGAGTTGATGGACTAGTGCATGCTATTCAAATCATGAAAATGAGAGGTTGAATGGTATAGGGAGTTGTGTTATGCTAGTTAACCAATCCTAAAAATATATGCAAAGGAGAGATCAAATGGGCTAGTTGGTTGTGTTATGCTAGTTCAACCAATATTAAGGATATCCAAGGAAAGCATTGTATCCAAGGAAATCTGCCAAAAATATATAAAGAATAATGATCTAGCCCTAGCAAGTTGTATTATTCTAGTGTACTATACCTTAAATTCTTAAATTAAATAAAATATTTACAATAAGGAGGCCATATATACACCCCCACATTAAAATGAAAAAATAGGACTATTTTGACATCTTAAGGAAAAGAGAAATAAGGATAAATCACCTCTAAAACAAAGGAGGTATCCCACAAGCAACACCCAGACCAAGACAAAGAGGTCACAAATCCTATGAGGTCAGGGAAGGGAGAAATGCAAAGAGATACCATTCAAGAAGTGCAATGGGATCATTTTTAAGGATTCTTGAAAAAGAGATGTGAAATAAGAAGGGAAGAATTAACACCTTCCTCATTGGTAGGTAAAGGGATTCTTTAGGAAGGATGACATGCTTTTAGGCCTCGAAGGTGAAGGATTTTTTACCATGGAAACCCAATTGTTAACAATGAAAAGGTTATTATCAAGAATTCATATCTCTTGCATAGAAGACAATCCTCAATATAAAGAAACATTTCTATGTAAGATTTGATACCACATAATAGAAAAATTTCTCTTAACCAAGAGAGAAGTGGATCCTTAGAGAGGACGATAGATATTGATTTGCTACCCTTGCCCCACACGTGTAGAGACAAGAATACAATTAAGGACTATTAAATTTCTCAAAAAGTATGTTTGCACCATACATGACAATGATCCCCCAAAGGATAAGCTAGTAACGTCACATAGTGTGGAGAAATATAATAGGAAATTAAATATTATTTAAAAAAATCAAGTATTAAAATTAACTCATTGTGACATATTATGTGGATGATATTATTATCAATTAGTTTCCAAATTTTGTAAGGAAAATCTTGACATTCATTAGTAGAGTGGTCATGATATCGGTGATACATGCAAAAAGGGAGATTCACAAGATTTTGACTATACTTATTTTTTCGTTTAGGCCAAGTAATTAACTTGGGACTAAGAAGGTTAGGAAAAATGATTTATTAATTAAAGATAGACATAAAAGAAATTTTGGATGTTAAAGGAGTTGAAAAAGGAGGGGTTTTGAGACTTAATACCACCATGGATTTCTCATGAGTCTAAAAGATTTTTTCTGTATACCATAAACCATGTTGAAGATTAGGAGGATCAGGTTGAATAAATGACGCACTAAACCTTGTAAAGAGTATGGTCTTGGAAGTAGAAACTTTGTATTCACCAAAAAAAGATGGTGTAAATTATTATGACCCTTAATCATAATCTAAAAGGGCACATGGATGAGAAGAAGAAGATATGTTCTATTTAAATAGTCTTGGAATAGAAGGAGAATCAGATTTAGTCTGTAAGAAATTTTGGATTATATCATTAGCAAGAAGAGTATACATGATGTAGTTATGAATCAACTTCACTTTGCATTGAAGTTTTGAAGGAAAAATATACATGGCATGTAACCATGGTAATCCTAAGAGAAGATTATAGTTCAAAGGATCAGGAATAACATGAATAGGTGTGGGTAAAATATTAAGACCTACCTTAATAGACAATGTAGTAATACCAAAGGTTTATTTAGCAACATTTTCAAATCCATGAATAGGAATAGAGTTAGGTTTGATTAAAGAAACATCCACATTTATGTTGTTTAACAATTCAATGCTGCAAATATTAAGTTTTGAGCCATTACCAATTAAATTTATTCAAATAATATTATTATTGATAAGGAAAAAAACAATAAGAGAATCGTGTTGATCTTGAATTTATCGCAGAGGCAACTTATCTTGAGAAAAAATATTTTTAGCTCTATTATTGATCACATTCATGCATGATAATACAAAATTTATGTTGTCTTGCCTAGGACGTGGGACAAACATATTTATCAAGGCTTGTTGTAGTTCACTTCAAGATATGTAGTTGAAGTTTGAAGAAGCTCCCAAAGAGATATATTGGCAGGAGTAGCACAAAGTTTCTCTCCTAAATCATACTAATTTCCAATATTTTGACGAAGATGAGGTGGAGGAGGAAGCACTAGTTGAGAAGTAGGAAGATAAGGAGGAAAATTTTCAAACTTGTAGGTTGTTTATTGTTTCTTGTGTATAAGTGTGAGAAATCACATGATAGTCAAGTTGTTGAGTAGCTTTCACCATAATTACCGGTTTATTTTGAGTTTGAGGGATATCTTGATGAAGATGGACAACCACCTTAGGATTTTCACTATTGAAAACATTGACTTGATCAATTTCTTAATTGTTCATGGGTTTAATACTAGAAGGGAGAGCATTAAGGAAATTAGTAATCAGGAAGGTATTATCATAAGCAGGAAAATATTTAGAATGGGGATTATGAATTTCCATATATGCTTCATCTTTAAAAGGGATGCCAAATGAAGGTAAGGTGATATTAAGAAAGGTATTTATAATTTCCTCCTCTTGCTCTAAAATATCCTCATAAAGGGGGTACATTTTAGGAGAAAGATCAATATCACACATAAATGTGCTATCTCTAGAGGAATTTGAAGAAATTTTAACCAAAACATCATCCTCTCTGTTGGTTGTATTCCACGTTTTGCTGCTTTGCCCTAAAATTGTGTGTCTTCATGCCAAGTTCTTTCCCAAATCAGAAAAATATGTCCCATTTTTGAAGTATTCTTGTGAAATTTCTAAGTCTTTAGGTCAAAATCCACATGAGCAGTGTAAAAACACAAAACCCTATGCTCTATTATAAGTAAAATGAAAAAAAGCCCTAAAATGTCAATCAAGTTTCTAATTTTGCATTGCCTTTTTGACAAACTTAAGTCATGTGCCTTTTGTGATAGTCGCCTAGTCCCTTGATCCCAGAAGCATATTCCATTTAGTTTGGAGACTTGGCAATTAACTGTTGTTGGTATGTCTCTTAAAGAAATAAAATATTCCTTATTTGTTATGAGACTTGGTGGAACCCTTCAGTCGCGAAGTCTCCCAATGAAGAAACATGTCACCAAGCATTACTAAAGCAAACAGTTACGTCATGGTGTCACGCAAAGAGGCCAATAGTTAGTAAATTTTTATGAGACTTAGCAATTGCTTCAGTTGCGGGGTCTCTAAATTGGGATGTAGTTAAGTGACATGTTAAAAAGTTCGTGTCGCGTAGTCTCCAAGTAAAATGACAGTTAAGTGAAAGGTGCCGAGACTTCGCGAACAACTACAAGGTTAAGAATATATGGTAGTCGGGTTGTTGCTGGATTAAGATGCTAGGTCAGTGTTTAATCAGTGATTCAGAGATAAACAATTTAAAGAGACACATGTCCAAAAAAGGGAAAAATGAAGGTTAGTCGCGTGGTCTCCCAAAAGAAAAAGGTCATCTAGCGATTAAGAGACTAAGAGGTGTAAAGTTACATTTTTTTGCATAGTATCCAAATGATTTAAGGCCTTTTTTAATATACTCAGTGACTTAGCACAGCCGTCATATGTTAAGTGTAATGAGCTCAATGGTAGTCACCAAGTCTCCATCAGATTTGCATGATAAGAAAAGGTGCTTGCGACAAAGAGATAACCGTTAGTCGCATAGTCTCTGAATTAAAACCAAAAGGTGAAGGTTGTCACGTAGTCTCTGAAAGTAACATCAAGCAGAATTTTTAATTAGTGATTGGGTGACTAAGGCTAGTTGCGGGGTCTCCAAATAAACTCAAAGTTAAGCATCTTGTCTAGCGATTTTGATTCATGTAGTCGCGTAATAGCCAGAAGTGAACTATGGTTAGCCAAGTAAAGAAAATCACACAGTCGCTAGATCTCGAGGAGGATTGAGGGTTAAGAGATTTGCTTAGTGACAAGGAGATACTGCACAATCGCGTGGTCGCTAAATATGAAAAATGATAAAAGGTGGCAGTTGCTAATATGACAACATGGAGATTCAGTGACCAATGAAAATGTTGGAAATTAATTGCTATATGAAAAAGGGTAGCTGAGATGTCTAACAGAGAACCAATCATATGAAGACATGTCACCTTATTCAAATTGTATAAGGGTTTTTCTGAATACACATACATATGAATTTGATTTCCTGTCACACTCATAAGCTACGACTAGAATTTTAATTAATTTCACAGCATGTTGAATTGAAAGAAGAATTGATTGTTTTTCCAATGATGAGCTATCATACTCTTAGAATTGCAGAGTGAAGAAGTGCTAGGTCTTTTGTTTTCAGAAAGCAGAGATTGATCAGTTGTAGGGTACTTATCTAGTTATCAAGTTTCCTAAATTGTTAGGCAGTGAACAGAGAAGAGCAGTGAGTTCTTAGCATAGATTTGTTTCAATATTGGTAAGAGAGGAGGTTGGTATAGAACAAGATGAGTAAGGCTGTCAGTGTGGCTTCAACCAATGGAAGGAGTGATGAAGTTGATGATGATGCAAAAGGGAAAAGGAATTACTCTGATGAGTTCTTGAAGCTGTTGCCGGGGTCTACACAAAACAAGAGGGCCAATGCAAATCTGCTGGCAGATGACTATTGTGAGATCAGAGATGCTTCCACTCTGGGATCAACAGGTTTTTCTCTTTACAATTACTTCTATAATAATTCTGTTAAGGCCATCCCAATGTCAAACCCTTGGAATTGTGGTCTTGCTAGGTTAATTGTCCCTGATGTCTATATAGATGTAGACTTATTTTTAGGTCTTGCCAGCCACTATGATGCCTTGTCTAAGACAATCAAGAAAAATTATGTCACTTCCCTATTAATTTTAAATAGGAATTCATTTATGCAAACCTTTGGCTTATACAGTACCATGTCTACCAAGATAAACATTACTAAGAAAGAGGAGAGGTATAGGTTAAAACCTGGTATTGCTAGGGGAAAATTACAGAAGTGTATGCTTAAAGAGGTTAGAAACAATCTTACTCCTATACCTAGAACTGCACCCTACTTCTTTAAGGACTTACATTTCTATATCAAGTATATTGCCTATGCTTTATGTAGAGTGTTAGGGATAGATGCAGGGGCAGAGAAAATAAATGCAAAAATTTTAATGATGGTACTAGACATGCAAGAGGTGCATTCTAGCACCAATTATGACTACATACATCACATTATTGAAAAAATTCATGAAGGTTTTGTAGCTATGAAGAAGAAGATGAAGGACCCTAAGGAGAAGGAGCCTAGGTTCTTCCACTATTCCATGTTGATGCATTTGTTGTTGCATTTTAACTATGGGATTATGGGTGTGAATAACTTGAATCCTCAGAGGATTTTCTAGGATAGGCCTAATCCTATTCATTTTTGGGTTAGGATATGGAATTATAAATCCAAGGACCATGATTTTTGTGGATTTAAAAATTGGATTGTATATCCATTGATGCAGAGCATGGGTATCAGAAAAACTAGACTGCCAGTGAAGGTGCTGCAATTATTGAGACCTCGTGAGTATGTGGGAAAGTGGGAGGGTGATCACAACTGGGGAGACTTATTTTTAGAAGATAATTTTTCCATGATTAGGGTATATGGATGCACACATCCACCTCATGTCCTACCCTATCATGTGCCATCCAGAGTTGCTTCCATGGATTTTATCTAGCAATTGTTATTGACAGATAATGAACATTTTGCACCACATAGGAAGGGGACCATAACCCCTAGACAATTTAAAATCTTTAACTTTACAATTGGAAAGGGTGCCATTGATTTAGTAAGTGCATGGTTGGAGAGTTGTAAGATGAGGGCAGCACCATATAGATATATTGACCCTGAGGGATTCATGGCAGGAGTTAGGAAAATTTTGACTCCTACCATCCCCAATACAAATGTGCATGGTTTTTGTATAGAAGAGGATGTCACAAGAAATCTTCTAGATGAAGAGGAGATAAGGATAAGAATAGAAAGAATTCATGAGTTGCTGAATCTAGAAAAGCAAATATAGAGAAATGGGTTGTCTTTTAGAGGCTTTTACCCCGATTTGCCTTATTTTGATAAGATTAAGGCTATGATTGATAGTTTTTATGTACTCTGTGAACAATTGGATAATGTTTTGGGTAAAAAAGGAGCAAAGGAGCCTAAGTATTCAGAATCAGAATATGAGAGTGATAGTGAGGGTGATTATGCCTTTCCACCTCAATATGACCAACCTCAACAAGATGTTGCAGAGGTAGCACAAGTACAAGGAGAAAAAGGCCACATCATTGACCTAACTAAGGTCTCACAGCCAGATGATGTACATGAGCCTACTACAAAGAGGCAAAAAGTTGATCCTGGTCAGACTTCTTCTATTAGGAAAGAGAAGAAAGGAGATAGAATAAGTGTCCTCATTCTTGGAAATAGATTATATGATAATAATCTAAGGAAGATAATCAGACAGGGGAAGAGGAAACAATAGGATGTGGAAGAAGATGTAGAGTTGCCTCTAAAGGCATGTATTGATGAGAGGTTGTTGCATCAGCAACAATTTTTGAGTGATGATAACTTTGTTAAGACTGATGAATTTAAAGATTTTGTGAGATGGAAAAAGAAAGAGCAGGTAAGATCTCAGTTGAAGGTAGATGGAGAAGAAATAGTCACAAATGAGGCTTTGCTAGCTTTGCAAGCCTATGATCCTGATAGTGAGGATGTCTCTGTAGATGAGGCAAGAAAAATGGTTTTGAACAGTGGCATTTTTCTTGCTAAGGGCTGGGACTTAGCCTCAGCTTTCATTATTGACCAGATCAGGAAGCAGCTAGACCTAAAATTGGCAAGTAAAGTTTAGATGGGTGATATGATAAAGGGATTTGGATATATTCCAAAATCGCAAGCCTTTGCCATATGGAGATTATGTCCGAAGGACTAGAAGCCTGAACTAGTAGATATTAAAGAGAGCATGGTGGGGAAAAAAATGGTCTAGACTGTGCAGAACACTGGAGATTTAGAGATTTCTAAGATTATGACTCATTGGGCTCACTTAAATGAAGACAAGACAAAGAAATTATCTGAGAAGTGTAGCATTCTAATTGAGGAAACCAGTGCCCTAGCCAAAGATAGGGAATTGTGCCACATAAAGATACATCAGCAAGATAAGGTAATTGCTGAGTTGCTGAAACAACTAGAAGAGAAAATTGAAGTGGTTTATGTGCCTCCAGAACAACCCTTACAAATAGAGGAGAAAGAAAAATAAGAGGAGGTAGTTGAAAAGGAAGATGTGGGCAAGAATAAAAATGAGATAGCCCTAAGTGCATTTAAATGCATCTTGCAGCATAGGATTGACATACTCAAAGATACAATAGATGTCATCTTTAATGCTTATAATAAACTGTCCACCTTGCATGCAGAAGTAATAGGGTATATTGCCACATTGAACCCCTATTTTGTTAAATGGTCTCCTAGGGTTCAATTGTTTGAAAAACTTGCCTATTTGCAGCCTCTTTGTAACTGAGGTTGAAGATGAAATAAAAAAGGTTAATATAGCCTTGTCATTTTTTAAAGGTAAGTTGAATCAGGTAGGGGCTAAGTTAATCTTATTTTCTCTGAATTTTAATAGGTTTGTTCCTCCTTTGAAAGGAGAAGATGATCAAGTTAAGGCTTTAGAGGCCTGGAGAAGTGAATTTGATAGTAGACTGCCTAGCAGTGAGGCATTTATTTTAGTATCAGATTTGGATTTGGAAGGTTTCAATAAGATTTTGGATGAAGCCTTCAAGGTAGAGACTGGCATGAATAAATGCTTAATGGATGTAAAAAGAACTACAAATGTCAGATGGGAAAGATAGAAGGCATAAGTCCAGAGTACACAGAGATTTAATTGGCCAACAGAGGGTGAAGTGATAGCATGGGACCTGTTGACCAAGCCCAAGAAGAAGAAGCCTGTGGTAGAGCAGGAA
Source organism: Thuja plicata (assembly GCA_018584345.1). Classification (NCBI taxonomy): domain Eukaryota; kingdom Viridiplantae; phylum Streptophyta; class Pinopsida; order Cupressales; family Cupressaceae; genus Thuja; species Thuja plicata. Next base: position 495,291 of record MU225274.1, on the reverse strand, counting down.
ATCTTGGATGAAGAATGAAGGGGAACACTTGGTACCTGACCATTGAGCACAGGGGGGTTAGTTATTACTAAGGATAAGTGTAAGTTAGCTTGTAATGGTAGTCACTTAACCTTGATATAAATATCAGAAGCTATCCTAAATACTATCAGGCAAAGGTGCCAGATTCTAGAAAAGGACAAAGAGTATCAAATTTCATCCCCTATTTTGTCTCTCCACCGCTTCTAGATTCTCTTTCTTTGTCTTTTCTATACTTTTAGGGTTAGGTTCCTTAAACCATCCGAAGCTTTTTGCATCCTAACATTAAGGATTCCAAGATGGTTAAGGACCTATAAATAGACCAAAATTGTAAAAGCTAAAAGAGGATGAAATATATTGATAATCAGACTTTCTTAATTTGTGTCTGTGTCTTCAAGCTTTTCAAGCTTTTCATGTATTGAAGCAAAAAACATATGAATAAAATACAGTGCAATTTTACTCTATAATTTTGTTGTCTCTTTACTTGTTGTGAATGCTCTTTTATGTTTGAATATGTAAGGCATTTTTAAGCATTTTGGTTACAAGGTAGCTATCTAATTGCTTGCAAGTTTCTTTCGAGGAAAGAACTAAGTTTTGTGAGTAGTTTCAGGGAGCATAACAATATTTAAAGATTTGATACAAGATTTTAGAGGTGACAAGATAGTTTGTAAGGTATTTTATCTGAATTCCATGTAGATTGTAAGGAAGCTTACAGTATTTTGTTCTATTTTCTGTGGATCTTCATTTATTAACTGTACAAGCCCAAGGATAGGCACTGGTCTAAGAATTGGTTTGGTAAATCTACCATCATCCACATATTCAATATCATTTAAACCAATTACTTTCAAGAATATTTGTGTAAAATCAATTGTAGTCATATGTGATTATAGTTGAAGTTTATTGATTTGTTAAAGAGTAAATCAATAGGTTATTCCTCCTAGATTCACAAGAATTGCAAAAGGAAAGAAGTTTGAAAATTCCTATTATGCTGCTATCTGCTGTCATTAAGATATTGATTTGGATTGTCGAGCTTGTTCTTAGAATAGTTATAGTTATCTATATTATTATATACATGTCCATCTAAGAATAGAGAATTTAGCACATAATTAAAATCCACTCTAAAGATACTGTTAAGTCAGTAATCAGTCATAGGTAAGACCTACCTAAGTCAGTGGATCTCAAAAAAGAAGGAGGTGATAATAGGTATCCCCAATGTTATCATAATACCTCATCAGTTAGTGTTTTATCTTGCTTGAGTCAGAGTATCAAAGGCATTGGGAGTCATAGAGTTGTTTAAGTATTCAAGCATCTTTAGAGGCCCTGCAAGAAAAAACCCTAAGAAATTGGTGACTCTGCTGGGGAATTAGAGATTATAAAGTCTGGTTAAAGAAATTTTAGAATATTTCTAGTCCAAGTAGTTAGAAATCTTTGGTGTTTTGAAGTTTTTTAAAAATTTTACAAATCATGCCAGCTCTAGTTGTCAAGATTGTTCTTTGATAAGTATTCATTCATCCCAAATCATTGGGTGGCATCTCTAAAAGGAAATCTCTGAGATTAGTGCAAAGTTGATAAATATCTCTCAGAATGAATACTAGGTCAAGGATGAGAAAGGATCCTGAGAAGGTTTTATATGGTGGAATCCCATCATCCTTAAGGATGGAAATGTCTTGGAGAAAAAAGAGTAACCAAGATAACATGGATGAAACCCCTCCAAGAGGTAAAGAGGGTACTATTAGAAGAACCATGAACAATAATCAACATTCTCATGATGGAAATACTTCAGAGTATGAAGAGGTGGCTGAAAGAGTTTTAGAAACACCTACTATCACTTCTACTTCAAATGAGAGAGAAGAGACAAGTACATCTAGTTCAGATTTTGAAGATGCTTCCTCTGATGTGCTAGCAAACAAGGAAAAGTTCATCATGAAACAGCTTGCCCTAGTTCAACAAATGAAAAGGGAGAGAGAAATGAGAAAGAAAAAAATTGAGCATAAGGATGTTGATAAGAGTAAAAGAAGATCTTCAAGACATCAAAACATGAAAGATACAGAGAAGTATCAAAAGGACCAAGAAATACTACTCACTCATAAGGCTTCTACTTCACAGAAGGACAAAGGTAAACAAACAATGAGTGAACACATAGATCAAGAACCTAAGTTTCCAAAGCCTTTAATAGAGAAAATGTCCAAGTTGGATATTGAATTGGAAAAGTTGAGAATTGAAAAAGAAACCATGGAAAAAATGTTGGAAAAAGCACAAATGGAAGCTGCAATGGTTGAAATGAAGAAAAAGATAGATTTCTTGCAGTCTTCAAAGTATTCTCAGGCTGGACCAGAGAATACTACTACTTCTAAAGAAAAAACCACCACTTTCAAGGAAGATGATAGTTTTCAAAGAAAACCATTGCATATTGAAAGGTACAAATAATTTAATTTTGTTGGTATCCTAGGATATCCTAATGATTTCCCTAAAGATGTAGGTGATATAGGAGAAACACTCCCAAAGTTTGTAGGTAATAATGTTATTCCATGTGAAACACATTTAAGAAAGTTCATTGATTTCATTGATGATTTAAATATCACCCATGAAGATGTATTGATGAAATTATTTGTTCAGTTTTTGTAGAAGATGCAAGGGAATGGTTTAGGAGCTTGTCTAATGGATCTGTTGTTTCTATGGATGAGTTGATTAAATTATTTAAGGATCAGTATGGAGATAAAACAAATAAAGGATTTTTATTGAATGAGTTCAATAATATCAAGAAGAATTACAATGAAGAAGTTACTAAGTTTAATACAAGGTTTCAAAGAGATATGCACAAGCTATTTCAAAAGATAAGGCTGGATGAAGAGGTATGTCTTGCAACTTATTTGAATGCCTTTGATTCTAAAATGGGATATGCTCTTAGAGATAAAAACCATAGAACTCTTACTAATGCTTATAAAATAGCAGTCAATATTGAAATGAACAGAAGAGTATCTGGTAAGTTGAATAGGAGGGATGAATCAAGTTTTATTAGGAGCAATTTAAAAGAGCCTGAATATAAGGAATATAGGGCTCCTCAGAAAAATAGGCCTTCTTATAATCCTACATAAAATCCTCAAAATATAATGCAGAACCATCCTTGTGGGACTCAGTTCAAAGATGGGAAGCCTGTTATTCTACCTAGAAAAGAAAGACAGATAATAGAACACCCGAGCCTCTACATAAAAATGTTGTCCATTTTTGCAATGATGATCCTTGGTGTGAGGCCCCTCATATTCCTGATTTTTGTGTCATTTCCTTAGATTTGAGAGTAAGCAAAGAACAGAGAAATGATGAGGGTGAACAGTGTGATCATAGTATGACAAATACTTACTCATGCCATGATATAGATTTAGACAGTGAAAATGAAAATCATGACTCTTGTATTTCTCAAAGGAGGGTGGAAAATCATCATCAACAGATCTTATCTGATAGTGAAACTGAGGGAACTGATGATCATATAAGATGTTATGCTCAAGACAATTAGGATGTTCCATTTATTAGAAAAGCTTCAGATGAAGAGAAAGCTAGGATAACTACAGATTTAGTGAAAAAAGCTAGAAACAACTATCATCTGAGAAACAGAGTAGTGGGTGGTACTGGTAGCCAGCCATCATGTGTCTTTATAAAAGAAAATAAGACAGACACTAAGTATGTGCAAAAAAAGGAAGGACCTATTGAAAATGTACATAAACATAAGGTCAAAATTATTACAAAATCCCTTGAACCAAATGTTGTACAAGAAGGGGATTTGAAAAGACAAGGAACAAGTACTCTTGTGCCAAAGATAGAGAACAAAAAATTAAAAGAATTAGCTCTAAATGAACATAATGAGGAAAATAATATCACTATTGATAGATCAAAATCTTCAGATGTGAAATATACTCCAGTAGATATGGGTCAATGTTTGTCCCAAATGAAAGTTAAGGTACCATTTCTAGAGATGATGAAAATTAAAGAACATAAGGAAAAGGGAATGTCATTGTTGAACAGTGTGCCCATAATAAAGGTTCAAAGTCCAGAAAATATTAGCAAGAATGTTAAAATGGAAAATAAATTCGAGCTAGGAACATATTAATCCAATTGAGTAAGGAAAAAGGAAGATTATTATGAATCAAGCTAATCCTTAGAGCATACACCAAAATGGAACAACAAAGGAGACAAGAAGTTTTTGAAGGGGGAAAAGCATAAACAAACCCCCATGATATTATTAAGAATGGGCTAAAAATCCTAAGAGAGAGAGAGGAAGAGAATGAGAGCAAAATGCTCATACAATGCTTCAAGAGAAAGAGAATGGTAAACTAAGTGTTGCAAGTGAATGTGTGAAAAAGTGAGAGATGAAGAGAAAAGAATCATCTCTTATGAAGAGATGAGAAGAAAAGAGTTGCATGTAACTCCCATGTGCATGTGAGCCACATTCATAATGTGTGTGCCACTTGTGCTATTTCCTCTTAAGGAGGAATCTAGAATAAAAGAAATT
>MU225274.1:467475-487018 GCA_018584345.1 Thuja plicata | reverse complement strand
CAAGAAGTTTTTGAAGGGGGAAAAGCATAAAAAAACCCCCGTGATATTATTAAGAATGGGCTAAAAAGCCTAAGAGAGAGAGAGGAAGAGAATGAGAGCAAAATGCTCATACAATGCTTCAAGAGAAAGAGAATGGTAAACTAAGTGTTGCAAGTGAATCTGTGAAAAAGTGAGAGATGAAGAGAAAAGAAGCATCTCTTATGAAGAGATGAGAAGAAAGGAGTTGCATGTAACTCCCATGTGCATGTGAGCCACATTCATAATGTGTGTGCCACTTGTGCTATTTCCTCTTAAGGAGGAATCTAGAATAAAAGAAATTACAAATAAATATTATGTCCTCACACATGGACAAGAGGACATGTGTTCATGTAGGGATTCTATAGGAATCTCCTACATACATAATAGATAAACTAAACTACCTTGGTTTATAATATATTTCACGAAGGAAAGATTACATATTCTAACAAAGAAACCAATTGCCAAAGGGATGGAAGTTGAGGTGTTAACATCTGAGAATCCTCAAATTTTCTTGAATACATCTTCTTCCCCAAAAGTTGTTGACCCATTTTTTCTCTCATTGATAATTAATGATAAGATGCTAAAAAATTGTATGATTGATTCAGGAGCATCTAATATAGTTATGCCAGTAGAAATCATGAGGGAAATGGGATTACAAGTTGATACTCCTTTTGGGAGATGTCGAGCTATGGACTCTAGAGAGGTCCCTATGATTGGTACCATTGAGGCTATGCCTTATAAATTAGCAGTTTGCCCTGATGTAGTAATGACTATCAATGTTTTGGTGGTTGACATACCACCACATTATGGCATGTTGCTATTAAGAAAGTGGAGTGCTTCAATGGGAGGTAGTATACAAAATGATTTATCATATGCTACTTTTAATATTGCTAGAGAAAATGTTAAGGTCTTAAGGGAGAGTAGAACTCCTCACATGATAGAAAAATTTGAAGACACTAACATTAATTTTTGCATTGACATTGATATGGAGAATTTTAGGATGCAAAAAAGTGAACTTTACTGTCAGCATGAAGAGATTGATCCTATAAATAGAGAGTTGATTAAGTAGGGAGATGGATTGTGGAAAATTTACTTTGATGGGGCTTGCTCAAAAGAAGGATCGGGGGCAGGTGTATTATTGATATCCCCATCAGGTACCACTTTTAAGTATTCATTTCTATTAGCCTTCCAATTTACAAACAATACTGTATAATATGAGGCTTTGTTTTTGAGACTTGAAATTGCTATCAAACACGGTATAAAGTGTTTAAAGGTTTATGGTGATTCTGAGTTGGTAGTAGCTCAAGTCAGATCCAAATATGATGTAAAAAATGACAGATTGAAAATGTATAAATATGCTATTTGGGATCAAATTGAAATGTTTGATGCCTTTGACATAAGTTGGTTAGAAAGGTAAAAAAATATAATGGCTGATTTTTTAGCAAATGTTGCTTTAAAAAATGATGATTTGACCTTACAAGGGGTGTCAATACTAGAAGTCAAAACAAGACCAGTTGTTTCGGACAACATATACAACTGGCAAGTTTTCCAAGATGATCAAGATATTCTGAGGTTCATACATTGTCTAGACCATTATGAAAATTAGAGTATAGATTGTAGTACTTTACTAGAAAATAATGATAGAAAAGACTACATTTTGGGAAATGAGGTTGTCTAGTTAAGCTCTAATCAGATTCCTAGGGGTTTGGTTGAGCTTGAAGCATTGTTTAGTAGTCAACAAAATGATTCATCAAAGATAAGCAATGACAAAGTCAAGGATTTAGAAGAAATAAACTTAGGATCTGAAAATAGTCATCAAATAGTTTATATTGGAAAGGGTTTGGACTCTCATGTAAGAATAAATCTGATCAAATTGTTGAGAAAATATAAACATGTCTTTTCTTGGTCATATCAGGACTTGAAAGCATATAGAGAGGACCCTTTTCAACATTAAATCCCTTTGAAATCAGATGTGAAACCATTTAGGCAAAAACAAAGGCCTATTAACCCCTTTTTGGCTCCTAAAATGCAACAAGAATTGATGAAACTAAAGGATTCTGGGATAATCTAGCCAATGAGACATTCAACTTGGGTATCAAATTTATTGCCAGTCAGAAAGAAAAATGGTGATATTAGACTGTGTGTGGATTTCAGAAACTTAAATATTGCTTCATTGAAAGATAATTATTCCTTACCTAATATGGAAGTAATGTTGCATAAGGTGACTGGTTGTGAGTTGCTATCTATGATGGATGGTTTCTCAGGATACAACTAGGTCCTAGTTAAAGAATCAGAGTAGTATAAGACTACATTTACTACTCCATGGGGAACCTATGTATATATCAAAATGCCTTTTGGAATAATAAATGCAGGGGAAACTTTTCAAAGGGCCATGGATGTTACTTTCAAAGAATTCATAGATTTATTCATGGTCATTTATCAGGATGATTTGATTGCATATTCTAAAAGGGCAGTAGATCGCTGTGATCACTTGGGTAAGATTTTTAATAAGACATTGGAATATGGTGTCTCACTGAATCCCAAGAAGTGTCATTTTGTAGTAAAAGAGGGAAAGTTGATAGGACATATATTGTCTAGAGAAGGGGTAAGAATAGACCCTGAGAGAGTGGAAGCAATTCAGAGAGTGACTGCTCCAAAAAACTTAAAAGGTGTACAATCTTTCTTAGGAAAGATCAACTTTGTCAGAAGATTCATAAAAAATTTTGCAAAAATTGTTCAACCAATTGTAAAATTGCTAAAGAAAGATGCCAAATTTGTTTGGAATGAAGAATCCCAACAAGCATTTGAAAAAATAAAAAAGGTAGTACAAGAGGCTCCAGTTTTGAAATCTCCAGACTATACCAAGCCTTTCTCTTTGTTTTCTTTTGCATCTTTTCATACAATTGTTGCTATTTTGTTACAAAAGGATGAACAAGGGTTTGAACACCCAATTAATTTTTACAGTAAATCTTTTCAAGCTGCAGAGATTAATTATGAAATAATGGAAAAGTAGGCTTATGCCTTGGTAAAAGCTGTAAAATCTTTTAGACCATACTTGGTTTGTGCTAGGATATAGGCTTATGTTCCTCATTTAGTAGTGAAAGATATCCTTACACAGTCAGAGGTAACTGGTAAGAGGTGTAAATGGATCACCAGAATACAAGAGTTTAACCTTAAAATCCATATTACAAAATTGATAAGAGGACAAGGTCTAGAAAAGATTATGACAGAAGAGAACTTGGATCTAGTATAGATAAATCAGACAAAAATGCATGATCAAGCTATTACAAGCATAAAAAGGAAACCATATATGCTAATATTGTTTTCTTTCTCAAAAATGCTAAGTGTCCTAATCATTTGTTAGTAAATTGGAAAAGAAGTCTAAAATTGCAAACTCAAAAATACACTTTGATCTAGGGTGACTTGTTTTGGAAAGATAAGAATGGTGTATTGTTGTTATGTCTTGAGAAATACCAAACTGAGAAAGTTTTGAGTGAAATGCATGAAGGAGAATGTGGGGGTCATTTTTCTGCTAAGACTACTGCCCATAAGATTTTAAGAGCTGGGTATTATTGGCCTGCTCTTTTCAAGGATACTTATGAACATGTCAGGAAGTGTGAACCATGTCAAAGGTTCTCTAACACGTTAAAATTTGCAGGTGTTTTGTTGCTAAATCCAGTCAGCACTGAAGCTCCTTTTACTATGTGGGGGATTGATTTTATTGGTGAATTTTAGGAAAATTCTAGTGGAGGACATAGTTGGATATTAGTTGCCACAGATTACTTTACCAAGTGGATTGAAGCTATCCCTACAAAGAAAGAAACAAGTAGGGTAGTCACAAAATTTCTCATGGAGAATATTATAACTAGATTTGGTGTACCCGCTAAGTTAGTAATGGACAATGCCATGAGTTTTAGATCAGAAGAAATGACAAGTTTTTGTGAAAAATATGGGATTACGATATCATATTCATCCCCATATCATCCACAGGCTAATGGACAAGCTGAGTCTAGTAATAAGAGTATATTGAAGATACTAAAAAGGACTCTGGAAAAGAATAAAAGAACATGGCATACTAAGTTGAAACTAGCACTCTGGGCTGAACGAGTAATAGTTAAAAAGACAACTGGTAAGTCTCTATTTGAGCTGGTATATGGTCTACAAGCAAGATTGCCTATCAACAATCTATTTCCAATATGTCAATTTATAGAAGAACATTTAGATGTTTCTGATAATATGCATAATAGAATGATTTAGTTGATAGAATTGGATGCAGCAAGGAGAAATAGTCAAAAGGAAAACATAAAGTTGCAGCAAAAGATGAAGTACCTTTTTGATAAAAGGGCTACTGAGAGGAAATTCCAGTCTGGTGACCTAGTTCTCCAATGGAATGCAAGAGCAGAAGACAAAGGTAAACACAAAAAAATTGAGTCTTTATGGCTAGGGCCATTCATTGTTTCAGAAAATTTTGGAAAAGACTCTTATTTGTTGAAGAATATGGAGGGAGAAAATTTTGAGTTGCCTATGCATGGACAATTCTTGAAGTCTTTCTTTAATTAAGAATCAAAATAATGCACAAGTAAGTATGTATTATATTGTGAATATTTTCCTTTTGTGTGTGTAAATGTTGTAAATAGTTTCCCTTCTGTCTTAGGTTAGTTGGCATCTTAGTCATTTTTTTAAAGGTCTACAACCAAAGATTCTGTGTTTCTTAGCCATAAGCTATGTTTAGTCAATCCTTAGATAGAGCCACTGTTGGTTGTATTTCAGGTTTTGCTACTTTGCCCTAAAATTTTGTGTCTTCATGCCAAGTTCTTTCCCAAATCAGAAAAATATGTCCCATTTTTTAAGTATTCTTCTGAAATTTCTGAGTCTTTAGGTCAAAATCCACATGAGCAGTGCAAAAACCCAAAACCCTATGCTCTGTTCTAAGTTAAATGCAAAAAAGCCCTAAAATGTCAATCAAGTTTCTGATTTTGCATTGCCTTTTTGACAAACTTAAGTCATGTGCCTTTTATGATGGTCGCCTAGTCGCTTGATCCCAGAAGCATATTCCATTTAGTATGGAGACTTGGAGATTAACTGTTATCAGAGTGTCTCTTAAAGAAACCAAATATTCCTTATTTGTTATGAGACTTGGTGGAACCCTTTAGTCATGAAGTCTCCCAATGAAGAAACACCTCACCAAGCATTACTAAAGAAAATAGTTAAGTCGTGGTGTAACGCAAAGAGGCCAGCAATTAGAAAATTTTTATGAGACTTAGCGATTGCTTCAGTCGTGGGGTATCTAAATTGGGATGCAGTCAAGTGACATGTTAAAAATTTTGTGTCACGTAGTCTCCAAGTAAAATGACAGTTAAGTGAAAGGTGCTGAAAGTTCACAACAAATTGCAAGGTTTAGAATATATGGCAGTCAAGTTGTCGCTGGATTAAGATTCTAGGTCAGTGTTTAATCAAAAATTTAGAGACAAACAATTTAAAGAGACACGTGTCCAAAAATGGGTAGAATGAAGGTTAGTCGCGTGGTCTCCCGAAAGAAAAAGGTCATTTGGTGATTAAGAGACTAAGAGGTGTAAAGTTACATTTTGCCGTGTAGTCTCCAAATGATTTAAGGCCTTTTTTAATATACTTAGTGACTTAGCATAGCCATAATATGTTGAGTGTAATGAGATCAACGGTAGTCACCAAGTCTCCATCAGATTTGCATGATAAGAAAAGGTGCTCGTGACAAAGAGATAACCGTTAGTCGCATAGTATCTGAATTAAAACCAAAAGGTAAAGGTTGTCACATAGTCTCTGAAAGTAACATCAAGCAGCATTTTTAATCAGTGATCGGGAAACTAAGGCTAGTCACAGGGTCTCCAAATAAACTCTGAGTTAAGCATCTTGTCTAGCAATTTTGATTCATGCAGTCGCGTAATTGCCAGAAGTAAACTATGGTTAGCCAAGTAAAGAAAATCACATGGTAACTAGATCTCTAGAAGGATTGAGGGTTAAGAGATTTGGTCAGTGACAAGGAGATACTACATAGTCGTGTGGTCACCGAATATGAAAAATGATAAAAGGTGGCAGTTGCTAATATGACAACGTGGAGATTTAGTGACCAATGAAAATCTTGGAAATTAATTGCTATATGAAAAAGGGTAGCTGAGATGTCTGACAAAGAACCAATCATATGAAGACATGTCACCTTATTCAAATTTTATAAGGGTTTTTCTGAAGACGCATACATATGAATTCAATTTCCTGTCACACTCATAAGCTACGGCTAGGATTTCAATTAATTTCACAGCATGTTGAATTGAAAGTAGAATTAATTATTTTTCCAATGATGAGCTATGTACTTAGAATAGTTACCATAAAGAGTTGATCAAAATTTCATTTTCAACTTATCATACTCTCAGAATTGTAGAGCGAAGAAGTGCTAGGTCTTTTATTTTCAGAAAGCAGAGATTGATCAGTTGCAGGGTACTTATCCGGTTATCAAGTTTCCTAAATTGTTAGGCAGTGAATAGAGAAGAGCAGTGAGTTCTCAGCATAGATTTGTTTCAATATTGGTGGAGAGGAGGTTGGTACAGAACAACATGAGTAAGGCTATCAGTGTGGCTTCAACCAATGGAAGGAGTGATGAAGTTGATGATGATGCAAAAGGGAAAAGGAATTACTCTGATGAGTTCTTGAAGCTGTTGTCGGGGTCTACACAAAACAAGAGGGCCAATGAAAATCTGTTGGTAGATGACTATTGTGAGATTAGAGATGCTTCCACTACAGGATCAACAGGTTTTTCTCTTTAAAATTACTTCTATAATAATTCTGATAAGGCCATCCCAGTGTCAAACCGTTGGAATTATGGTCTTGCTAGGTTAATTGTCCCTGATGTCTATATAGATGTAGACTTGTTTTTAGGTCTTTCTAGCCACTATGATTCCTTGTCTAAGAAAATCAAGAAAAATGATGGCACTACCCTATTAATGTTAAATAGGAATTAATTTATGCAAACCTTTGGATTATATAGTACCATGTCTAACAAGATAAACATTACTAAGAAAGAGGAGAGGTATAGGTTAAAACCTGGTATTGCTAGGGGTCAATTACAAAAGCATATGCTTAAAGAGGTTAGAAACCATCTTACACCTATACCTTGAACTGCACCCTACTGCTTTAAGGACTTACATTTCTATATCAAGTATATTGTCTATGCTTTATGTAGAGTGTTAGGGATAGATGCAGGGGCAGAGCAAATAAATGCCAGAATTTTAATGATGGTACTAGACTTGCAAGAGGTGCACTCTAGCACCAATTATGACTACATACATCACATTATTGACAAAATACATGAAGGATTTGTAGCTATGCAGAAGAATATGAAGGACCCTAAGGAGAAGGAGCCTAGGTTCTTCCACTATTCCATCCTGATGCATTTGTTGTTGCATTTTAACTATGGGATTATGGATGTGAATAACTTGAATCCTCTGAGGATTTTCTAGGACATGCCTAATCCTATTCAATTTTGGGTTAGGATATGGAATTATACATCTAAGGACTATGATTTTTGTGTATTTGAAATTTAGATTGTATATCCATTGATGCAGAGCATGGGTATTAGCAAAACTGGACTGCCAGTGAAGGTGCTGCAATTATTGAGACATTGTGAGCATGTGGACAAGTGGGAGGGTGATCACAACTAGGGAGACTTGTTCTTAGAAGAGAATTTTACCATGATTAGGGTATATGGATGCACACATCCACCTCATGTCCTACCCTATCATGTGCCATCCAAAGTTTCTACCATGGAGTTTATCTGGTAATTGTTATTGACAGATAATGAACATTTTGCACCACATAGGAAGGGGACCCTAAACCCTAGACAATTTAAAATCTTTAACTTTACTATTGGCAAGGGTGCCATTGATTTAGTAAGTGCATGGTTGAAGAGTTGAAAAATGAGGGCAGCACCATACAGATATATTGACCTTCATGGCAGGAGTTAGGAAACTTTTGACTCCTACCATCCCCAATACAAATGTGCATGGTTTTTGTATAGAAGAGGATGTCACAAGAAATATTATAGATGAAGAGGAGATAAGGATAAGAAGAGAAAGAATTCATAAGTTGCTGAATCTAGAAAAGAAAATAAAAAGAAATGGGTTGTCTTTTCAAGGCTTTTACCTTGATTTGCCTTATTTTGATAAGATTAAGGCTATGATTGATAATTTTTATGTACTCTATGAACAATTGGATAATTTTTTGGATAAAAAAGGAGCAAAGGAGCCTGAGTATTCATAATCAGAATATGAGAGTGATAGTGAGGGTGATTATGCCCGTCCACCTCAATATGACCAACCTAAACAAGATGTTGCAGAGGTAGCACAGGTACAAGGATAAAAAGGCCACATCATTAACCTAACTGAGGTCTCACAGCCAGATGAGTGTCAGGTTCCTCATTGTAAGTAAACCTATTGTAGTCCTCTAGTTCTTTAGTGCTTTCCTTTTCATTTTTCTCTACAAATTCATCTATCTTTACATTTTCACTTTCAACAATTTTGTTAGAGGCTTTGTTTAGACATTTTTTAGCCTTTCTCTTGGTAGAATACCCTAGAAAAATTCCTTCATCACTCTTGGAGTCAATTTTTCCATTTCTATCATCTTTTAAGATATAACACTGTCTGCCAAAATTTTTGAAATAAAATCTTTGAATTCATTAGTCTTAACAAAGAGGCAAAAAGTTGATCCTTGTCAGACTTCTTCTATTAGGCAAGAGAAGAAAGGAGATAGAATAAATGCCCTCATTCCTGGAAACTGATTATATGATCATAATCTAAGGAAGATAATCAAACAAGGGAAGAGGCAGCAACATGATGAGGAAGAAGATGTAGAGATGCCTCTAAAGGCATGTATTGATGAGAGGTTGTTGCATTAGCAGCAATTTTTGAGTGATGATAACTTTGTTAAGACTGATGAATTCAAATATTTTATGAGATGGCACAAGAAAGAGCAGATAAGAGCTCAATTGAAGGTAGATGGAGAAGAAACAATCACAAATGAGGCTTTGCTAGCTTTGCAAGCCTATGATCCTGATAGTGAGGATGTCTCTCTAGATGAGGCAAAAAAATGGTTTTGAACAGTTGCATTTTGCTTGTTGAGGGCTGGGACTTAGCCTTAGCTTTCATTATTGACCAGACTAGAAAGCAGCCAGACCTAAAATTGGCAAGTGAAGTTCAAATGGGTGATATGATAAAGGGATTTGGATATAGTCCAAAATCACAAGCCTTCGCCATGTGGAGCTTATGTACCAAGGACCAGAAGCCTCAACTAGTAGATATTCAAGAGAGCATGGTGGGGAACCAAATGGTCTACACTGTGCAGAACACTGGAGATTTAGATATTTATCAGATTATGATTCATTGAGCTCACTTAAATGAAGACAAGACAAAGAAATTATCTGAGAAGTGTAGAATTATGATTGAGGAAACCAGTGCCCTAGCCAAAGATAGGGAATTGTTCCACATAAAGATACATCATCAAGATAAGGTAATTGCTGAGTTGCTAAAAGAACTAGAAGAGAAACCTGAAGTGGTTTATGTGCCTCCAGAACAACCCTTACAAATAGAGGAGAAAGAAAAATTAGAGGAGGTAGTTGAAAAGGAAGATGTGGGAAAGAATAAAAATGAGATAGCCCTAAGTGAATTTAAATGCATCTTGCAGCATAGGATTGACATACTCAAAGATATAATAGATGTCATTTTGAATGCTTATAATAAAATACCCACCATTCATTCAGAAGTAACAGGGTATATTGCCACATTGAACCCCTATTTTGTTAAGTGGTCTCCTAGGGTTCAATTGTTTGAAAAACTTGCCTATTTGCAGCCTCTTAGATTAGATTTACCTGAGGTTGTAACTGAGGTTGAAGATGAAATCAAAAAGGTTAATATAGCCTTGTCATTTTTTAAAGGTAAGTTGAATCAGGTAGAGGCTAAGTTAAGCCTATTTTCTCCAAATTTTAATAGGTTTGTTCCTCCTTTGAAAGGAGAAGATGATCAAGTTAAGGCTTTGGAGACCTGGAGAAGTGAATTTGATGGCAGAATACCTAGTAGTGAGGCATTATTTCAGGATCAGATTTGGATTCCGAAGGTTTGAATAAGATTTTGGATGAAGCCTTCAAGGAAGAGACTGACATGAATAAATTCTTAATGGATGTTAAAAGAATTACAAATGTCAGATGGGAAAGACAGAAGGCACAAGTCCAGAGTACACAGAGATTTATTTGGCCAGTAGAGGATGAAGTGACAGCATGGGACCTGTTGACCAAGCCCAAGAAGAAGAAGCCTGTGGTAGAGGAGGAAATCTTTGATGAAGAATGAAGGGGAATACTTGGTGCCTGACCATTGAGCACATGGAGGTTAGTTATTACTAAGGATAAGTGTAAGTTAGCCTATAATGGCAGTCACTTAACTTGGATATAAATATTAGAAGATATCCTAAATACTGTCAGACAAAGGTGCCAGATTCTAGAAAAGGACAAAGAGTATCATATTTCATCCCCTATTTTTGTCTCTCCACCGCTTCTACATTCTCTTTCTTTGTCTTTTCTGTACTTTTAGGGTTATGTTCCTTAAACCATCTAAAGCTTGTTGCATCCTAACATTAAGGATTCCAAGATGGTTAAGGACCTATAAATAGACCAAAATTGTAAAAGCTAAAAGAGGATGAAATATATTGAAAATCAGACTTTCTTGATTTGTGTCTGTGTCTTCAAGCTTTTCAAGCTTTTCAAGCTTTTCATGTATTGAAGCAAAAAACATATGAATAAAATATAGTGCAATTTTACTCTATCATTTTGTTGTCTCTTTACTTGTTGTGAATGCTCTTTTATGTTTAAATATGTAAGGCATTTTAAAGAATTTTGGTTACAAGGTAGCTATCTAATTGCTTGCAAGTTTCTTTCAAGGAAAGAACTAAGTTTTGTGAGTAGTTTCAGGGAGCACAATAGTATTTAAGGATTTGATACAAGATTTTAGAGCTGACAGGATAGTTTGTAAGTCATTTTATCTGAGTTGCATGTAGGTTGCAAGGCAGCTTACAGTATTTTATTCTATTTTCTATGGATCTTCATTTATTAACTCTCTAAGCCCAAGGATAGGCACTGGTCTAAGAATTGGTTTGGTAAATCTGCCATCATCCATTTATTCAATATCATTTAAACCAATTACTTTCAAGAATATTTGTGTAGAATCAATTGTACTCATATGTGATTACAGTTGAAGTTTATTGATTTCTTAAAGAGTAAATCAATAGGTTATTCCTCCTAGATTCACAAGAATTGCAAAAGGAAAGAAGTATGAAAATTCCTATTATGTTGCTGTCTGCTGTCATTAAGATATTGATTTGGATTGTCAAGATTGTTCTTAGAATAGTTATTGTTATCTGTATTGTTATATACATGTCCATATAAGAATAGAGCATTCAACACATAATTAAAATCCACTCTAAAGATACTGTCAAGTTAGTAATCAGTCATAGGTAAGACCTGCCTGAGTCAATGGATCTCAAAAAAGAAGGAGGTGATAATAGGTATCCCCAATGTTATTATAATACCTCATCAATTAGTATTTTCTCTTGCTTGAGTCAGAGTATCAAAGGAATTGGGAGTCATAGAGTTGTTTAAGTATTCAAGCATCTTTAGAGGCCCTACAAGAAAAAACCCTAACACTCTCTTATCAAGGCTTTTTCATGAGGGAGAGAATAGTCAAAATTAGTATCTAGTGGTTCATCCCAAATATAGAGATCATTGTGAATAGAACAAACTTTGGGAGAAGTATAATCATAATACATTAAATCTTGATTCCTAAAGGGAAGGTCATCGAAATGAATAGAAGGAAAAGTATCACAAGGGGGATTATGCAAATTTAGCAAGGTATTCTCATGGGGGAAGAACATATCAAGAGAAGAGTTAACATAAACATTCAACGCTTCTGTTGAAAGAGAGAGATTATTGAAAGAAGGGTTTAAAACATCTTCTTGCAATGATGTGTCCTCATGGAGAGGAGGGTCCTTAGGAGAGGGATAAAGTGATAAATGGTAGGCTAATCCACTATCACCTTGAGAAAATATATGCATTATAAAATGAATCTAAGAGGAAAACATATATGAAACAACATAAAATTTTGTTTTTGTCTTTTTCTTCATTAATGAAAATACATAAAGTGAAACAATGTACTACATACAAATCTAAATGCACAAGATGTAGCAAGTATATGATAGAAAAAATGCATAGAAAGGATATCTAAACACTAAAACAAAGTGGAAATGTCATGCAAGGAAGATCTAACCACCAAAATAAAAAGCATGTAAGAAGCACAAATGCATACAATTAAGAAAATGCAATCTAACTACGAAAATAAAAAGAGAAAATGTTTCATGTTGGGTTCACCAAAATGTATAATATGAATAGGGGAATCATGTAAGAGGGTTATTTTCCCCAATTCATATGGAACATTGGAATAGAAAATGATCTGAAGTCAAATATGTTTAACACCACTTGATAAGAAAGATGCCAATGCAATATCTATGCTTGAAGGGTTTGTATTCTTTTTTTTCTTAGAACTGAAAGAAGAGGTATATATATGTGCAAGAGTATAAATAAGAGTAGATATAATCTAAATCAAATAATAAACATGATTTAAAAGGGGATGGAGAGTAATTTGAATGAACCTAGAAATGAAATAGGAGAAGTGTGTTTTCAGACCCTAATTCCCCACTATCAAATTCCTGAAATGACTTGTAATTGCAGATCTAAGACCTGGAGGTTGTAATATTTCTTGATGCCAAATATAGGATCATAATACAAGGAACATTATGGCAATGGTGATGTTTTCCTGGGACATAATAGGAATGGCTACATGTTTGTGATGTTTGCGACTAATTTTTTCACAAATCGTCTTATTGTTCCTGATTTGCCCAGATCCTATTGTAGACACTTAAAAATGGCCTATTGCTCTAGCACAATGACATTACAAACATTCCTCTTCAAAAATTAAATAATCTTTATTATTTAATTAATTGGCATCCTTCTACTATATCCTAATTCAAATTCATCATTACTCTTTAAAATTCATAATTAAGTGATTTTAATTAATTACTTAATTATTAAAATTTTAAATTATTTTTCATTAAATATTGTACTATAACGTAATTAAATAATTAAAATTATTTAATTATTCCCTATGTCATTTAATTAATTAAATAAACATATTATTTAATTAATATTCCCCTTTTTGTTATTATCACATACATGTTTAAAATTACATGTAGTAATTCAAAACTCCACTCATAATTAAATAAATAATATTTATTTAATTTAAACTGTAAGTAATAACTGGGGGGGGTGATTCAGTGGCCTCAAAAATTAATCCATAAGTCAACCCTTAAAACTTATAACCACTAATTATGTCTCAAGTTATCATCTGTCATACAAGATGTATGCCTTGAATTACTTTAATCAATTTTCTACTTGTCGAAATGCTTTGTTAACCTCTCTTCTGTATGATTACCGATAAGCAGTTAACTATTTACTGAAACATAGTAAATATGTAGAGTATAAAAATCAATCCAGAAATGCATATGTGAAATGTAAAACAATAAAGTAATAAACCATAAACATATAACATAAGGATTTTAATGTGGAAACCCTATTAAGGGAAAAACCACTAGGACCGGTACCCTAAATTTTTACTCTTCTGAAGTGAGCTCTATTAGGAGCCAACCCTGTTAAAGGTTACAAACACACTATTAGGTGTGACCTTGTTAGAGAATTTCAAAATAGTTTGTCAACTAGTATCTGACATCGAATGCTACCATCCTTGATCAAACTCTCTTGGCCTATCAATAGGTATCAGACATATCCAATGCTACTTTTGTGATCAAACTTTTTGATACTCCTTGGGATGTATCTCAATTGTAAAAGACTTTTAAGTCCTGCTTAGTTAAGAGACTTTATGCTTCAATGTTTAAACTGAAACACTAATTATTTGTTCATAAATATAACTCAATTATAGAGTTTTAGATCTATTGTAAGTCCATTACCTCTCTGATCAAAATAATCACTTATACCTTTGCTCCACACTATTTTGCTCTGTGATGCTTGTCTCACTATTCATCGGTGTCTGCAGAATCTAGCTCTTTCCTCAGCTTGTTGATCAGGACGGAATGAAGACTTTCTTCTCCTTCAGATTTTATTTAGCATCTTTCCTCTATTCTCTTGTTCACCCCACCAATTTGTAATGAATTGGGTTTGTCTCTATATAGACATTGTTTCCCTTTTTATTGGCTTTCTTGATTCTTGGTGTGTTCCACAATTCTCACCAATAGATTTAAAGAAAACTCTTGATTTAAATCAAAGAGATCTTCTTTCCAACGGGAAAAATCAACTTTAAATCACTTACTTATCTGCAGCTTTATCAGGATGATTAAAACAATGATAAGTATCCATTAATTATATCTTTAGCTTCTTGATAGCTAAGCATTTTGTTATTTTTTGAACTCTTTGTTCTGTCGGTCAACACTTCAGTTAGTCATTGATGATGTGTGACTGTTCCATTGGTGTGACTTCAGTTGTCATTGGGATCTCCATCCTTGTCTTCTCCATTGGGTAACACTAAAACTCTTTCCGTCGGGTTACTCTATTTTTTTCTCGTCGAACAACATTATAACTCTGCTCATCAGTTTGTTGTGTATTAGCTCATCGGGTAATACTGTGACTTTTCTCTTTTACTCTGACTATCGGTGTGCACTCCATCAGTGTATGTAGTCACTTAGTGAATACTTGACTTGTATGCATTACTGATAGCATAGCCTTGATTCATCAGTTCTTTGAAGTCTTTGGCAGTATTTCAATGACCATATAGATTATATCAAGTTGACATCAATGACAATACAATACATTAACTAATTTAATGCCTTGCATAATCATCAACTTAACATCTTCAAACATTCAATCAGTTACATGTCATCAATATCTCCCTTTGGCATTGATGGCAACATACTATATTACCATACTATACTATTACTAATACAATATGAAATATACAGTTTCATCAATGCTTTCCTATTGTAACTATTACAAATGTCTGGCTATCGGTAAGCTCAAATAGCTTTGATTTAATTCTTGCATCTTTCTTTTTGTCTTCAATCCCTTTATTGGATAGATTTAGAATATTTCTTTCTCTAATTTGATGTGTTCTCCTTCTGTGTCAAACTCTCTCCCTTTGACTTTTCTCCTTTCTTGGGATGTCTTTTGTTAGTAATTTTCTTCCTTTGTGTGTACTCTCCCTTTCTTGTTACATTTTCTCCCTTTGGATACTTCAATGGGTATGATCTCTTCTTGAGTTGATAATGGATTTAATCTCTCCCTTTGACATTAATGCCAAACAAACATCTTTGCAAACATAGATTTTGTAAACAAGTATTTGACTGTAATGTCAAATGGATCCTTTCCATCCATAATATATTCCTTGAATTTTCCAATCCATCGGTAATAATTCTAGTGCTTGGAGTAGATAAATACCTTGATGTGTATAGATGTATCATTGAAGTCCATCTCTCTACTCGCATCAACATGAATGATAATCTGATAATATGTAGGCCGATGCAGCCTTCTAGTTAGCAACTGACCAGTAGACAAGGGTCTAACCCCTAGTCTCTTTCTCAAGTATTCAAATTCATCCTTGGGTAGTGGCTTGGTGAAGATATCGGCCAATTTTTCATTTGATTACACATACTCAAGTATCACTTCCTTTCCCAGAACTTCTTCTCTCAAATAATGATACTTGATGGCAATATGCTTTGTTTTAGCATGCATGACTAGATTTTTGGAAATATTTATTGCACTTGTTTATCACAATAGATAATTATTGGTTCTAAAATTTTCATATGCATACCTTCCAGTAACTGTTTAATCCATGCAATATTTGAGCAGTTTGCAGCAGCAGCAACATACTCTTCCTCTGCAGTAGATTGAGAGATAGATCCTTGCTTCTTACTAATCCATGTGAAAATTCTGTCACCCATAAATAATGCTCCTCCAGTTGTGCTCTTTTGGTCATCAATATTTCTAGCCCAATCAGTGTCAGTAAAGATCTTAAGTTCAAATTTTCCTTCTCTTTTGTACCATAAGCCATATTCCCTGATATTCTTTAGATATCTTAGGATTCTTTTCATAGCAGTCATATGTGATTCCCTGGGATTAGCAGAAAATATAGCAACTATTCCTACTACATGTGGAATATCTAGTCTAGTATGTACAGGATACATGAGTTTTTCAATCATAGATTGGTACAAAGTCTGATTTACCTCTGATGACTTGTCTTCTTTTGTCAGCTTACATCCAGGTGCCATTGGTGTTTCAATTGGTTTGGACTCCTCCATCTTGAATATTTTTAGTACTTCTTTGATGTACTTGGATTGTGTAATGAAAATACCTTCATCTTGTTGCATGATCTGCAAACCAAGAAAGAACTTGATCTCTCCAAACATAGACATCTCAAAGTATTTGCTCATCTCACTTGCAAATAATTTGCATAGCATATCATTGCCTCCAAATATGATGTCATCAACAAATATCTCAGCAATCAAGATGTTAGCATCAATATCTTCCTTCAAATAAAGATTATTGTTTTAACTAGTCCTAACCTATCCAATACTTATAAGATAGGAATGAAGTCTTTCATACCAGGCTTGGGGTGCTTGTTTCAATCCATACAGGGCTTTGTGTAGTCTACATACCATGTCCCTCTTGTCTTGATCAACAAACCCTTCTGGTTGTTCAATGTATACCTCTTCTTCAAGTATTCCATTTAGGAATGCAGACTTGACATCTATTTGATATACCTTGAATCCTTTACATGTAGCATAAGAAAGTAATATTCTCACTCCTTCTAGCTTAGCAACGGGTGCAAAGGTCTCTACATAGTCAATTCCTTCTTCTTGTGCATACCCCTTGCATACTAGTCTTGCTTTATTTCTAGTGACTTATCCATTCTCATTTAGCTTATTCTTGAATATCCATTTTGTACTGATGACATTCTTGTTATCTGGTCTTGGTACAAGTGTTCATGTCTTGTTTTTCTCAATCTGCTCAATCTCTTCATTCATAGCACTTATCCATTCATCATTATCTAGTGCAGCATTGATAGATTTGGGCTCATAATCATAAATAAGACATCTTGTATTTATAGACTTACTTCTGGTTCTCATACCAGCCTTCTTGTCTCCTATGATCTGGTTCTATGGATGTTTCCTTCTGACATATCTGGAAAGTATATGTTTAGTTCTATGTCTATCTCCGATCGCCAGTATTTGTAGCCTGATTCTTAGGTGTAATGATCTATTTCTCAGGAGCTCAACATTTTTCGTCGGGTAGAGTGTCAGGTTCCTCATTGTAAGTAAACCTATTGTAGTCCTCTGGTTCTTTAGTGCTTTCCTTTTCATTTTTCTCTACAAATTCATCTATCTTTCCATTTTCACTTTCAACAATTTTGTTAGAGGCTTTGTTTAGATATTTATTAGCCTTTCTCTTGGTAGAATACCCTAAAAAAATTCCTTCATCACTCTTGGAGTCAATTTTTCCATTTCTATCATCTTTTAAGATATAACACTGTCTGCCAAATTTTTTGAAATAACTCACATTTGGTGTGTATCCATACCATAGCTCATAAGGTGTCTTTTTGGTGTCTTTCTTCAATTGTACTATGTTCAATGTATAAAAAGCAGTACTGATAGCTTCTCTCCAAAATATTTGGGTGATACCTTTCTCTATCATCAGTGTCCTTGCACAATCCACTATGGATCTATTCCTTCTTTCAGCAATTCCATTTTGCTGTGGTGTTCTCGATGCAGTGACCTATCTTTTGATTCTATGCTCATTACAAAATTTAGTGAATTCATTTGAAATAAATTCCCCTCCTCTATCTGATCTTAATCATTTTAACTCCTTACCACTTTGTTTCTCAACCATTTCCTTATACCATTTAAACATCTTAAATGCTTCTAATTTATCTTTTAGAAATATGACTATCATCATTCTAGAGTAATCATCAACAAAGAGAATAAAATATCCATCTCCATAATAACTCTTTGTCCTCATAGGTCCACATAATTTAGTATGGACTAATTCTAGAATGGCATGAGATGTATGGGTTTTGCTTTTGAAACTAGACTTTATCATTTTACCTTTTTGACAATTCTTACACATGATGTTGTCAGGCTTGGTAATTGTCGGTAAGCCTCTGACATTTCTCTTTTTGCTAATTTTTATCATGTTGTCAAAGTTCACATGACATAATATTTTGTGCCACAACCATATGTCTTCATTTGTAGCAATCAAACAAGTGGCATCAGTATCATTCAGATAGAATAAGTTACCTTTTGTCTTCTCACCGGTACTAATAAGATTTCCTAATTTATTGAAGATCTTTTCCTTCTTATTTTCAAATGCTACTCTGTGACCTAAATTATTTAATTGAGAAACACTCAATAGATTATAATTCAATCCATTTACCCGATAAGCATTTTCAAATTTTATCTGGTTATTCAACATTACGGTTCCTCTACCTTCAACTGGACAAGGTGTGTCATTACCCATTCTAACTGAACCACCTTTATGGTATTCAAAAGTCTCAAAATTTTTCTTATCACCGGTCATATGGTGAGTGCAGCCACTATCTATGATATAGACATCATTTTTACTAACCTTAGATATGAGTGCAGTTTCTACATACCTTTCTTCATCGTCAGCTAAATCATCTTTTACTACTACAAACACCATCTCGATGTCTTCATCAGATTCAGTGCCAGTATCATCGTCTTTGTATTTTTCTAGGTAACTGGCCTTCTTTCCTTTGTCCTTGTAGTCTTGGGTATCTCTTCTTTCTGATTTTCAGTAGCTTCTATAATCACCTCTGTCAGATTTCTTTTCAAATGATTTGTTATTACTTCTATCATATTTTCTTTTATTAGTACATCTTGCACCAAAGTGTCCAATCTCTTTACAATTAAAACAAACAAGTGGTAATTTATCTTTATATTTACCTTTGCCTCTCTGCATTCTTCTAGCCATAAGTGCTTCAATTTCATCAAGATCATCTTCTTCACTTTCACTATCACTATCTTTTCTCATAGTGTTTTTATGACTTGATTTACTTATTCTCATAGAAGTTTTGAATGCAGACTCTATGTTTGGTAAGAAACTATTAGCAAAGTTATTCATCTCAAATGAAATCAGTCTTCCAATCAAACTATCTAGAGTAACATTACTATTTGCTACTACTCTCATTTCTTGAATGGCAGATACTCTAATAGCATAAGTAGGCAGTAAGGTTCTTAGAATTTTACTTACCACTCTATCTTCTTCTAGTACACCTCCAAATCCTTGGATAGCATTGACTACCTCTTTGATTCTTGTGTTGTACTGAGTGATGTTTTCACCTTCTTTCATTTTGAGATCATCAAAATTTCCTCTAAGGCTTTC
>MU225274.1:442581-453448 GCA_018584345.1 Thuja plicata | reverse complement strand
ATTTCCTGCACACTCATTGCACACATCAGTAGGTCCAATAAATCAATACATAAAAATAATAGAATACATAATGTAAGTTGAACACACATTCACTCACACTTGCATCAAAGATTATTGAACTTAACAAAATCTGCATCTATTCCACATGCATAAACATAACTTTTAATAAATTTGCATCTTGATTATATCTAACATCCACATACTAATCCAATATACAAGACCATCAAAACTAAGTTTTGTAGGGAAATCTTCATCACTAACATAGAGTATTATATAGATTTCCTGATTACATAATCAGGTGTTTGTATATAAACAAAGGTTTCCACGGATCCATAAAGTAATACATGTGTCCCAAAAGTCTGACTATAGCAAAATTAGTATTGACTAGAGAGCATATAAAATGAGAAATAGTGTTAAGATTAAGTCAGACTGGGGTAGGCCTCACAGGGACTAAGCTGCAAAATGCCAGTCTATCCCTGATTCATTAGCTATTTTCTTTAGAATCTTCAAGATTTATTTATTCATAGCTTCGGCTTGTCCATTTCCTTGAGGGTAGTAAAATGAGAACCCTTGTTTGATGCGGAATTGTTCATATAGGTCTTCAACATCCTTGTTCTGAAAAGGGTACCATGATTTGTCAGGATTGTTTGGGGGATCCCATATTGACAGATGATGTGGTTAAGTATGAACATCACTATTTTCTTTCCAGTGATGTAAGTGAGGGGAATTGCTTCCACCCACTTGGTGAAGTACTCCATTGCTGCTATTATGTACTTGTGTTTGTTTGCTGAAGAAGGTGTTATTTTTCCCATTTGGTCAAATCCCCACATTGAAAATGGTAATGGTGATGTAATGGGGTTTAGTTCCTGTGCTAGTGCATGGATGAGGTCTCCATAAATTTGACATTGTCTGCACCTTTGGACATGCTTGTGTGCATCTGTCTCTATTATTGGCCAATAGTATCCCATGCAGATTATTTTCTTAGCTAAGCTGTTTCCACCTCCGTAGGTTCCACATATTCCTTCATGAACCTCGTACAAAGCTTTCTGGGATTCCATGGAAGTGAGACATCATAGTAATGTTCCATCAAGACTTTGTCTACATAGAGTAGTAGAGAGGATTGTATACCTAGAGGCTTGGTGGATGAGGGATTTTTTCTAGTTCCTGGACAGGTTTGGAGGTAAGACGTTGTTTTGGAGATAGCTATAGACATATTGGTATCATGGGAATTCAGGGCTAACAAGGACACACACTGATTCTGTGATAGATGCCTAATGTGATGGCACCAAGAGTTTCTCCACTAGAAACTATAATTTGGTATTGTTACCTGGCATATCAATCAGTGATGTTATGGTAGCCATCACATCTGCCACTTTTTATGTGCTCTTGGGACTTGCTTGAAGAGAATGTAATGAAACTTGGTGCATAGTTGTTCCATCTGTGCTCTATAAGGTATGAGATTCTCATCTTTGGTCATGTAATCATTGTTAACTTGGTCAATGACCAACTGTGAATCACCAAAGACTTTTAGGTTCTTGATTCTCCATTGAATGGCTATCTTTAGACCGATGACCAATGCTTCATATTCTACTATATTATTGGTGCATTGGAAGTTAACTCTGAAATACTTTGGAATTGTATCATGATCTGGAGTGACAAGAACTATCCTTGCCCCTGCACCATGGTTTGTACATGATCCATCAAAATAAATTTTCCATACCTCTATCACTGGTTGTAGTGTCATGATGGATTCGTCAGGGAAATTAGAGATAATAGGCTAGTGGTCTTGAATTGGTGCCTCTGCTAGTTGATCGGTGATCACTTGTCCTTTGATAGCCTTTCTGTCTACATACTCAATGTCAAACTCGCTTACGATCATTACCCACTTGGCCAGTCATCTAGTGAGTGTTGCTTTTCTCAGGAGGTACTTGAGAGGATCAATATGTGCAATCAATTTTGTTTGGTGACTCAACATGTAGTGTCTTAGCTTTTGGGAAGAGAAAACAACTGCCAAGCATGACTTCTCAATGGGTGTATAGTTTAGCTCGTATCCAACCAAAGTCTTGCTTAGATAGTAGATGGCCCTCTCCTTTCCAACATCATCATGTTGTGCCAAAAGGACCCCTAACACTGATTCTATCAATGAGATATATAGAAACAATGGTCTACCTTGTACTGGTGGTACCAATATAGGAGACTTAAGAAGGTAGTCTTTGAATATCTGAAATGCCTGTTCACATTTCTCTATCTAAATGAACTGGATGTCTTTAGGCAATATATGTTGGAATGGGTGGCACTTGTTTTCCAGTTGAGCTATGAAGCATCTTATCGATTGGAGCCTTCCTTGTAACCCTCTTAGTTGTATCAGGTTCGATGGTGGAGGCATCTCTAATATTGATTTGACCTTTGCTGGATCCACTTCAATTCCTCTGTGTGATACTATGAAACCTAGTAATTTTCCCACTGTGACACTGAATGCACACTTTTTTGGGTTTATCCAGACTTTGAATTCTTACATTCTATCAAAGATGGGTTCCAAAACCTGTAGATGATCCTTTCAAAGTATGGACTTTGCTAGTATGTCATCCACATAATCTTCTATTGTCTTATGGATGAGATCATGAAATATGGTTGTCATTGCCCTTTGATATGTTTCTCCAGTGTTCTTTAGACCAACTGGCATGACATTCCAACAATATGTTCCCCAAGGACATGTGAAATCCATTTTGTGTTGATCCTCTAGTGCTATCCGTATTTGGTTGTAACCTAAGAAGCCATCCATAAGTGATAGCATTTCATGTCCTCTAGTTAGGTCCACTATCATATCGATGTTTGGTAAAGGAAAGCCATCTTTGGGACATGCTATATTAAGATCCCAGAAGTCCATGCAAATTTGAATCTAACTGCTGTGTTTCATAACTGGTACTAGATTAAATATCCAATCTGCATATGGTATAGGTCTGATGAATTTAGCATCCAGGAGATTTTTAGTTTGGCCTTGACTAACAATACAATGTGAGGATGTATCTTTTTTAGCTTCTATTTGACATGTTTTGCATTTGGTAGCAATGGGAGGTGGTGTAGCACCAACTCTAGATCTAAACCTAGCATATTTGAGTAAGACCATGTGAAATTGATCATTCTTGCCTTGAAGAAACTGATGAACTATTATGTCTCCTCAAGGGTGAGATATCTCACCAAGTAGATGTTCTTTGGGTTCTTGTCATCCCCCAAGTTGATTTCCTTTGTCTCTTCGGCTAACAATGCTGATTTATCCTTTGTTAAGGGGAGGAGTTCTCTCTTTCCATCTTCTAGCACCTCAGAGAGGTTTTTGCTAGAAGATATGTCTTCTTTTATCTTTTTACTCTTTTGTTCTTTTTTCTTTTGTGGACTGGAAAGAGGAGCTTCCTCCTTAGAGTATGATGCTCTATCTAGGTTGATAGAGAATCCTGCCTTGTGATCTCCTGATGGAATGCCTTACCTTAGTCCCATGAAATGAGCTATTACCTCATCATTTTCAAAGACATCAAGATCAGGTGGTCCTTCTTGATCCCACTCTATAAGCTCAGGGTGTACGAGATAGACACTTTCACTACTATTTGGCTTTGGTTGACTGAACGAGACTACTAATATGGTGCCTATGAAATTGGACTGTGATGAGGATACACCACTTGAGGTCTGATGAATGATATGTTTATCTATACAAGGTTGTTTGATAATGGTGAGTTGTTCAAACAGGTCTGCTAGGTTTACGATAATATCAACTTGAGGGGAAAAATAAGGGATTGAGGGTTCAGAGTCATGGAGGGATCTCTACTCATACTCATGGGATTCTCTCTCAATGGAATGTTCGTTTGATGTCTCACTTCCTTGGTTATCGTTGATTGCTATGTGTACGTTTAATTGGGATTGTGTGGTTCCCACTTTAGCGGGCAACAACTGTGCTAATATGTTTCTTATTAAGACATGCTCAGTGTTGTGCCCTTGGTGCATCTCTCCTACTTGCTCTTGATTGACTTGAATGTCTTGGATCACCAGACTAGTGCTTTTTTTTCCATAGCCCAAACCTCTAGTGTTTCTTTGTGTTGGTGGGAGAGGTAATTCATATATGCCCTGTTGTCTTTCCCCCAGTCTGGTTGTACCATCATACCCAAATCTTTATATCATTGTGTAACCATTAGCATAGTTTTCCAAAGGTAGTGGTGGTTGGATTTTCTTAGGGGAGTCTCGGTATAACTAGGTATTGATGTCTTGGTCAAAAGGATTCTCTTCTACTATGTCTCCCCATCGGACAAAGGTTGTGGGTGGACATCTAAATAGGACCGATTGCAGAGTTTCTATTGCAATAAAAGGTTGTGGCATACCATGAGTTCTTGGGCTTTAAGGCATGTGCGTGATGGTAAAGGCCTCTTCATATCTATATTCACCAAATCCCTTGTCCATGATGGATATCTTGCTTGCTTTCTCTGTGACATCTTTAAGATTTAAATTTGAAGGGGAGGAGATACTTGCATCCTGGTTAATGACTATCTTTCCCGCTTCTTGTGTGACATCTTTGGGATTCAAATCTGAAGAGGACGGGATGCTTTCATCTTGTTTTGATGGTACATGGTTATCAGTGCTGATTTGGACTGCATTAAAATATTGGAAGGGATTGGGATCTCCCTATATGATGATCTCCTCCCCTTGGTGAGGGAACTCGATGCATTGATGGTATGTCAAAGGTACAACTTGCATTTCATGTATCCAAGGTCTCCCTAGTAACATGTTGTATCCCAACTCAAGGTCTAAGATTTGGAAGGGTGTGTTTTTGACCATAGGACCAACGCGAATAGGTAGAATGATAATACCCTTAGAGGACCTTTCCTCTTCATCATAGGCTCTGATATTTATCCTCCTTCTGACATCAATGCTTGATTCTGAATAACCCAATTTCTTGATTAGCTTTAGAGTACAAATGTTTAACCCAGCTCCACCATCAACAAGGACCCTTCGGACAACGCTTTGGTGGATTTGGACAAGTAAGTGTAGAGGATAATTATGCAGGGGTTTATGCGATGACACATCACGGTCTGTGAATGTGGCATATTTGTTAGCTTCTATATGGTTGACCATTGTTTGGAAGCTCTCAGGTGTTATGTCCCTTGGGACAGATACATTCTGAAGTGCTTGGTTAAGTGCTAGTTTATGCTGTGGAGATATGCGCAATAGGTCAAACATGGATATCTGGGCTGGTGTGTGTTTTAGTTTGTCCACTATGCTTGTTTGTGGATCTGAGTTTTCTATAGGATTGGCTGATGTAGTAGCTGAGGATGGTACTCCTTTCAAGATGACTCTAGCACGTCACATAGCTATAGCACAATTGTTACTTTGGTCCCTGATAGTGATTGTGGCCACATGGTTATCTGAAGGATTAATGCAATTTATGATGTTGTCACTATTGGCATATGTATAGTTAAGTTTATTGGTTTGTCCACCAGACCTGGAGGCTT
Organism: Thuja plicata; assembly: GCA_018584345.1. NCBI lineage: Eukaryota > Viridiplantae > Streptophyta > Pinopsida > Cupressales > Cupressaceae > Thuja > Thuja plicata. The sequence continues at coordinate 447,956 of MU225274.1, read as the reverse complement.
TTCCCTTGTTTTGATCATGGAAGGTATCATTGAAAATGGTGTGATCAGTTGTGCCTTTAGTTTGAGTATTCATCACATCAATGATCCCTATGTCAATAAGATCTTGAATAGCATGCTTCAATCGGTAGCAGTTGGCTGTTTTGTGTCCCTTGACCTGATGAAACTCATAGAAATCTTTGTCATTATACCACCTTGATTTGTTTTCATCTTGTTCAAAGTCTCTAATTTATGGGAGAGTGATAGTGTTTGATTGTATCAACTTGCATAAAGTTGATTCTATCGGCTCTCCTAATGACATGAAATCTCATTACTAGAACTAAAACTATGGTTTGCGTTGATTCTGTTGATGACTATTTGACACAGCGGCCGCTTGTATAGGGTGAGGTTGGTTTTGAGTGTATGCTTGTTGAGTGGGCCCTGTGGTTTTGGTTTTCCATAGGTGCACCTTGCAGTGACACCTTGGGTTGTGTGTAGTTGACTATCTTTACATCAATTACACCATCGCTAGTGACATTTGTGTTCTTGTTGTACCACTTAGCCTTTTTTGTTACATTTTTATTTGTGTTCATTTGTGTAGGATCTACAAGGATACCTTGTTTGACCAAGTTCTTCTCACAACAAACTCCTCTTTTGATGAGTTGTGTGAAGTTCGGAGCTAACTGTAGCTCTATTGTGAATGACATGTCTGGGATCAGATTGTCAACAAACATGACTATCAAGTCTTGTTTAGGCACATCATATGTTATATGGTTTTCTGTGTTCCTCCATCTCTATAGGAATTTCACAAAAGACTCTCCATATTTCTATTTAATGTCGCAAAGGTCCTTGATGCTGACCTTGCACTTGATGTTATGATGGAAGTGAGCTATAAATTTTTTAACTAATTCTCCCCAAGACTGGATGTCATGAGGTAGATGTGAGAACCATTCCATTTCTGGTCTGGCTAAACTTTGTGGGAACAGTCGCATTAGATATGTCTCATCATGAGCGAATTTGACGCAACTAGTAAAGAACTCTTGTATATGCTCAACAGGGTTGGTACTACCCCTATACTTGTCAAATTTTGGCACTGAGAAGTGGTTTGGGAATGGGGACATTTGAAGAGAATGGTCAAAGGGGTATGGGTATAAATCCTTTCTGGTATAGGATTTAGTTTGCCCCTAATTTTTCATATCCATCATTTGGGTTTGAAGGGTTTGCATTTGTTGCATTAGCATGTCTGTTTGATATTGCGGTGATGTGTGTGCACATTCCTTTGTGTCGTGGTAGGTATGAGGTTGTACCTCTATGTCCCTTGAGTAGGAATATAGGATTTCATCCTAGGGACTTGTTATTGATTCCCCACTGAGTGATTTGTAACTATAGGGACATGAGTAGTCCATTGTGGGTTGTGAAGTGTTTACTGTTGTGACTGAAACTGGGGTTGATAATGCTGGGGTTGGAACTGAGGCAACTGAAGCTGGGGTTGCTATTACAGGGGTTGGATTTGAGGCAACTGAAACTGGGGTTCTTCTTGCGGAGGTTGGAACTAAGGCAACTGAAGCTGGGGTTCCTGTTGCGGAGGTTGGAACTAAGGCAATTGAAGCTGGGGTTGCTATTGTGGGGGTTGGTTTTGAGGCAACTAAAGCTGGGGTTGCTATTGTGGGGGTTGGTTTTGAGGCAACTAAAGCTGGGGTTTCTATTGCAGAGGTTGGAACTGAGGTAACTAAAGCTGGGGTTGCTGTTGCGGAGGTTGGATGGGAAAAGATGTAGCTTTGGGCAGGCCTTGACTATAAGTCATTCTGGCAGAGATGGATCCCTGCGGGTATGATGTGTTGACCTCAAGATTAGTGCGAATTGATGGTAGAAGTGGTATAGTTTTAGAATGATTGGTGTTTGGTGGGATGGAAGGCATAGCATGAGAGCTTGATTGTGCTGGCCATGAGACCAAAGGTGGAGGCATACTAGTGACCATGGGTGCACTTAGTTGTGAGCCTATCATGCCTTGAGTAAATGAGCTACTAGCTTGGGTTGGGTCATTGGTTTGATTAGATACAGTCTATGTTGATGTAGGTAAGGCCAATGGTGGAAAAAATTGTGACACAACAGGTAGTATCTGGGGAAGCTGAGTAGTATTCTGACCTACGAGAGGGTTTTTGGGCCATATAGTTGATACACTGAATTCAGTGGCGAGTTTGAATCCCTTCTTTATTAGCATGGCTAAGTAACATTCAGGGTTCCTCTCTATAATAGCGTCAACTAATTTGGTATATTAGGCATCTTGTTTGACATCTTTGAGTTCTTCTTTGGTGATATCTTGGAAAAAGGCTGCCCCACGGGGCTGTTCCATAAATAGAGCAGAAGTGGTGTTCATGAAGGGATCATTCTCTTGCTTTATTTCCCAAGCGGGGAAAAAGTTGATATATGACTCATCAGGTTGAGCTCTAGCCTTAGACCTTGTGTAAGGTCCTCCATGAGGTGTTTGAGACATAGTGTGGTCCAGGTTTTGTAACTAAAACAAGTGATATAAAGCAAACAAAGAAGAGGGTCCTTTCAAAGAAAAGTTTGAGTTATGTTTTGGACAAAGGTAATTCTAAGGAAATATTTTGATATAACTTGATCTCAAAGTGGTGATGATAAAAGATAAGATTTGTCAACCTTTGTCTTGGAAAAAGTCAATTTGATAAAGATGATGATGTTTGATATGATGAGATCAAGATATTTCAAGTCTGAGCTTTCGAACTAACAATGTTTTTGACAATAATCGTGCTTTATAGAGAAAGGGTAATATTTTAATGTTTAGAGATTCACACAATGTTCTTCACATTTTCCTGGGATAGACACTAGCTTTAGAAACCAAATGAAGAATTCTTTCAAGGTTTTTAGGTTATAACAGGAATGTAGTATATCTGGTCAAATGTGGTACAATTTCACTGATTGCGGTAAAATAACTGGTTGATTGTGGTAGTTTATCACACAATGCTTCTGATTTGCAAGATAGTTGACATTTTGAAAACCCTAGACTTTAACACATTTGACCTGTTTTGATAGTTTGGATGTTTTTCTTTGAATTTTCAAAAACTGATCAAAGGAACAAGCATAATAGACACTATGTTTTGAAGAATGGAGACTGAAATTGTGTATTTTCTACAACTTTTTCAAGTTGCAAGGTTATCATGAGGTCTCAACAATGAATAGTCAGATTATTCTAGGTCAATGGATTTAGAATACAATGTTATAGGCCCAATGCTTGAATGTTCATTAACTCACATGGCAATTATTACGCTACTAGGACATGAAGGTCCACGACGTAGGTGCCCATGTTTTTGTCATTTCCAGGTATTGTTGTCGTGGAGTGAAGATCTCTTTCACTACACAAATATCATGGAACACATATGTTGAGAATCTTGGGGGGAAATTTTGCAACCCCTTGCACTATAATAAGGCATCTGTTCAGAGGTAAAATGAGTTCGCCTCTATTTAACAAGGTTGTAGTAAGGGTCTGTGGTGTCTCTCCAATTGGTTTGTACATGCGTAACTCGCTTAAGAGCCTAGTTGATCATGCTAGCTCCTTAGGTATATTCACCTAATCTAGACTATCATCAACATGCCTCACCCAAGCTTGGCTAGATAAGATAGAACTTTAGTTCATGCCTTGTTTATATACTGATCAAAAGGATTACTAGTTTAAGGTCATTCTTTGAGGAAGAAGCACATTCTGTGGATAGGATTTTCTAAAAAAGTATAAAGGTTTGTAATCTAACAGTTTGTGCAAGTGCACCCAAAACTCAAGACACAAGGTAAATCAATTAAGCTCCAAATTTTGAAATGTGAACTAAGCTACACCACCATACAAGCACAAATGTTCAATTTTAAGCCCAAAAGTAGGTGTTGTTTGCTTGTTCAATTTTAATGCACCAAATTGAGAGATTCTTTGCCTTTATTCAATTTTAATCTCCATGTTAATTTGAAGCCCAAATCCAAAATATGAGGTGTGATATGTGTTGCAAGCATTGTTCTTTTTAAACCCAAATCGACAAATGAATTCCTTTTAGTTTTGTGTTGTTTAAACAGGTTAGTACAAAAAAGGATTATTTGCAAAATAAGGATATAAGTAACTTTGAAATGATGAATGATGCTTACCAAACTTACCCTTCTCTATCCTTGGTGACCCTAATCCAATCCTACGCAAAAACTGAAAAGAATGTCAATTTAAAAGCAAATGGGCAGAGGATTTGGATCTAATGTTGCAACATTTCCTGCGATTGTGGCAATCTTCCTGCAACTGCAGTAATGTCCTGTTAATTGTGGTAAATAACTAACAACTGTGGCACAATGCTGTCGATTGCGATAAATAACTGGCAATTATGGCAAAATGTTGTCGATTGTGGCATGGATCAGATGAATGTGACAAACTTATTGCAATTGCGGTATAGATCAGGTGATTGTGGAAAAATACCAGAAGACAGAAGACAAGAAATGGACAGAATGACTGTGAAAGCCTGCAATCAATTGCGGTATTAAACCAGTCAATTGCAACACAGTATGGATGATTGTGGTAAAATACCAGCAATTGCGAAACACTAAAAATGTTAAAGAAAAGTGTGATTTTTAAATTTACGACCATACGGCTGTGGTTGATCAATCTGTTTCTTCATCTGCAAGAGATATTTGGGCTGTTTGTTTCACGTCGGGTTCACCAAAATGTACACCTCTCTTTTCGTTTCCCACAGCTTTCCAAAGGTGAGGGTTAGTAGCAAAGGTTTCACAAATGAATGCCTTAATCAAGTATATAATGACTACTAAATGAATAACATAAATGTGAGCAATAAAATGTACAAGAAAGAGAAAGGAAGACAAATAAATGCAAACCCCATGATGCTTGAAGCTTCTATTGTTTCTCTCTACTCCTTTCGAAACACTGTTCTTGATGCCCAGTATTGGTGGGACAATGTCTATGACTTGAGAAGCTTCGAGAATTTGATAATTGAAATGTGTGTGTGTGGTCGCAAGATGGCTTGAATGCTAGAACCAAACTGACAGAGTAATGGCGTACAAGAGCTTGAAATCCTGGACCCTTCAAATGGTTATGAAGGGTTTATTAAATAGGAATTGGTGATGATATGAATGGTTGAGATCAATCCCAGAGATGGGGAGATGAACGGTTGAGATCAAAAGGAATAGGAAAGGTCCTCAGTAAACTCCACCTCTTCATTTGGTAAAAAGGAGATAGAGTTTGGTTAACTAAAGAGCTAATTATGAGTTACCATTTTGAACTGAAGAGGTGGGTGAAGTTACCCATGTGGACTGGAGAGATGGGTGGAGTAACCCATCTGATCTAATTGGAGTTATCTCTTTGAAGATAAATGAATATTTAATTCATTTATTTAATAATT
>MU225274.1:429297-442456 GCA_018584345.1 Thuja plicata | reverse complement strand
TGGTAATTAATCAATTAAAGCTATTTAATTAAATAAAATTAATTATTTAATTAATTTTGGGAATTTGATTAAATGATTTGGGGGATGAATTTAGAAGAAAATAGATGATTAATTAATGATTAAAAAAACTATTAATGAATAGATGAAAATTAGTGTTTTTAATGTAAAGTCGCAAGCCTGTCCATTTTAAGGTGTCTACAATTTGATTAACCATGTGTTTTGGGTGTTTGGTGCACTTGGACATTCTATTAGATTAAAAAAAAATTCTTTTCTTAGAGAGGCCTTTTAAGAGAATGCACTTCTTCCTTAGAGGATGACCTTAAACCAAAAAATCCTATCGGTTGGTATATAAACAAGACATGGGGAAAACCCTAGAATTATCTTATATTTAACCAAGCTCAGGTGAGGTGTGTTGATGATACCTTGGATCAGGCCTATGTGCCTAAGGAGGTGGCATGGTCCATTAGAGACTTATGTGCCTGACACACATACAAACCGATTGGGGAGACACCGTGAATTTGACTAAAACCCTATTAATTAGAGGCCACCTGGCTCACCTTCAAATCAATATCTCATTATAGTGAAAGGGGAGGGAAAAATATCCCCCTCTATATTCCCATCATATGTGTCCTAGGGCATTGTGTTAGTGAAAGAGATCTTCATTTGTACAACAAGAATACCTAGAAAAGATAAAACACGGGCACCTACAATGTGGACTTTCATATCCTAGCGGTGTGACAATTGTTGTGTGAGATGACGGACATCCAAAAAATGGGCCTATAATATTACAAGTGAATCCAATTTTACCTTATATTAGATTGATTATTTCTATTTTTCACTATGACCGATCATGTGAAAACTTGCAACTTGAGAAATTTTGTTGAACATAAAAAAATCACTTATTTTTTGAGTCGGTCCTACAACTATACCAAGTGTGTAATTATTGTGTTTGAAAATCTTCATAAATTTTCCTCAATAGTGTTATTCCCAGATAAGAAAACAAAATCAACATGGGTCCTAAACATACTACTTTTAATTTATCTGAAGTTTCCATGATCGACATCCTAGTATTTAGTCTTGCATTTTATAGATTCACATCCTACATTTTAGTATAATCCCTATTTTAGAACCTTGCATAGTGATTTACCTTTTCTACATAGTCATCATTTTAGTCCAAAAATTCAAAAAATACAAAAACATAGCTTGCATATCCTAGGGTTAAGTATTCCACCTTTTAGTTTGATTTTTCATATTAGAGGATACGTCCTTTTAGGACATTCGAGTAGTGGTCTTGCATTTTATCTTGACGTCGTTGAAATTCTAGTTATCGTATCTTTTCTTGGCTTAGGAACCTATCATTCTAGTTAAAATTTCTCTTGGTCATAGACATCATTTCCAAAGTTTGTCAGTTTTGTTCCACCTTTTGAAGTCAAGATAGTCCTCATTATCATTCAAGTCTTTCTTTAGAGGGTTTACCTTCAAAATTTCTAGAATCTCTCAGGGTACAATACCTTCACCTTAGGCATCATTCTAGACTCTCATTCCTAGTTTACATTATCATTCCAAAATCCCCAAAAATCCCAAAAAATAGTTTCCCTTATTGTCATTGCATTTCAAAATCTAAAAATCCAAAAAAACTAGAGTCTAGTTGTTATCACCTTTTCTAGATTGCATTTATCCTATGCATATGTCATTCACAAGATCCCAAAAGAGTAAAGGAAAAATTGACCAAAATAGAGACCCCGTGCATGATCTCGCTAGCAATATTAACTTTCCTATCCAGAGGACCCTAAGAATTGACTTCAATGCACCTGAGATAGTTTGACGGTGAGAGAAAAAAATTGACATTCCACAATTAATTCTCATACCTCCACCAAAAGATGAGTTCTCACTTGAAAATAGAAGGTATAGATACAATAATGAAGAGACTAGAAATACTTTAACAGACCCTAGGATAATGACTTTCATGGGATTCATATTGGCAACTTACCCAAATCCTTAGTTTCACTTACTTTCATAGAACGGTCCTAAGTTACCTGTTGGATTTGACACATCCACCTTGATAGACAACCCATACATTCCATCATCATGGGTCACTTCACTCACACCTCCTCAACTCAATTGCACCCTGCCATCTAGCAGCACCACTCAAAGTGCATCCCAAGCTACCACATCTTCCACTACACTTGGGATATAATATAATAATCCTCTATTTTCCATCTTTCTACCTACATATAATGTATCTATCACCACAAAAACACCTTCTATATTGTCTTTAACCCATCCAATGGGTAATTCCAATATGGATCCCGAATGGCAGAACCGTAGCAGTCTTCAAAGAGGAATCCTGACCAACCAAGGAAAACCCCTAATAATTAAAGGGGTACCCCAACAAAAATTTTGTAGCCATCTCCAACCAGGTGTTCCTTCCAATCCAAGAATCTCCAAAATCAATTAAGGGGAACCTCAACAACAACCTCCCATTAACCCTAATTATTCAAGGATTCTTTTTTCCTTTATAAAATAATGTGGAACAACTAGGTCCAACACTTCCCATCCTACGACACTACCTCAATATGTTCCATCACCTCAATATTTCCAACTACATCATTATGCTCCACCAATGTGCCTCATAAACATACAAACATGGGGTGCAGACCCCCATACAATCATGCACCATCCTATAATAGTGGGATCAAATTTATTGACCCTAACATAGTTCCATCTAAACTGAAGCTCATTGAATTCCTTTCTCAACAACTACTAACCCTCCAGCAACAGGTCATAAATTTACAAACCTACACTCCTAAAAGGTCTTACACATCATATGACCTTAGTCCTTATCCATTTGATAGGATACTACACATGCCATCTTTTCCACACAACTTTGAGACACCTAAATTTGATAGGTACAAGGAAAAGGGTGACCCTCGAGACCACATATGGGAAGTTTTCATGGCCTACATAGAAGTGGCATATGATGACACCTACTTGATGAGACTCTTTCTATGTAGTCTTGGTGGGTAAGCCACAGAGTGGTTTTCCAGACTTGCACCTGGGATACGATCATGGAATAAACTAACTTAAAAGTTCATATCATACTATTTGCACAATTTCATCATGAAAATAATATTAATGGATCTCTGTACTACAAAGAAGAAGAGCATGGAGAAATCTACCTCATTTCTACAATGTTGGATGAATTTTTCCTCAAAGGCATCTTTCCACATACCCATGAAAGAAAAGATCTATATCTTCATCAAAAATTGTCATTTAGATATGATGTGTGAACTAAAATCTCAGTGTATTGAATCCTTTAAGGAGCTAATTAGGAAAGGGCTAAAGTCATAAAGATCCCTCACCTTAAAGAGATCCATTAAGAAAGAGGTTAGTAATTTAACACCTTGCAATAAATCCATATAGTGGTCCAAGAACAAGAATGTGACAAACAATGGTGTTGTTAATGCTAAGGAAACCCAACTAGTCATGTGCATACAAGCACCATCAATGTCCATAATGTCAATAATAATAAATCAGAAATCCAAGCATTCAACCAAGCCTTTCAAAAAATTTATGCAAGAAGGAACCTTACTCCATGCCGAGAATTTACACCTCTCACAGAACCTCTTGAGAATATTTTTAAGAAAATGATATAGTCCCATTCAATCACCCTACCTGAGATAAGATATTATGAGGGTCTTAGTATACCAGTATGGTGTAATCACAATAGTTTATGTTATTATTATATAACTAATGGAGACAACACAACCAACTATATGCAACTAAAATACATTGTCCAAGACTTCATGATCATGGTAAAATCAAAGTTGTCACAAATTCGAGCACCACCAACCAAGACCATAAGATCTTCCAAAATCCATTGATGGATCACGGAAAAGACAAGGCCTACACATCTAGACAAGATAATTAGGCTAACCTCACCTATACCAAGGTGGACCCCAACTTGACCATCAACACCATCATTATCCAAGGTCTAGACACCAATTGTGTTGTTAAGAACATCATTAAAGAACTTATCAATCAAGGTAACATTCCTATTGAACAATGTCCTAATAATTAACCTCATGAAGAGTTAGACATGTGTCAATATACCATTCCCAAAAATAATCAAAATCATATACATATGCCGACCATTGTTCCACAAGAAACCTCCATATCTCCAACCATTTCTTCCTCCACACTATCTTTGCCTAACAATGCATCTAATAATGAAACATTTCCACTCTACCCACAAGGTCTATCCATGACACAAATCCTAGCTAATGCATTCTTTAGTACAGTTCCCTTCTACAATTCTAAAGTCTTAGATCTGATGCCACCATATGCCCCATTCCCAAGTAAAGCTACTCCATTGAATCCTAGTCAAAGTCTATTCCCATCATACACAAGCGTTGAATCATTTCAAGAATCTACCAATATGCATACCCCAACTCATACCCCATGTCAAGAGGATAATCTAAAGTATAAATAAATAAGTCCTAAAGTTGGTCAAGATCAAGATACCAAGAATGTCCAATCCCATCCAATCTTTGACCAAGATTCCATACTTCCAGAAGCTTATGATGATCCCTTTAGCCATTTATTCCATCTATAACACAATCTCCTTCCATCCAAAGAGAAAATCAAACTTCCAGATCCACCTCCTAAGAAAGACCATGATGTCCATTATACTCCAACCAATGATCCTTGTCTATGTCATGAACAAAGTAATCCTCCATGTCCACCACAACTTCCCATCATCCCTCCATCTGCATGTCATAATCCTCCTTGTCCACCACAAGATCCCATCATCTCTCCATCTCCATCTCATAATATTTTGTATCTATCTCAAGATCCCATCAACCCTATCCAATTTAATAATGATCCTATTACATATCAACTTGGTTCATCCACTTTCATTATGTCTAGTCTACTTTGTAACCTTTCTATCCCATATGTGCCTCCTCCACTACAAAATGGACTCGCATCTTGTTTAAAAAATAATCAGTATCATATTGCGTAAAATATTTGTTAGAAAATGCATTATTAAGGAAAGGGGTTAGGCCTGAATGAACAAGGTAAATTACAACCCCTTGATATCAAAGAAAATCCCTATTTTCAGGGCTTGGGATATATAGCCCACCACCAAGATGTTTATATCGCCCTCTACATCTAACATTCCCCCATATGAACCCAAGCATACACATTCCCCATCACCTCCTCCATCCATTTTGGGTTCTGACATCCCAAAGTCAAAGTCTTTATCCCTTCCATTCATTTTAGCTCCATATATTCCTCCATCCACTAGCTCATAATCCACTTACCCTTTCCCACATACATGTCAGCAAAGGCACACATCTTTGAGACTATCCACCCATCCAAAAAGGCCTCCATGCAATTATTATCCACTCATGAATACCACCCCCCTTCCAAACAATTTGGTTGCCAAGCACAAAGTCCATAAGTCGATAAATCCACATACCATCAAGGATCAACATGTCCTATCTAATCAAGATGTAAAAAAAAAGAAAAATATGATCCAAAACAAAAAAATAAATATCCAAAAGGCCACAAGGCCAATCAAGAAAAATGAAAAGTTAAAATCTATATGGGTTCCTAAATCCCTTGTGCAAGAAATGCATTCCAAGGACCCACACAAGAATAAAAAATAAAAAACCATGTGGATTATCAAGTGGCTCCTTGAATCACAATATCTCAAAGAAAATCAAAATTGGCATCCAAGCTTGCTATCCCAAAGGCTCCCATCAATCATCCACATAAATGGTTTCCATCTTCCAGATCTATTTTGGGTCCCCATGTCCTAAAATTCACTACATTACATACTTGATTGCCTCTTTCATCCATTTTGGATCCTTGTATCCCAAAATCCATGTCCACTCCTCCATCTAAATATCAAAATGTAATATCTATTTTCCTTCTATCACTCGACCACCCCTTAATGTGTGTACCAACATTGACCTTACCAACATTTCTATCCACCAATACACAATTCTTCCAACATTCCATTCATTATCCAACACGTACTTTCCATCATTCCATCTCCCTTATCCAATCCTATGCATAAACCCTTATCCTTTTCCATTTTATCATTCATTTCATCCCCCTTTTCCATTACCCTTTCAACATCTTTGAGCATACTTTTAATATCCATGGTCCTTTATATCATGTCATTAAGGAGTATTATCCCAATAAAAATATGCTTGATTCCTTCCTTCATGTCATATCATGCACCCATTGTCCTCCAAAAAGTCAAAAAATCAAAAGCAAACAATACAAAAAAAAGAAAAAATAAAAAAACTGGTTACCTTGATGAAAACTTGGCAAACAAGCATCTTGCATAACACAAAAAAAATCCAAGAGAAATACTCCATCCGATGGTGAAAACCACTTCTTGTGGTGCCTTTGGTAAGTACCATAATGCAAACCTAGAAAACAAGCATCATGTGTAGTCCACCCTCCTACACTCTATGCTTGGGGGAAAGTTTCATTCATGATATCCTACCTACCACATCCTTCATGATCTCACATCCATCCATATCCCTTTTTCCATCTTTGATCTTGACAAGGCTTCATGCATCCTTTCTAATTCACTTTATCCACACCCTACAATACATATCATTTTTTCTTATATGTCCCTTACTTTCATCATTCACTATCATATTTCATATTTCATATTTCCTATCCCAAATCTCTTATCTTGGTCTTGATCAAAATTAAGGACAAAAAAATAAAGAACATATTTTAAGAAACCTCTTGACATGTCCATCCCCATTGATCCCAAGTCATTTAATATGTCATGATATTTCCTACATATCCACCATATTTGATCCCTTAGCTTGTTATACATGTAATCTCATTGTGAGATAGTCCTTGCATCCAAATCAACTCTAATTCTATAGTAAGCTATCCCCATATTTTACCTATCCATTTCCAACCCATAAGCTCATTCATCTATTCATAACATTCTATACCTTTCTAGACATTGGGTAAAATTAATACAATCATGTTTGAAAATAAATCTTGACATATGCCTTATTGGAAACATGGAGAGGGGGGGGGTGAATCAGTGTTTAGCTTAGTTATTCAATTTTAGCACTTTAAACATAAATCAATTATATATCACTTGAAGCTTAACAAAAGATCACATAACACATAATATTATTACGGGGAAACCTTGATTAGAGGAAAACCCCGGTGGGAATTAGTACCCACAAATATTGCACTAGTATAATGAACCTATTAAAGTTCCTTTGCCCTGTTAGGAGTAGTCTTTACAATGCAAGTACAATGACCTAGTTAAAGGCCTAACCCTATTAGGAGTCTTTTACAAACAACCCTGTTAGGGGTGAGGACTCACTATCCAAGAGCTCACTTCTCAATGAGAAAGAAGGCTACAACCTCCTAAGAATAGATATGCACTATATCCAAAAGTGAACTGCTATATATGACACCGATGTCTGATCAGTTCCAGTTATGCACTTATACTCTTATCTTCTTTAGGAGCTCTATCTCATGCTGACATCTTTAAATTTCTCTTCTTCACTTATTCTTCGACACCTCAAATATATCTTTTCATTACATATATATGTTTATGCCTGAATAGACATGACTATAAACAAGACCTTAGTCAGCCCAAAAACAACATACACATTGCTTCCAAAAAAATTGGCTTAATCATGTTTACAATAAGGTTTAATAAATGGTTACAAACTTATTACAGTAGGTGCTTAGCCTTTACATAACAAAAGTTTATACGCTAATCAAAAACCTAAAGTGGGCTCCATACTCTGTATTCTGAACTGCTAGTGTACTTGTTCTTCCTATAACTTGTCCGTACTAATATTCCTTACTATGTGTGTATAGGGTAAGCATAAAAACATATCATAGAACTTATGTCTGAAGGTGCTTAGTTTGAATCGCCCGTACACATGTGCACTGGTGCTCTGATCATCTGTGTATCTCTGTTCTGTTATTGTCTTTTGTACTTAGTCAATTTTCATTGCTAAATTTGTTGTCAAAACTCCATATGGCTTTGTTTCCATAATGAAAACACAAAATAAGCCATATACTCCCTGGGAGTCATCTTTCCAACAATATCCCCCTTTTTCATTAATGGAAACAAAGGAATGTGGCTAAGTTACTCAAAATTGACTAACATCAAAATCTATATATTTTCTTCTCTTAACATATACTATATATTTCTTTGCATATATGTACACTTCTCCTCATACATACATTACTCCCCCTTTGACATTAATGACAAAGGTGTTAAAATTGTAAGTCTCTAAATACTTACTCCATATATACATCTGGATAGGCTATCTGCAGATTCTTCATCTCTTGCTGCCAAAATGCCTTTAGTGCATCAATTGTTTGGAGATGGGTGCATAGAGCATATGTGAGTTTTTCCATCTTTGTCAAATCCATGTTGGGTCCTTGATCATAGGTAGCAATGGTTTCATCAATCTATTTAATGTTCTCATTCATAACTGCTAAGGAGGGTGCAAGTGCATTTCTCAACTGAGTCTGCCTGATCCTTATCTTACTGATCTCCATTTTAGATTTTTCCATCTTGTTTATCTGACCTTGATAGATATTTTTGAAGATGTTTATATCTTGGGATGATGTTTCAACTAAGTGTCTTATGATATCAACCAAGATATCTGCCTCTTCTATCTTTTTGATATGTTCAGAGGTGAGTTTACCTCTGTCCATGCAATTTTCTATAACCTTTCTGCCTTTTGATGCCAACACTTTCAACATTGTATGACCAATCTTCAATGACTTTAAATCGAAGGAAAAATTATTTACCAGTTCATTCAATCTTTCCTTTTTGTACTCATCTTTTGCAATTCTAGTAGTTGAGTCTACTAAACTTGTAAAAGGTGTTTTGAAGCTTGTTAGGATGTTGTCTACATCATCAACTGATTAAATTTTTGCTACTTTCTTATCGGTAGGCACTAGGTCATTTAGAATGTTTACTGATTCCAAGAAGAGAGGGTTTCTCATAATCTATTTCTATTTGGCTTTTTCCATGGCTAGGACACTGATCTTGATCAAGTCTTCTTCTGCCCATGCATCCAGACTTGCTGAGTCAGGAGTTAATCTTGACAACAATGAAGTAGATAGTTGAATGGATGGTGTGAATATATTATTCTAACTAGTATACATGCATTCAATTTTTACTGGGATCTCCATAGCTAGTATCTTATTAGTCTAATTGTCTTGTTCTTTATTCAAATCTATTGAATCATTAAAGGGGACTTCATCTTGCTGTAAAGATGTGTCATCAGTGCATACCTCCTTTGTTTCTTTAGTTCTTACAAATGCTTTATCAACTTTGTCCTTATCATTGTTAGAAGCAGTCATGAATATCTTGATATCATCAATCACTATAGTATCTCCTCAATCTTTTACTATATCACAAGCTATTGAAACTGAGGGCACTGAAACCTGTGGACCTGTCTTAGGTGCATTCTGAATCACTAGTTCTGCAACTTTTTTGGTAGGAACTGGAGTTACCTTTTCTGTAGGTGCCATTGAAGGATACATATGTCTATCCATAAACACTTGTGTAAAAGCATTTTTAGTCTCTTTCCCAACTAACTCATACTCTTTGTTCATAATATGAAGAGTCCTTGTCTTCGTTCTGAGATGAGGCTTTACCAAATCTAATAGAATTGCCTTCTCATCATGTGCACAAATAGGGAGAAGATTATCCAATGTTTCTTCTCTAATCCTCATATCTTCCTCATTTGCATTCCTTTTCATTATCTCTAGACTGTTCCATAATTTGTCTGGTATCACTGTTTTGACTTCTAGAATTGACTTATTAAACTTGATCATATGAGAGATGAGCATAGAATGCATCTCAGATGTATCTATCTCCTGATACTTGTCATAAACCTTTTTAATTGTATCTAGTCTTCCTTCATTAAAAATCCTGTTCCTTAAGAGATTAAGACTAGGTCTGAATCCTACCTCAGGAGGAGCTTGAGTTTTTCTTACTGTGCTCCGAGTTGTTCTTGAGGATGGGTGACTAGTGGGCACTTGCTTCCTTCCTCTAGACTTCTTTCTTGGTATAGAAGATCGACATGATTCCATATCAATGGTGGTAGAGGGAACAGAAGTGCTCTCTTTAGTCTTCTTCTTCTTCTTCTTCTTCTTCTTCTTCTTCTTCTTCTTCTTCTTCTTCTTCTTCTTCTTCTTCTTCTTCTAGATGTCATCAGAATTCTCTATTTTAACTTCTGCAGGACTTTTCTGAAGTTCTTTAGCAATCTTAGTTTCCCTAGCTTTGTCTAGGTCTTCTTGTGTCACCCCATGAACTTTTAGGATATTTGAGGTAATCCTTGATGCCTTCCTTTTGTTGTCAGCACTGTATAAGAAAAAATCAATTTGATTTGTCTTTCCTCTGTATGTTCCCCATCTAGGTTCATTGGGATCCTTGGGTGCGAATAGGAGAACTTTGCATAACCTTCCAAGACTTGTTCTTCAACTTAATATTTGAGGGGGTGAATCCATTTTGTTCTAGGATCAACTGCCTCCATGCAAGTGTAGTCAGTTTCTACAATGAATCATATGGTGTCTTTGTATTTCTCAACTATCTTCTCAGGTATCCTGAACCTCTTCTGCATCTTGATCCTGAATGTTTTGATATCCATGTCCATAGAATCTTTTGCACTACTCTCTGATGTAGCTTTAAGTGATATCTAAGACATAGTAGGCTTACTCCTATCTAGGTAAAGATTTGCAACTTTACCAACAATGTGGAAGTACAAATAGATGATCAAAGAACCAAACTTGAATATCTTTCTCTTGTCATGCTTAATGGCTTTGATATTCTCTATCAACTGTGCATGCAATAATTCATAGAGATTGTAATGAGTGTTATCTCTCACTATCCTTATTGCTACCAGAACTATTGCTAGGGACACACTATTCAATCTACTTGCTTGCTAAAACTTGTATCCAAGTATCATAGTGAGTAGTTTGATGTCATTCTCCTTAATGGGATCAACAGTCATGCCGCGCCTATCACTTCTAGATAATAAAATGTGTTCAACTTGCTTTTTAACATCCTTACCAGTAGGAAGAACTAGTCCAGTCTTAGGAAGTCTAATCATATCATGAATTAGATCTGCAGTGATGTGGATAGGAACCTCACCTATCCAGTATAGATCATCATGTATCCTAATCAGTAGTATCTTCACCCATTCTAGCTCATAGAACTTGTGCACATTGGAATATTCAAAGATAGGGTTATCAGTGAGATGTGCGTATTCATCCTTGAATGAATAGTCTGGTTTCATTATTGAACCTATGAGAGATGCAATTTTGTTGTCTCCAATTGTTTCCTTCTTGCAATAAACATATGCATGGATGTCTTCTACATGTACTACTCCTAGCGAAGTCCTAGAGAATGCTCCTTCGGCATCATCTAGTATAGACTTGAATGGATGCTTCTTAAAGACAAATCTATTCCTTTCAGCATTGTCAAATACAAAAGGGGTTTCCATACTTACTTGCAACTTGGTTAAGTAGGGTTTCACGATGATTCTAAAATGATGTGACTGCTAGGGTTCTATTCCAATCGTTAATCCATTCACAAACCAAATAATCCTTTGAGCTATAGTGCTTTGATGCTCAATGCTTATCTTCTCTCTGAATGCTTCAATCTCGAATGCAAAGTGAGGTTTTTAAGATCTTTTGCCAATTTATATAAAGATTAATTACATTTAATGCTCGTTGCCGTAAAGTGGTTTATAGAGAGAATTTCAAACTTTGTTCTGAATGAAGTAAAGGCAATGCGTGAATGCATACAACCTTAATTCATGATCACATGCATGAATCCATAGGTGCATACTCAGAGGTGAGTATACCAGCCACGTAGGGGTTCAGAGCTAGAATAGCTACCCCTAAGACCATGAGGGTCAACTATCCAAAAGTAGAAGGTGTGCCCACTGAGGATGCATCTACTACCTTGTTCTCCTCATTATCCTTCTTTACTTTGACCCATATTTTATTTGAGTTGGCTTTAGCTTCCACAAACTTAACTTCTCCTGATTCTTCAAACAAAGACTTATTAGGATTCTCTTATCCTTTTTTTCTTGATCTGCAAGACCTTGAGATGTGTCCAACTTTTCCACATGAGTGACAAATCATAGGAGGTCTGATGTTGTTATTCACCATGCTGCATTACTTGGCTATGTGTCCATTGTAATTACATATCTGACATGTAATGTTCTGCAAGTTTCTTTGAGGTTGATTTATCTGATTGAATTGAGTTTAATTCCTTTGGTTATGTTGTGGCTGATTTCTTTGATTTTTTCTACAATGAATAGTCCTATGACCAAAATTATTGTAGGAGTAACATTAACCATTGAAGGGTCTTACATTCTTACAATCTCTTTCCAAGTGTCCATGCTTGTTATAGGCATAGCAAGTAAGGTTGACTGCCTTGTGCTTATCTTTTGGTGGTTCTACTTTGGTCTCTTCATGATTCTCATTTTTTTTTTCTTCTGATGATTCTATTTGAGATTTATTTATTTCTTGTAATGAGTTGATCTCAATTTGAGCTAGACTGTATCCCATACCAATGGTATCACCTTTTTGTTTTTGTGCATAAATCTATGATTGAATTAAATCAGAACTTGTGTGTAGTTTGTCAATCTTGTCTTTTGCTCCTGATAATTCATATTCAATCTTATTCTTGATGTTTTCTAATTCCAAGATTTTCATATTAGCTTGCACGAGTTCTTCATCTAACCATTTATTTTCTTTGTTCTTCTCTTTAATGGATATTAGGTTATCAGTTAATTGATCATTCAATTCTTCTATCTTATCCTTTAAAGATAAATTTTCTTCATTCAGTTTCTTGACCATTTCCCCTAAATCATTCATAGAGCAATATTTCAAATCTTTTCTTAACTTTTTGATAAGAATTTGTGAGCCATCAACTTTTAGTTTAACTTCCTCATTTTCTTTCTCAGATCTGTCTATATCTTCAAGGGATGCTTCAAGATTATTTTTCAGATGTTTGAATTATGCTAAATCCATGATCTCCTCAAGTGGTTAAAATTTTCTCTCAAAGGACCAAAGCTCTGATACCAATTGTTGGAAACACTGAGAGGGGGGGGGG
>MU225274.1:411915-428384 GCA_018584345.1 Thuja plicata | reverse complement strand
TCATCAATTTCATTGTCCAAACTACTATAAAAATACAAACACTTAATCAGTATGGTTGTTTACTTGTTGAGTCAAGTTGGTCTTATTATGTCTTGATTTTTGCAAATTTGTGTTCCTATGCATCTACATGATTCTACAAGCGATTAGAGATATCGGGATGACTCATGACTTATTTTTATTTGTCTTTTGTTTGTGGGATGCTTGCCACAAAATTTTAAAAGAGTGTTTTCAGTGTATGTAATAAGATCCTTCACACCCACATACAACATCTAATTGCAAAACATATTGTAATATATGATTCAGTTGTGATATGTTGCCCATACATTGACTCTTAATGCTCGACCTAGATAGATTGACCCACATTCCTTGTCTGTTCAAAGTGCCTGTTAAAATGCAAGAGGATAATCATACCTAGATCATTCATATCTTGGTAGGATGGTATCTAATTTTTCTATATTAAAGTGGCTCAATGATGAAATAAATTGCTCAAGAAAGTTAGAATTAAAATGCAGTTAATAGAATTTAAGGTTTCAATAAAGATCCATCCTCATTTTATCTCATCTCCTATCTATTTTATCATTCCTAACATTCTATCAATCAGTTCTAACATTCTATCAATTAGTCAATAATCATTTATCTTATACAGGATATGTCTTTCCTGAAACCAGACATCCTCATTTATCTTATACAAGATATGTCTTTCCTGCAAACTAGACATCATCATTTTTCTTATACAAAATGTATCTTTCCTAAAACCAAATGTTATCACTTGTCTTATACAGGGTATGTATTCCCTGAAACCAGACATTGTCACTAGTCTTATACAAGATGGGTCCTTCTTGAAACCAGACATGCTTCTTATCAACAATCTCTATAACCAATGTTGATCGAACAACCATCATAACCTACCAATATTCTTCACTTCTTACTAATTATTATTTTCTTGCATCATTTCATCTAAAACTTCTTTGGAGACATCATTCATAATTTTGTTGCACAAACAATTTCTTGATGGGCATCTAATACCTAATTACTGAAGCTTTTTTTATAGGGGCATATTGGGGGATTGTTTTTTTCAAATATTGTTTCAAATAATTCCTAAAAATAATTGTATCAAAGAGGATAAAAATGTAGACACTTAAAAATGGCCTTTTGCTCTGACGTAATGACATTACTAACACTCCTCTTCAAATAATCTTTATTATTTAATTAATTAGCATCCTTCTACTATATCCTAATTCAAATTAATGATTTCTCTTTAAAATTCATAATTAAGTGATTTTAATTAGTTACTTAATTATTAAACATTTAAATCATTATTTATGAAATATTCTTCTATAAAGTAATTAAATAATTAACATTGTTTAATTATTCTCTGTCATTTAATTAATTAAATAAACACATTATTTAACTAATATTCCCATTTTTGTTATTATCACACACATGCAATAATTATATTTAGTAAATCAAATATCCACTCAAATTTAAATAAATGGTATATATTTAATTAAAACTAATTTTTCCTCTATAAAGTAATTAAATAATTAACATTATTTAAGTATTCTCTATAACACTTCAATTAATTAAATAATTACATTATTTAATTAATATTCCTCTTTGTGATTATTACACACATATTAAAATTACATAAATTAAATCTCCACTTATAATTAAATAAATGATATTTATTTAATTAAACTAATTTTCCTCTCATAAATAAATAAGATTAAATTATTTATTTTTATTCCCCCATGTGCAAGTAAATAAATTATTTTATTTATTTAATTGTATTTTTTCTTACTTCTGACTAATAGTAAGCTCCAGTTAACTTCCCAATCACTCTTCTTTGGCTTATCAATCAAATAAGTTATCTAATTAATCAATTTAGTTTTCTAATCCATCTAATTAGTCTTCTGATCGATTAATCAATACAATTGACTAACCAATCTATCCAATCAACTCTTAAATAAAATCACTTTACTCTGCAATCTATTTAGTTAACAGATCTATCTATCATGTTGACTAGGCAATCAAGTGAGTTGAACTCTCAATCAATCTAAGCTTTCTCTTCAATCATAGATAATCAGTCCCACCCATCATGGAATCCTAATTGGAACCCCAAAATTCTTATAAATAGAGAGCTAATTCTCTTAATTTGTTAACCACATTCATGAGAAATACATGAAACTAAAATTTCTTTGAATTCTTATGTTGGCACACCTTGAGCACTCATTATGAGAGCCCACATTGCATAGAGAAGGAGAATAATAAGGAAGGACTACATGGTTTGCATATTTTCTATTTTTAAATAATTTTATATTTATTAATCATTTATACATTTTGATCATGATATGAGATAAGTGCTGATGTTTTGTTTACGTTCTATGTCAATGGTTATTTACTGTTTATGATACATTCATGTTTACAAATGTTCTTTTTGAGCATTGTTTTTACACAAGTCCATTGCTAGGATCTCGAGATTCGATTTCCTCTTTTGAAAGAATAATGAAATTTATTCCCAAGGTTCTTTGTGGTCATGGTACAACCTCCTTGGTAACTCAGTTGAAGATAAATGTGAATGTTCACAAGGAGGCCTTTGCTAGTACTTTCAAGACGTCAAACTGCAAAACAACTTTAGTACTTTTTTTGTATTTTCTGATTTATCAAAGATTGTAGTTTACTAACGATGAAAAATTATGCTTAAACTAAAGACGATTCCAATTACTTATGATTTATGATAGAAAATTAAAAGAGTTGGGTAACAAAAATAAAGTAAATTTCTGAAAATGAAATCCTAATGGACATAAACCATTGTTAATCCTTCCTTGCGAATTTGAATGACAGAGAGATTTGGAGAAATCCACTAGATATAAATCAGACCACGTTGCAATTATATACCAAATGGATGCAATAATTTGGAGAGAAAATGTGTTTACTCGTGCAAGATTTTCAAAATCTATCAAATCATGAAGTCACCTAGATGTGCACACAAACGAGACAGATTTATCGTTGAACCCAAAAGATGACCTTTCCCATACATTCTTCACAACAAGGTAGATGAATAACAACAAACTCCAATTTAAAGATTCGTAAATTTGAGAAATAATAAACACAATTGGATCTTGGAAAGGAATGAATAAGAAAACACACATTCATTAATTTCACATAGATAGAAAAAAAATCTCACACCAGGAATGAAGCACCAATTTTAGATCTTTATTGCATCAAGAATCTGACTCTATTACATTGTTTTTCTTACAATATATAGAGTTTTGATCTACAAACTCTGAACCCCAAAACTAGGGCATTAGAGACTCTAAAAAATAATGAAAATATACTAAAACTAAATATTGCTAAAGAAAGCTACTGCTAAACTGATACTGAACTACTTGCATGGAATCTTAATCCGTTTACAATCAGCTTGCCCATGAAAATAGGGTCAAACACATTAAGAAAAGAAGAAAGAGATGAGATGGAGTTCCCTTGTTTGTAAGTGGAGTCTTCTTCTTGATTTGTGAGTTCTCCCTTAGAATCTTCATTTGGGATTCTCTTCGAGGTGGGAACTAATAGAAAGCCTTAAATCATTGTAAAAAAAACTCTAGTTGTACAACCATGTGATTTGAAGTTCTATTTTCTTGCAAAAAAGTGATCACGCTGAGATGACCCAGAATTTGGACCCTGACCTTTGCCTCAAAACTTTCCAAGTGCAAATTTGACTAAGTATGGTACCAAAATTTGGGAACCCTAAAATTTAGGACTTTTAGAGGCTGAAAGGCCAAAAAACTAGCATTTGGAAAATGGCAAAGTATGGAAGAATTCGCCTATCAAAAAATGGCCAAGTCTGGACTAAACAATCAGTTTGGGAACACTTTTGGATGAGAATCTTGTAGTCTCTATAATATTTCCTATACTTCCTCATAGTTTACTTCTTGTCTTTTCAAATTAGCAATGCGTCATTCTTGCTTCTCCCTAAAAATGGTCAATTCAGAAGCGAAGAACTTGATCTCTTCTTCATGTTCAGACATCGTTTTCTTATCTTCCTTGGAATAGAATAGTTTGTGTAGGCCCTCTTTGGTTCTAACTCCTTCCAGATGACCTTTGAATTATTGTATCACTTATTTGTTCAGGCATAGAAGTTTCCTATCCTCATCTCCGTATAACTCTAAGTCAATACCTGTGAAAAATTTCTCTATTTCTTCCACCCATTCCATAATTTCCTTGTGCTTTTGATGCACCTTCTCCAAACATTTCTCATGGACCTTTGTGAATTTTTCTATACTTTTGGTCCAAGTACTAAAGTTGTCTGTCTCTTCACCTTCATATATCTTGACCAAAATTTGGAAGCGTTGTTTCCTAATTATCTTGAGATCCTGCAGAGCTGATTGCCATTGAGCCAATTTAGAGTCTAACCCTCCATATCCTTCCATAAGATCCACCAAATTGGTGGCTTCCTTAGGTATAACCCTTAATGGCTGGAAGATATCCCTAATCACCGTCTCCCCCCATTGTTCAAAATCATTCTTCCAATCAGCACTTGCCTAAATTAAAGAATGGGTTACACCTACTGGAAAGTCTGGAGTATCTTTCTTCTCTAGTATGACTTGTAATGAGGCCTTTGGAAAATTTGGGTCAATGGGACCCACCATTTTATGGATGAATTCCTTCAGAGCCTCATTCTATTCTATTAGGAACTTGATGGTTTCTTCTTCTTTTCTCATGAAACCTAGAGCATGTTTGAACTCTAAAGCTGCCAGAGTCTTACTTCCTTCTCTTCTTTGTTCTCCCAGATCCACCTCTTCAAATTTATAATCTTATAGGGTTATCTACGCTTGAGATGTGCTAGTAGAAGGAACTTCCACCTATGCCTTCTAGCGACCCTTGGTGTCTTGAATAACATATGACGTGGTTCTTGCTATTATATCAGTCTCCATTTGATGGAAGGCTTTCCCTAAGAATAAAATATTTGTGTCTTCTTCATCCTCTTCATCCGTGTAAGTCCTCTTTCTGTGATGAATCTATTTAGTGAACCAAGTGGGTTTACTAAAGGCGGTAACTGGCTCATACGGGGCGATGTGAAGGACTGAAGCAAATCTTTATGGAATAGGGGTCACCCTCTCCTCTTTGTATGACTCTTCTTCATGTTCACCCTCTTCTCTCCTCTCTTCCTTGTCCACTTCTCCTTCATATCCTTCTTCCTCTCCCTTGTCTTCTTCCCTTGTGGCATACTATTCATCTTTATCTTTGCCTTCATCCCTGGAGGAATTGATTGATATCTCTATATTAAGACTGGTCATAGCTTCTAGTGTGGTCTTGAGGGGAGGTGTGAATTTTATACTTACTAAAACTTGGGGATTCGGGATAGAGGGAGGTAGAGGAATAGATGGTGGTGGAGTTGGTGTTTATACTATAGATGGGGGAGTGGAAATGGAAGGTGGTAGAGTTGGTGTGGGAGTTGGGAGAGAGGGTGGTGGAGTTAGAATGGGACTTGGGAGAGAGGGTGGTGGAGTAAGAATGGGAGGTGGTGGAGTTGGTGTTGTGCTCTCTCCCGTAGTCTTGTCGCATTCTATGTTTTGGTTAGTGCTAGCATCTTGAGTTTCTTCCCTTTGATTGGTGCTAGAATCCACTCATGTGAGAGGCATGTTTAGTGTGGGGTCTTTGAATTAAGATAGAGGTGGAGTAAAGATAACCCAAGGATTGATGGGTTATTGTGCTTCTATATTAATTCCTATCGTGAAGTTAGGTGTATCTTGTTGTGCATCTAAAAAACCCTCTAGGCCCTCAAAATCTTACATGAGGAATTCATTTGAGCCAAGAGCATCCAAAGGATTTTCCTACTCCTTTTGAGCCTTTGTCTATTTCTTTTTGGTTTCCTTTTTCCTTAGAGAGGCTACCTAAGATTTGGTCCTTTTGACTAAGGGTACATCATCTAGCTCCGCTTCATCTGGCAGAGTCTCTAATCGGGGAGAGGCAATAGCTCTCCTTCTCTTGTAAATCTTATTCCCTTCTCTAGTGGTAGTAGGAGATGGGTTAGAGGTGGAAGGGCCTTCTCCTTGGGTGGCCTATGATGGTTCAATAGGATGATCTATTTTCCCTTTCATCCTTGTCTTTGAAGTATTGTGCCAGGGGTTGGAACCATATTCCAATGCACGTTCATGCCCATATACTATTCCCAATTTTTGGAGTGGGGCCTTCTTAAACTGAGGCACTATGGGCCTCTCTCCATGTTTCTTTTCCACCTTCTTGGGTGGATCCATTTATTTTTTCATGGGAATAGGATCCATTTGATAAGGCTTGTTGATCCATGCCATAGTCGCTCTGGCCACATGCCTTGCTTTGAGGTCAATGCTGTCATTTTATTCTTTGTCTATCTCTGGATTCAAGATAGACCTATTGTATATTTTATCAATATTATAGAGAGGCTCCAACACATTATCTGAATCTTTATCCCAAACCTTGGGGGGAATATTGACCTCTAAGGCTGCTTGTGCTAATGTGAGGGACATCCTACAATAATCCCTGATTCTCACCTCATAGTCATCCACACATTTCATATAGTGATATTCAACATGTGGCTCATGGATGTAGAATTTTCCAATGATATGGTTCTATGTACCTATGGGGTCAAATCTAGCCCAGATTTGTGCATATGTTTGGAGTGGGCACTCGTCCCACTCAAAGGCCAATGACTTGCAAATATTCATATCTTGGAAAGTGTAGGGGCCTATGGAAATGGGGAAATCCCAGAAATGCTTCTTCTTATGCTTAATATGTTCATATGCATCTGTGATCTGCCTAGCCATTTCCAGAATGATTACCCAATCAGATGGGCACCTGGGTAGTTTTTTGGGGCTCAAGGTAGATCCCAACACTCTAATGTATGTAAAGATTCTGAATTGTATGTAATATGCCCCTATGGTCCTTATTCTGGCAATAAATTCCTTTGATAACCTCTTTGCGTAGTCACCTTCTATGGACCTAATGACTCCAAAGATGAATGCATCATTAACTATTTTGTAATCTGGGTTTTTTTTTAGCATGGCAGATCTTCTTATCAATTGTGGATAGATAGTGAAGGGCCATGCATTTATCTCACCGAAGGCTCCCCATTTTGTAAGCCCTTGATAGTCTTCTTGGGTGGCCAGTAGCTACACAATGTATGAATTCATGTAAAAATTGGGATTGTGTTTTACATTAGTTAGTTTCTCATCCAGCTTATCACTCAGGATGGTGGCCCAATCAAATCTGGCCTTGCGGTTCCTTATCTTTTCTATTAGTAGGATCATCCAACTCTCAATTTGGATGGACTGAGGTAGTCCATATACTCATCTTATCATTTTGACTGTCACTTGGATGTCATCCTTCGAGTATCCCCTTTTAAAGTCCATTTTGTCTAGCTTATTTTTTGGGAGAGACTGCAGGAGGTGTAACACCCCAAAATTGGCATCTTGCAACCCTAACCAATTTTGTTGCATTTGTCATTCTTCTGAATCATCAAAGTCCTATTGTACTAGGAAATTCTAAGTTTTGACTGACTCTATTCGACCTAAGTGTCAAATGCAGAAAATCCTAAATCTGCATTAATCATACATTATATTTAATTCCTAAATATCAATCAATAGCTAAACAAACCCTATGATTGAATTAATTTAATTATAAATTCCTAGCACTTTAAATAAATTAAATTCACCCCTTTTACCTAAAACACATAAAAATAAATTAAATAATATTTAATTATTAAACAAATATCCTCATTTCAATAATTGAATTTAATTATTCAGATAATTGAGAAAAACATATTTATGAGGTCATATTCTATTTATTTAATTAAATATTCTCTCAAAAAACTTCTCTCCTGTTCAGAAATGGAAACTTTGAATTAACTGTGCTTTAAAGAGAAAAAAAACAATTAAAATAAAAAAGAAAATAGTTAAAGCAAAGGAAAAACAATTTATTATTTTCTTTTAAAGAAAGCTTGCTAATTTGAACTTGCTTTTCTATCTGTTTTATTTCAAAAAGAAAACTTTATATTCTGAGCAGGCTCTCAATCTATAAAAGAGCTCCCATTTATCATTCAAAGCCCCAGTCTTTTTATGCATTGTTAGAATACTGAATTGCTGCTACATTTTATCACCTCATTTCTAGTTAAAAGATTTCATTTGCAATAGAATAATTTCAATTTCTTAGAATAATTGCATTGAAATCATGTCTTAGATTAATCTTGCATCTTTCAATTTCTAGATTAATCTTGCATTTGCATTGCATTCATGGATAAAATCCTTCATTCTTAGATTGGTCTATGGTTGTGAGACTCTCATTCTGAGAGCTATTTTGAAACCCCATCTAGATAGAAGGCAACAGGTTGAATCATACAGGCATGCAGGATGAATAACTCATACTCACTTCTGTATGTGGCTGATGAACAAGGACTATGTTGAAGTTGATGGTTGAATAACAAGGCCATATTTAACACACACATTTATGGAGCCCACCGTGGGGCTCAAAAATTTACTTTCTGGCCTCATTCTACACTTTTTTGATCAATTCTAGTTTTCATCCATACGGCTCCATGATGAAAGTTCACGCAAAATTTCTTGTATAACCGCGTGACATTTTGCAAGTATATGCATTTCTTCATGCATGTATCTGGGATTATTTGCGTATATCATAATACTTCTTAGTGCGACATTTGATTCGAGTGGGCTTTAAAATTTAATTTTTGATGTCTCTATTACTGCTGATTTCTGACCACTAACGGTTTCTATTTGCTGTTGACTATGGGGTGATACCACAATAGTGGGTTACACTTTTTTAGAGGAAGAAATTCTTCACAAAATATGCAAGGTGGGAAATTTAGTCGGTTACTTTTGATATAAATTATCCGTTTATTTTGATCGAAACATTCTTACTTTCGATCGAAATTACCTCTTTTGCCTAGTTTCGATCGAAACTTAGTTTCTATCGAAACTAAGCTAGTTTCAATCGAAACTAACCAGTGAAGATTTTGGTGGGTTTCAACCCATGCCGACATTAAAATAAGAAATTAACTTTTATAGAAAGTACTTTCTATCGAAACTAATTAGTTTTGATCGAATGTAATTTCTATTGAAAGTCTCTGAATAGAGACCATTTCCAAAGGCTAACAAAAATCTGCAATTTTCATGGTTTCAGGGCTCAAGCGCGAGGCCCAAATGGAAGAATAGGGAGGTGTCCTTTTGCATCGCACAAGTACTCTAAATGAGCTTTCTAACAAATATATATTTGACAATTTTTGAATTAATTAGGTCTATGTTTATTGGCGTACATCGAATGTAGGTTTTTTATCAAATATAAACCTCCAATTTTGACGTTCAATGAAAAATAGTAGAAAAGAGAATTTTTTTTGAAAAATAACAGTGCCCTCTGGTTTCAAGTCTTCTTTCTATCAATTTTTTTTTTTAAAATTTCAATAAATTCACAACAAGTTATCAGCGACGCAGTCAAGGTATGTCAAAATTATTGTTGAATCTACTTCAAACGTTCATAAAATATGTAATAATCATGATAATGTCGTAAAACAATTGCATGCC
Source organism: Thuja plicata (assembly GCA_018584345.1). NCBI lineage: Eukaryota > Viridiplantae > Streptophyta > Pinopsida > Cupressales > Cupressaceae > Thuja > Thuja plicata. Next base: position 418,818 of record MU225274.1, on the reverse strand, counting down.
CTCCGTATGGATGTTACAAAACCAAATTTGAAAGAAGTGCATTGATATCTATTTTAGAAAACAAGTTATGTTGTATGAAGTCATTGTACCTTTTTGAAAATGACATTTTCAGCAACATAGCAGTTTTAGTGGGAGAAAAAAAAACCAATAAATTCAATTCAAAAAAAAATTAAAAAAATAAATTTAAAATCTAGACAGAAAATCCTAAAAGACTCTAGTTACTTCATCTTTCGATTTCAAACAGTTTAACAAAAATATGCATCTAAATGTGAAAGTTTTTCTCAAAATGTAGACTTCAATGTCCGTTTAGGCAAAAAAGTGTAACCCACTATTGTGGTATCACCCTGTGTTTTTCTATTTTTTATCTTTGAAACAGCTTAAGGGTGGTTTGCAGGACACTAATATGAAGAAAGAAATTACAAAATACTAACGTATTTACTGCAGGACGCTTGTCGAAGACATATGTGATTTCACAAAACTCTCATGTCTATTTTTTTTTAGTAAATAGAACACACTTCGGTTGGTGCTTAAAATGAATCATTGTCTTGCATGATTGAAGTGTTTTCTAGTTTGTAATTCCTAGAACTATATGAACATATCCTCTCCCCTCATCTTTATGGATCTTGGGTGTAATAGAAATTCATATGATTCTTCTAGTGTGGCTACCTCCCAAGAGCTTTAGCAGAGCCAGTGAGAGTGGATGCCCAACCTGTAACAGGCTAAAGCAAGCCCTTCTAAACTGGTATATAAAAAATGTCATTGTGATTAATCTCATAATGGATAGGTGTGAATTCTTTGTGGTAACCAAAATCTCCTCCAGTACCCTAGTGGTGCATTAAAGTCCCGACATCGTTAAGGTGAAAGCCTTGCTTTGAAAGGATTGGGAGAGCCCATGACTTGATCAAAACCACCTAAATGGATGTCCTTACTACAAACTGTTGTTATAGTATCCAAAGAAACCTCTATCTTTTGGCGCAGAAGGTTAGAGACTGACTAAGCTGCCCCACACTTTTACGACTCTTAGTAGAGATAACAGCCCTTTGGGAAACAATTCCTTTAGGGTTCGAAGCTTGGTGTGCCTGAGAAGTGAGTGCACATGTAAGGAGGAGCTCATGCCTCCAAGCTTCTAAGTTTTCTGCTATGAGTAGGCATAGCTGAACTTCAGTTCAAGTGAGGATTCAACAAATATTGCTCTGGCTATCCTAGGATTGTGATGTGTCTATTCTAGTACTATAAACATTTTGTTTAATGTGTTTTGCATGGGTGTATCATTTAAACAATCAAAACAAGCATCAAATCAGACAAACTGTCAAACTTGAACATGTCCAAAAAAATCTGTAACTCAAACTCTCTATCAAGAAACAACATGATCTTGTCTCAAAAAATGCAATTTGGTCTTAACTATCTAATTCTGTAGATGTTCATTTGTGAAAACTGCCAAATCTTGCGCGACATTCTACCATCTTCACATCAGTATCAGAGAAACTTCGCATGACACACTGGCAATCGTCACGTGACATTTTAAAATCTTTCTATTATTTTGTTCACCAGTCGGTCACTTTTTTACAAGTCTATCATCATATTTCATGCGAGACTACATAGTTTCATGCGAGCCTGTGAGAATCTTCATGCGAGAACGTACTTCTTCATGTGATTCTGAAGCATTTTGTCAAAATAGTGAGCGATTTCCCATCTTTCTAGCATACCTCTACTAAATTTGATCTCTGTTCTAGGTCTGTTTATTTGCCTTCTATCTTCACACAGTCTGCAACTTGGTTTCTTGGGTTGAGAATTACGTGATTCTTTCTTAAACTAGTCTCGTCTCATATCTTTTGGTCTATTTCTTCTGTGTCATCATGCCTTGTGTTGCAATAGTCATCTCTCGATTGTTCTAGCCTCATTTGTGATGATTTACACTAAGGATACTTCACCTCTTGGCACTTTATGTGCATTTTACTTTGAGACAGTTTTAAGTGTGGTCCTAGTTCACATCCCTTGTACAATATTTGTCTATGACTGTTACAACTCCAAGTGGAAAAATATTCCCTTCAATCAATCAAGAGGAATCTATGCTTTCCACACCATTTTTGACTACATCTAGTGAGGAATCATCTTGATCTCCCTCTCTGGTACTTCAACCTTATGTCAAACGGTTATTTCTAGTGGATTTTAGTCAGGTTCGAAACCCTTTGATCCAAGAGGACCCAAATTCTGAAGACACTCAACCTTCTCATACGGAATCTTTGCACATTGAACACTTGCATTCTAGAAAGATGGTAGATCATGACCAATCAGGTGAACATAGCAGAGATAATCTCTCTAAAACCAGGGGTAAATTCTCTTTTCAAGACCCTCCTACTGATGAAGAGAAAGAAATAACCCAAGGGGATATCTTAGATGCTCGCAATAATAAAAAATTCATGAGAATGATGGCAGTCCTAATGAAAGAAGAGAAGGAGAAATACCTTCTTGAATTGGCCAACCAAGGAACCAAAATACCCTCTAATTACAAGGTAGAGACACTTGTTGAGAAAGAGGAAGAAACTAAAAAATCTCGCTTGAAAAAGAAAATGCAAGGCATGCAAGAGAAACTCCTTTAACTCATGAAGTAAAAAGACAAACCTACCACTCAGTTCATGCTAGAAACCACTTGTCCATTCCTATTTGATAAGAGCCTATGCATGCCTCCTTTTCCCAAAGGAGTTGAACTTCCCAAGTACGATAAATACTTGGGTACCTTTGATCCCCAGGATCATTTGAGAGAGTTTTGTGCTCTCTCTATGGAGTTCATACATGATCCAACCTACCTCATGTGTCTCTTCCCATGTAGTTTGGGAGGGTCATCTATGGAGTGGTTCTCTAGACTACCAAATGGCATCAAAACTTTTGACAAAATTGCCAATTTATTTCTACAACACTATTCTCACAACATCCAACATCTGGTTCATATCTGAGATCTTTGAAACTTGAAACAAAATCATGGGGAATCCTTCTTGACATTTCTCTAGAGATGGAGACAACTTTATGCATGATATTCTCACAAAATACCCAAATTCAAAAAGTTGGACATATTTCTAGACAATATTCTTCCCAACTTTGGGTATCAAGTATAGCTGCAAGGTCCTTCAACCTTTGATGATGTGGTTAAGAAAGCTATGAGAATTGATACATTTATGATCAAGAAGGGAGAATTGGCCTTACACAAGGAAAATAAACAAGGGTCTTCCTCCTCAAGCAAAGATAAACCCAAATTTCCCAACAAGAACCAAAATGTTGTGAACAATGGAGTTGTAGAAAATGTGACTCCCAAGCCTTCAAAGGCTTCTTTTAATCTCACTACCATGATGCAAGCAGCCAAAGCCACTGAATTGGCTGAGGCAGAATCCAAACTGAGTACTTCACATTTTTTTGGATCTAAACCTTGGGCTCCTAGACCCAAGCATGAGTTCACTCCTTTAGGAGAACCTCTTGATGTGGTTTACAAGACTCTCTTGGACAACCATTTACTCACTCCACTGGATAATTCGTGACCTTATGATCCGCAACCAAGACCCTCTTGGTGGAATGAATCTGCTTATTTTGATTTTCACCAAAACAAAGGTCATAAAATGTACTTGTCTTAAATTGTGGCACAAAATCCAGGATCTCATCGATAGTGAGGTTATTGCTGTGGGAAGTCACAACAATAATTCAGATCACCAAGCTTTCAAAGACACATTTCCTCCTCATGGAAAAGATGAATCATCTAAAGGCAAAAATATTGATGCCAAGGTCAACTATACATACACCAATAATGACAATGTCATTAATATGGTTGAGCCTATTGATACTAAATACTGTAACATCATCATTCTTAAGGGAAGTGAGGATAATCCCAAGCCCAAAACTCCTTTCATGTTGTGAGGGTCTGCGCCTTAGTCCTTTGTACAAGAATAGTCTCAAGTTAGTGCAAACATTGTTACTCAATCTCGTGCTAAGATCATCATCAAAGGCCCTGAGCCTTCTATGTCTACACCAACACAACCTACAGACAAAGCTACTGTGGGCTCTGCCAATAAGAATCTGAAATTGGGTTCCTCATCTAATGCTACCAATTACAACATTCTAGATCAATTACAATGTACTAATGGTCAGATCACCATCTTCAAGCTGCTAAAAATCTCCCTTTCTCATAGGGAGATCCTTGACAAAGCCCTCACCGAGGAAAATGTCCCAAAAGATCTTTATCTCGATCGGTTTCAATCCATGGTAGGTCACTTGACCTCCTCCCATTACTTGTCTTTCTCTGAGGAAGCCGACCATTCTTTGAGTCACCCACATAATAACCCCTTGCACATTGAAGTCATGATTGGTGTAAAGTGAATCCATCGTGTTCTCATAGATAACGATGCTGGCCTCAACATTTTCTTTTCTAGCTTCCTTACTGAGTTATGCTATGGCAAAGTTTGCATAGATGCCCACAAAAATATTACTATTAAGGCCTATGCTGAAGAAGAATGAAAATCTAAGGGGCTATTTGTGTTTCCAGTCAGAGTTGGCCCTGTTGAACGAGATATTATTTGTCAAGTGCTTGATATTCCTTTAGCATACAATATTCTGTTGGGAAGGACATGGATCCATGAAATGCAAGCTGTCCCTCAACATACCATCAATGCATTAAGTTCCCATTCCAAGGATCTTAAGGTACTATACCTGCTAATACACACTATGATTGCAACACCCTCACAAAATCTGCTGACATCTTTGTGCCTACCAACAGAGAATCTACTTGGTTCCTTGAGAATAAACTAAAGGAAATGGAAAAGAGTTTGACACTCAAAGAAACTGACATGGGAGGATATTAGATTGAACCCATGCTATTTATTACATCTCTGCCTTTATCTCCACATTCTTTTGGGAGACCTTCTGAGCACACTAAACCTTCTACAGTTCCTCCTCAAACAAAATATGGTGGTACCTTTATATAGGCCATGGTACCATTAGAAGAAGCTAAAAATAGGGCTATCAAAGCTTGGATCTATAAAGGAGAAGACACCTCTGAACAAACCCCTACACCTTGTGACATAAAACCTGAATAGTATGGCAAGGGTCTAACTATTATGAAACGTTTTGGCTACAAAGGAAATGGTCCCATAGGTGCAAATAATAAGGGATTGATTGCACCACTTGAAGCTATTGGTCAACAAACACATGACTCTATAGGTATAGGCTTCAAGAAACTCACATTTCAACTGGGGATAAACAAGTTTGTACCTTGAGAAGATCAACAACCAACACCTGAAGACACATCTAAAATTGAAGAGTCTGGAGACAGTCCTGAGGAGGATGGCTTTCCTTGTCCCATTCCTCCAGACCTGGCAGCATTCTTTTCTAAGCCAGATGACTTTATATCACGTGTCAGTATAGTCGATACTGACAGTGAATCTGATGACACGACTTTACTCACTCCATTAACCTATGAGAAGTGGAAAGAAATGCAAACTACCGATCCAGGACATCAGGGTGATTTGTACATACCACCACACTTTCAAGAGCACTTTGAATAGGAATCACAACCACTTCTCACTAAACAATAAGTAGATGGTGCTACAAATACTAATGAGGTACCTAGGTCAAAAGGTGCTCATCTGACCATAGTAGAGGTTCTAGGAAGAACTCATCTGAACTAGGGACAAAGCGTTGATTTCACTCATGTTCTTGATATGACACCCAATGATGAAACAAACTCTCATGAGTATGAGTTTGATGATTTTTCATATGCCACCTATGATAGGGATATAGATACAATGCACACATATGAAAACCTTCTTGAATTAGGTGAGGGGTCTAGTGTAAGGTCAAATGAGTCTGATTCCATAGATGTTAATGTGTCATCTACTACGGTTGCTAGGACTCAAAGGAGTTCAACTACACCTTTGGATGAGATCTCTCTAGATCTCGACTTGCTTGTCCATGCTTTTGATGACTATACCATGAATGCACTTGAACCTATCACTTCTCTTTCTCTTCACCATCCCAAGCTTATAGACTGGAACTCTCCCTCCCCATCTAAGGAAGTCCTTACATTCCATAATGATTACGCTCATGCCTGTTACCTCCATGTTGTCAAACCTGTAATGTCCTCCACTAGCAAAGAAAGTGTCAACATGACTGAGGCTGATATCAAGTATCTTATTTACAAAATCAAAAGAAGAAAAATAGGCACTTTGATGGTGAAAACCACACTGTGGCAGTGTCAGAGCCTAAATTAGTCAAAATAAAGGATGTATCCAAGGGTGAAAACCTCTCTGAGGTGCCTGAGGATGAGATACTCGATATGCTTCTGAGTGATTTCCAGGAACGATCATCTATTCTTATTGAAACAACTCAACCAATCAACTTGGGTATAGAAGCTGAACCTTAGATAATTTATTTGGCACAATCATTGTCTGAGGCAGAAAGAGAGGAATTCACTACATTCTTCCGAAGCAAAAAGATAAACTTTGCATGGAAATATTCAGACATGCCAGGATTAGACCGTAATCTAATCATGCACCATTTGTCCATTGCACCAGGCATCAAGCCTATCAAGCAGAAGCTCTAGGAAATGCATCCACATGTGGCTCTACTTGTCAAAGATGAATTGGAAAAACTTCTAAAGGTAGTATTTATCAGAGCAATTGACTATGTAGAATGTGTTGGTTCCCAAAATAGCAGACTTGCATTATGCTTGCTCTGGCCAACGAACAGGTTTAATTCCTCAAGAATTTAAACCTCTGCAATTTAGCTTTTGAATGCCAAGGCTGGTAGGCCTAATTATAATACGCTTTCTCAGATGACTGAATGAATTCTATAAACAAAATAATGTAGTGAATTGCTTTGATACAAAAAGATAATAAATCTTAACTAAATTTATAATAAATA
>MU225274.1:358981-410966 GCA_018584345.1 Thuja plicata | reverse complement strand
AATACTTGAAACATTAAATAAAAATATGACACTATGTTTAAAATCTTACTTCTATTTTCAAAACAAAACATAATACATTTATATTTATTTTTAAAATATATCTATTCACAAATATTGCAACATAGAAATATTCTAAAAACATTAGGGTAAAGAGTTTAACAATTCACTTTAAAAAAGGATGCATTTACCCTAAATCCACAAATAACATCACATAAGGTAAGTATACATTTAATAACAACCCTAACATACATATGTTAACATGGAAGTCAGAAGTCAATTAATTACTATTTACAAATAAATTGCAATAGTAATGTATAATCACTTAAGCCCTTTCACCCTTCAAGGTAAATTTATTAACGTTAAGAATATAAAACAGTGAAAACACAAAATTACATTAAGGGATATAAAAACTAAAAATTAATATCAAAAAATATCTCAAAACCCTAAACATAATAATATTTATCACATTGATTAGGAAAGTAAAAGAAAAGATTACTCCTCGTGTGAAAATGTATTGGCTTCTTACCTACACATGAAAACATAAATAAATGAATTCCTCCTCCTAATCCTTTCGAAGAAAACAAATAGACTAATTGGTTAGGGGGTAGGTGGGTAGGTTGATAGGAAAAAATGTTGGCTTGAGAGGTCGAGTGTTCAACTCCCGATTGCCACCTTTTTTCACTTAATTTATTTTATTATTTTTATAACTATTTTATTTCAAAATGTACATGCATTATTTTATTGAAATAAAATGATTAAAACCTATTTCATGAACATAGAGTAATGATAAAAATTTATGCCTCTTTAATTGTTTTAAATTTCTACATAGGGAAACTATATGAAAAAATGAAAAAATAGATTATACTTCCCTGATGTTTGGCATATTTAGAACCTGAATTTTCAGGTGCCAATAGAATGGATCTCTAACATTGTTCTAGTATCAAAACATGATAAATCTATCAGAGTCTACACAAACTTCAAAGACTTAAATAAGGCATGTCCTAAGGATGACTTTCCATTTCCCAATATTGATATGACTATAGATATGATAGTATGATATGAAATGTACTCACTAATGGATGTTTTCTCTGGCTACAACCAAATAAAAATCGCACCAGATGACCAAGAGAAAACTTCTTTCACATGTACATGGGGCACTTTTTATTTGAATGTCATGCCCTTTGGACTCAAAAATGCTGGTGCTACATATCAGAGAGCTGTCAACACCATATTTCATGACATGATGCATAAAACAATGGAAGATTATGTTGATGACACTCTAGCTAAAAGCATGCAACAAGAGAAACACCTTGCGGATCTAGGTCCTATACTAGATCGCAAGGAACAGTTCAGTCTAAGGCTCAATCCTAAGAAATGTGCATTCGGTGTAACATCTAGAAAATTTCTTGGATATATCATCTATGCAAAAGGCATCAAAGTGGATCATGCGAAAGTTCAAGCTATCATGGAAATTTTGCCACCAAAGAACATCAGACAAATGAGAGGACTTCAAGGTTGGTTATAGTTTATCTGGCGCTTCATCTTACAACTAGTAGACAAGTCACAACCATTCACAAAGACTTTACACAAAGGTGTGACTTACCAATGGAGCAAATAATGTGATGAGGGGTTCACGCAAATCAAGTAATATCTTGCGAACCTGCCAATATTGATTCCTCCTATTCATGGGAAGCCGCTTATACTTTACATCTCTACTACAAATACATCATTGGGTACCCTATTAGCCCAAGAAGATCAGAACAACAAAGAAATGGATATCTACTACACTAGTAAAACTCTGGTCTGATATGAAACAAACTATTCTATTATAGAGAAGGCTTGCCTCATAGTGGTATTTGCTTCACAAAAATTGTGACACTACATGCTGGCTCATACTATATGCCTAATTGCTAAGATTGATCCTCTAAAATATTTGCTCAGTAAAGCTACCCTCACAGGTAGACTAGCTAAATGGGTCATGCTTCTTAGTGAATTTTATAAAGTCTATAGAAATAAAAGCCATTAAGGGGCAAGCAATTACAGATCAATTGGCAGAAGCATCTCTAGTAGATCATCAACCATAGAACATTGAATTTCCATATGAGTCCATATTACTTCTCATGCATCGATCCTAGATTATGTTCTTTGATGGTTCATTTACCCAATAGGGGTTAGGTGTTGGGATACTATTCATTACACCTCAAAGGTACTCTTTACCAAAAGAATATAAGATGTTGTTTCCTTGTACAAACAATATTTCTGAGTATCAAGCCTTGATCAATGGTATGAAGATCACCCTTGAGTGGCACGTGGATGAGCTCAATGTCCTTGGAGATTCACAGTTAGTTATCAACCAAGTAAATGATATCTATCAAACAAAAGATTACAAGTTGGTGCCTTATAAACGGTTGGTTGATGACCTCAGAAAGTATTTTGTTCACATCACATTTCAACAAGTTCCAAGGGTATATAACAATGTGAAAGATGCCATGGCTACTCTTGCTTCCATGCTATAGATGCCAGAAAATGATTTTTGACATGAATTCCTAGTGGAGACATTACGCCACCCATCCTATGATTCCCCTAAGTACCAGATGATCTATTCTATCATTGGAAATGATTCATCCCGCTACCATCATATCTATTCCTACCTTTGTGACCAAATTATTTTAGACACATACACTTGGAATGAGAAATGTCACTTAATCCGCAGTTCTTCATAGTTTATCATCATAGCTAACGAATTGTATAGGAGAGGTCTATACAGTACCCTTCTTAGGTGTTTAGAACCTGATGAGTCCAAATATGCGTTAGTAGAGGTGCTTGAAGGTATATGTGGGTCTCAATCTAATAGCCTAACACTAACCTGTAAACTTATTAGAGATGGTTACTATTGGTCAAATATGGAAAAAGAAGCTACATAGTTTTCTAAGTCCTACAAACAATGTCAACTACATGGAAATCGGATTCATGGTCCAGCCAAGGAGCTTATTCCCTTCATTACTTTATGGTCATTTCAACAATGGGCCTATGACTTGGTGGGTCAGATTTATCCCTCATCCTCAAATGGACATAAGTTCATCATCACAGCTATAGACTATTTTACCAAGTGGGTGGAGGCAGTCCCTCTCACCGTTGCCAATGGAAAATCAGTAGCTAAGTTCATTCTCAACTACATCATTTGCAGGTATGGTGTACCCTTAGTAATAATCACTAATAATGGGGGGCAATTCAAAAACAAGGATGTGACAGAGCTATGCTCTAAGTTTAAAATTACTGAGTATTGGTCTTCCATATATTATCCTCAGGGTAATGGACAGGTGGAAGCATCAAACAAGACAATCCTTAAAAACCTACATCACACAGTGCACAAATCTGGATGAGATTGGCATCTCTAGATCAATCCAGCTCTCTGGGCATAAAGGACAAGTATAAGAACACCAATAGGGGCTATGCCCTATGCTTTGGTTTATGGAGAAGATGTTGTGTTACCAATTAAGGTTGAGATTCCTTTTCTATGAGTCTCTCTAAAAGGCCTCATTACTGATGATGATAACAGAATATCTCAGCTACAAGAGCTAGAACTACTTGATGAATGTCGACAAGTGGCATTCGATCACCTTAGAGTATATCAGAAAAGGATGTCCAAGAGCTATAACAAGAAGGTTTGACCAAGGGATTTCCAAGCGGGTGACCTCATTCTGAGGGAGAACCCTAAGAATCAACAACATTAGATCCAGAAAGGAAAATTTGAACCAAATTGGCTTGGTCTGTATGTTGTCATAGCAGTATTTGGGTCTAGCACCTATCAAATTTCTGCTATTGAAGGAGAGAAACTCAAGGATCCCATCAACACTCTTCATATAAAATGGTTTTACAATTGAAACATCTTCAGTATGCTCATGTATATAGTAAAGTCCTAAAACAATTCTAAAAAATCTGAAAAAACCCTGAAAAAATGATCATCTTAGTGAAAACCTAGTGATAGGCGCTTTGATGTATCTCCAAAAAAATCATAAATTCCAAAAATACAAAAAAAATTGAAAATTAATAAATACAAAAAAAAGAGAAAAAGAGAAAAAGTGCCATTGATGAAACTTGTCAAACATGTGTCATGGTAGCAAAAAAAGAATTTTTGCTAAGAAGGTAAAAACCTGGTACACATGTGCCTCTTGTTCCACATTGCTATACCTATCGTAGCACAACCTGGCTTTATACATCTTCTACCCTGCTTTCTTGCTTGCATTTGCTTTCTACATACTCTTAGTCTTGTCAAGACACCAACTTACATGGATGGAAATTGGTCCTACCCTCGAGGCAACCCTCCTAGTATAGGGGCACTATCCTATTACCTTTTTTTATCTACTTTGTGACACTCACCAGTGGTTCTCACTACGTCTTCCTACTGTCACTTAGCTTATACTCAATTCTCTCTCCTTGAGGATCTCCATCACATCAGTCACCAGTGGTTCTCACTATGTCTACCTACTGATGTCTAGCTTGTACTATGATCTCTTCACTTGAGAATCTCTCTCGTGTCAGTCACAAGTGGTTCTCACTGCATCTGCCTACTATCATTGTACTATTGAGATTTCTCACATCCATTATAGTTGGAGCTGTACTCAAACAATCTATCTATTGATAATCGGTCTTGGCATTCTTTTCTTTAGTTTGTACATAGCTTTCGGTCACTTTTGTGACACTCTGGTTCCTTTGTGAATCCTATTGACTTGACACTAATTCAACACCATATGCCTCAGGGAAACCAAATCTAGTGTGTCCTTGTAACATACGTCAAGTCAGTCATTGCTACTAGGGGCATGGGTCCCCAATTTGATCACATCTTTGGTTTTCACCCGAGTCAGTAATCTTGTCACTGATAAAGGACAACTCGCTACTGACACAAATTGGTGTTTTTCAACACCACCATAAACAGTGTTTTTCAACACTATCTTTGGACACATTTGTTTTTTTCAACACACATTAGATATCTCAAATGTAAACATCTATCGATAACAATCAAACACAATGCACTCACAAGCACAACGGTGTTTTTCAACACCCTATACACATACATATTTGAAAACTTTGAAACTGGTTGAGATATGATTGAATCTTTCTTTGTTTTCTATCTATTCTCATGGATTTCATTGATATTTTCTTTGTCTACTGCTTGTTGGTGTAGTCCCGATGATTCGGCAACGTCAAATAAATAGGGTGTATGTGACAAGAGCTCTCGCACTAAGGTGGAAAAGCCACACATCCCTCGATCTTGTTTATTTGTATGACATGGTGAGGTCAGTACTATCTCCTTGACTGTTATTGCTCTGTTTGTTTATGCATGATCACACTCATGGTTATCTTGGCTTCGAATGCCTCGATGCTGGTGTACTCTTGCAATGTTAACTGGAAATAATGTTCAGGTCATCTTGGATTTTGTTCCCTGGTGCTTACATTCATTTCCTACATTTTATCTAATGAAATTCATATTCATATTCTTATGGTCACAGTGGCACAGTAAGGATTATATCGACTCTGATGTTCCAAAAATGCTCAATGATGATGATTTTACGATGGGTCTCACAACCATGTCCTAGGGATTGCATCTAGCATAGGATTGCATTTTCATTTAGACTTGCGTTGTGGTAGCAATTCAATGTTCACGTCATTGCATTCTCCTAGATTTGTACATTGGGGATTTCTTCTTTAGAGTCCTGGTTTTATCACGACTGCACAAGTGTTTGATCTTCGATCTCAATTCTTCACATGTTCTCTTGGTTAGCATCTGTCACACATCTAGGAACTCTGCATGAGATGTTAGTACCATATACATTGCATTTACATATTTCCATTCACAAGTGCATTTACATAAATCATCTACATACATACAACTTTACATCTACATCAACATGTGCATCGCATAAACTCATAAACATTACATACATGTGCATTTCATACATCTACATATATTCACAACATGTTCATTCATTTGCATGCATTCTAAATCATCTACACAACTCCGCATATAGGAAACATCTCATAAATAATAAATATGTGACACATGCGATGATACCAAAAGACAAGCTCATATATATATATATATATATATATATATATATATATATCAAATGTGTCGATATAATACAAAATGGTGCTACTCGAGCACAGTCTATCTCAAAAATGATGGTACAATACAAGGATGCCAACGCATTGGATACATCATATGATCTCATCTATCAAATATGTCCTATCTAGCTTTGAACCTCTCCCTCGTCACCTAGAGGAGGTGGAGGAGGAGGCACATCTGGTGGAGGTGGTGCCTGTGCACCCTCTGATCCTATGGCATACGAGGAAAATCTCAACACCTACAATGCCTCATCCGACACTACTCCTGCATAAGCTGCATAATAATAGGCCACTCAAGCAGTCTGATGTCCTCCCTCCACTTGAAGCTTCTCCTATGCCATCTGCAACTTCCCTCGGAGATCCTAAACCTCTCGATCTCTGTCCAATAATCACGCATCTCACATGACAACTTGTACCTGCAAGTCTGTTACCTATCTCATAAGCTACTATAATCATTCTCTAGATCTTCATAGGGCATCCTACGCCTATGATGGTGCACCCCCGGGTCCTACACCCTGTACTGGCTCCTGTGCTAGCTAGTCCTCCTACATCAAGTCCTCCTAGGGTGCCTCCTACTGCTCTGCCTGCTCCTACACATCCTTGAGTTGCACAGCTATCTTACTCCTGCTTGGCTGTCCACTGCCACTTGCATTGGGATCCATCCTCATTTGGCATGCAGGGATGTCCACCTGTATGGTGTGTGGTCATGGGACCTATTGTGGTATCTATTGTTGTGGTGGCCACGATACCTGCTACGATGGAGGCACTGGTGCCTGCTACTGTGGCACGTGTGGGTGCACTAATTGAGCTGGCACTACCATACCAAATAGATTTATGATTTGTGGGAAGGGGTGAGTCATAAAATTCTCCCTAAACTCTGGATTCATGCCTCCATCTGCAATAGCACTCAATTAATCCCATCGATTTTGCACTAGGGCTCGTACGTCTATCATGGATTGACTAGTATCAAACTTGGCCGACCATCCCTTCCTAAGCTCATCATGAAAATGAGAATATGAATAGTACTCCTATGAGATCTCTTGTGCCTAGCCAAACTTCCGCCAGACACGTGTAAGAGGAAACTGCTCAATGATAGATATAACACAACCAAAGATGGGTCATGAAAAAGGTATGTAACCCAGTTGATCACTGGCATCATCTCAATTCTCTGTCAATCTCCATGGCTGCCATGTCGCTGCAACTAGATCATCGAGCTGAGCTTTCCACTGCTCTGTCTTACCCAGTGCGGGCTAGGTAATAAAACCTCTATACTTGTATATGTAGGGCTCCAGTGGCTCCCTCAGATCATCACATATGGTTTGGGTAACCAGCTGGTGGTCCCATGCCCACACCTATAATACAAAGACCCCTGCTGCCATGCTCTTTGCATCTCTATAGGAAATCTTGTGCATCTCATGATACATATGGGCCAGCATATAGTGACCCCACCCATATCTGATTGGATCCTCTATCATCCGACCCCAACCACACTCAAAACCATGCTGACCATGATCCGACATCAGATAGCATCGAAGGAATGTTGCCAACACCATGGCCAATCAGTGCTCAAGACCGTAATCTTTGATCAAATCCTCCCATGGGATAGCTCTACCCATGACGAGGTCATCCTGTAGGATCTCTCATAGTGCTAGTGAGCCTAGCCGTGGCTATACCTCATACTCTAGTCAGGACCCGTGGAAAGGTATCTTGAGAATCCTGTAGATATCCTCTGGCGTCACTATCATCTCACCCTGAGGAAGGTGAAAGGTGTTCATTTCTGAATGGAAATGGTCTACTAATGCTCCTAGTAACCCTAATTAACCCAAATTTCAGGTATCTCATAAAGATGTGATAGGCCCAAACTATCAATATGCACAATCTCAATATCATCCAGCTACTGGACCAGCCCACTGATAGCTGGATGATGTGATCTGAATGCAATATCTGGGAACTCGACTTGCAAGACATACAAACAACAATGCATGATCAGTAATCGACTCATGGCTCATGATAATCAATGCCTAACTAAGCAATAAAGCATTACAAACATGCTATGCTAAGGACTCATGCTAACATAATTACTCTTGGATACAACGCAAACTTATTTTGTATTCAAATTGCTATGTTTTCTTCATGCAAAGTAGTAGATTCCCATGCAAATAATTTTTTTGTATCGCGCAACATTTCTTTCTCATACGATATTTCATCATTGTTCGCATGAGAAACCCCCTTGTCAAAGGGTTTCCCGCGTGAGATGTGGGTACCCTCCCATGCGAGGATACCCACTAGACAATGCGAGAATGTGCCTTTCGGCATTTTCTCATGCGAACCTTCATTACGGACCACGTAAGGAAACTAGTTCCTCGCGTGAGAACCCGCGGAATAGTATTTGAAAATGTGAAAAACAATGCAAAAATTGACCAAAAGCGATGAAATTTGGAATGACAGAGAGGTTAATCGATGACTTACCAGGGGTTCGTACACTGCTGGCCGATTGTGCCCCCTAGATCGCTCAAAATGATGAGTGCTCACGGGGACCACCATTTTCGCTCAGAGCTTAATTCTCAAAAATTCAACAGATGCAAATGATTTGAAAATGACCTTTTGGACTTATATATAGGTTTTGACCTAATTTTCAAAAGTGCTCCATTTTGCATGAAAATTTCACCACTAGCTAATTTGACCACTTTGAATCCATTTTCATGATCCAAATCAAAATCTGAGACTCCTATATAGCTCAAAATTGAATTTTAAATTTTTTGGGACCGACGCAATCAGACACTTGTGCAGTTGACTTTCTAATGTCGCTTTCTTGTCAGAATCTTATCATATTATCATTTTCTCAAATCTTTGACTTTTTTCCTCAAAAGTCAACTCTAATCAACCCTAGTCAAACTTGGTCAACCTGGACCTTGACATCACTCAAAATTGATTTTGAATCTTCTGAATTCTTCCATAATCTATTCTGAGTTTTTCTTAATCTCTGATTCAACATCTATCTGTGATTTCTCTCTCTCAGTCATCATTATGACGTGTCATCTTTCCATTTCGCTCCCAAGGGGGCAAGATGATTACAACATTGACTCTATTTCCAATCAATCCAATCTGATCTGATATTCAAAATTCCTCATTGCTAGGGGCATCTCATCACCCGGGGCATGTTTAGTTTTTCATACCTCACGATCAAAAATAGATACTCCACAATCAATAAGGGCATCTTTGTTCCTTACATCTTGTCATCTTTTAAGTATTTGAGCAATCTAACTCAGATTCTTGAGGATCAAGCTTTGTTCTGGAGATGATTCTCAAAAACTTGATCTAACCAGTGTTTGGGCAATCTAACCTAGATATTGGGGTACTAAGCTTCGTTCTAGAGATAGTCCTAAAGATCTCTATTGACTATATTTTTGGACAAGTATCGGGGCAATCTAACCTTGAATCCTGAAGGTTGAGCCTCATTCTGGGGACAACCTTGTGAAAGATATCAATCTAACCAGTGTCTGCGCAATCTAACCTAGATATTGGAGGACTAAGCTTCATTTTGGAGATAGCCCTAAAGAATCTCTATTGACTATCTTTTGGACAGGTATCGAGGCAATCTAACCTTGACTCCTGAAGGTTGAGCCTCATTCTAGGGATAGTCTTGTGAAAGATAACAATCTAACTAGTGTCTGGGAAATCTAACCTAGATATTGGGGGGACTAAGATTCATTCTGGAGATAGTCCTCAAAATCTCTATTGACTATCTTTTTATAAGACATGTATCAGGGCATTCCAACCCTGACTCCTGAAGGTTGAGCCTCATTCTAGGGACAATCTTTGAAAGATATCAATGTATTAGGTATTAGGACATTCTAACCTAGATCTCGGAGGATCAAGCTTCGTTCTAGAGATGATTCTCAAAATCTTAATCTATTAGGTATCGGGGCAATCTAACTTGGATCCCTGAGGATCAAGCTTTGTTTTGAAGATGACCCTCAAAAAGTCTACTTGACCGGCATCTTGGCAATCTAACCTAGACTTTAGAGAGTTAAGCTCTATCCTGGAGATGGCTCTGGAATTTTCATCAATCGATCTTTGCATCATCAATTTTCAAAATCTATTCTTTCGTGCTTTAGATATCAGACTATTCTTTGAATCAATGTGTTGCTCGCACATCGATTCAAAGAGGGGCAAAATGTAACACCCCCAAATTAGCATCTTGCAAGCCTAACCAGTTTTGTTGCATTTATCATTCTTCTGAATCATCAAAGTCCTATTGTACTAGGTAATTCTAAATTTCGACTGACTCTACTCGACCTAAGTGTCAAATACAGAAAATCCTAAATCTGCATTAATCATACATTATATTTAATTCCTAAATATCAATCAATAGTGAAACAAACTCTATGATTGAATTAATTTAATTATAAATTCCTAGCACTTTACTTAAATTAAATTCACCCCTTTTAGCTAAAACACATAAAAATGAATTAAATAATATTTAATTATTAAATAAATATCCTCATTTCAATAGTTTAATTTAATTATTCAGATAATTGAGAAAAACATATTTATGAGGTCATATTCTATTTATTTAATTAAATATTCTCTCAAAAATCTTCTCTCATGTTCAGAAATGGAAACTTTGAATTAACTGTGCTTTAAAGAGAAAGAAAACAGTTAAAATAAAAAATAAAATAGTTAAAGCAAAGGGAAAACAATTTATTGTTTTCTTTTAAAGAAAGCTTGCTAATTTGAACTAGCTTTTCTATCTGTTTTATTTCAAAAAGGAAACTTTCTATTTTGAGCAAGCTCTCAATCTATAAAAGAGCTCCCATTTCTCATTCAAAGCCCCAGTCTTTTTATGCATTGTTAGAATACTGAATTGCTGCTACATTTTATCACCCCATTTCTAGTTAAAAGCTTTCATTTGCAATAGAATAATTTCAATTTCTTAAAATAATTGCATTGAAATCATGTCTTAGATTAATCTTGCATCTCTTAGTTTCTAGATTAATCTTGCATTTACATTGCATTCATGGAGAAAATTCCTTCATTCTTAGATTGGTCTATGGTTGTGAGACTCTTGTTTTGAGAGCTATTTCAAAACCCCATCTAGATAAAATGAAACAAGTCAAATTGTACAGGCATGGAGGATGAATAACTCATATTCACTTCTGTATGTGGCTAATGAACAAGGACTATGTTGAAGTGTATGGTTGAATAACAAGGCCATATTTAACACATACAGGAGGTACTCTTGATTTGAAATTTCATAGGCCTCTTGGGTCTTGTTTCAAAACCATCTCAAGCCCTTTTCTATGGAGAAGACATAGAACTTATCCACACCTTTCTGAAGATGAAATAAATCTTCAATGTTGTCTGGCCTAAGGTTAAGAACCACCTATCCAGCTATGTTTTTAACCACCCTCTCATCCGGTGTGTAGTGGTTAGATAATGTCATGATTAGCTTAGAGGACAAGACCGACACTAGGTGTGTTGCTACATTGACTGGGCTTGATAGGACCAAGGAGGTGCAATCTTAAGATCTACAAGCTGGTCGGGAACATCTTACCAAGAACTTGTTCCAATCCACGTTCCCTATGTTGATATCTTTGATTTCTTGGTGCTGATTCCCAATCTTGGAAGGAGGGTGATATCCTTTAAATAAGTACTTCATTGGTGATCCTATTCATTTTTTAGGAATTCCTGCAAGGAAACATACAATCATCAATATCTTATTTAGGAAACATTTAGTAAAGGAGGAAATAAATGAAACTAAAACTAAGAAAACTAGAAGCAAATGGCTCTTAAGTAGCCAAAAATGAAACTCATATCTCTTTTTGGTCTTTTAGACTTTCCGACTCCGAAGACAAGGTCTGGGTGTGAAAGACTAAAAATGGATGGATGTGGCTATGGAGAAGAAAGTATTTTAGGACTTGCAAAGTGCAAAAACTTTGCAGAAATTTGGGGTGTGAAATCTCGAAATCTGAAAAGACTCAGGGGGCTAATGAAATGGATCTCGACCTTTCAGTGTGTGAATGTCCAAATAAATTTTTGGAGTCTGAAACTCTAAAAATTTCTGGGAAGGATGACCTTGTCTTCATGGTTTCAAAATTTTAGTGTTTCAGCAATGTTTGATTGTGCAAAATGCCAAACATTCAAAACTGTGAAACTACACTTGGTGAAAACTCTCTGGCGAGGGGACTATTTTTGACATTTCAGAGGCCAAAAACCTATGACTTGGCCATGATGAAAAAACTCTAACCCTAAAACAAAATGCACAAACCACAAAAAAAATGAAAAAGGTCGCGTCCCAATGGGAGGTCCAAGGCAAAAAACCCTAGAGACCTAGGAGGGAGGAAAGGCAACCAACAACAATAGCACACAAAAAAAAACCTAAACAGACAAAAACTGAAAAAAAAAAAAAAAAAAGAAAGAAAACCCGAAACCTAAACAAAGAGAGGAAGGAAAATGGAAAGGACCCTACCTACAAAAGCACATGGAAAGGGGAAGAAAAAAATGGTGATGAGAATGAAGAGGATCGACAGAGAAATGAACGACGAGGATCTAAGGAAGAAAACAATGATGCGTGAGGAGCTCAGAAAATAAACAAGTCATGTGAGGAGAAAAAGTGTTTGGGCCACTTTTATAGCTCGCAGGGTGATGTCACCTACTTCAGAGTTTAGGAGGTCAAAACTCCAAAGTTTGGTGACCTCCTCCCCTTTTGGAATTTTGGCGAATGAAACACTAAAAGGTGTGGACTCAACCTTTTAGCCTTTCGGTGTTTAGACATTTTGGAGGTCGGAGGTCCCCCTGATGTCTGACACACTGAAAGTATGAAATGGGGAAGGGAAGACCAAAAAAAAAAAAAAGAGGGGTGCCTCATGGTCAGAGGACAAAAAAAATGGGGTGTGCATTGTGGACCCACTACAAATAAGCCTGAAAAAAAGAGGAATGACCGAGGCATTTCTTTATCATCAAGACCCTTCTGGATTCTAACTTTGTAGTAGAATGAAAACCAAGAGCTTCTCGTGTTGACTATCTTTTGATGACTTCCCAGTTTGAAGTTTTCTTCTTGTCTCCTAGTGTGTGTTCATTTCCCAACCTTTGATTGCAGTTACTAGAATGTTTGTTAGCTATTCCCAACCTTCGCCACATAGACCAGGGTTTCCCGGAAAGATCTTTTCTACCAGTCAAGCATCCATACCCTTGACAAAGTTTCCCTTGAGTCCCAAATATAACCTTTCTCTACTGTCGTCAGGGCGTCCATAGCCCCAGTAGAGGTTCTTATATTCACCCTTGTCTATTCGGTTTGTTGGAGCTGGAGCTATGTATGAGAGTTCTTCTCTTTGAGATAATTTCTTATTTCCTTACCTGAGTCATATCACGAACCTTGATCTATGTAGTTTTATATCTAGGTACTTTTCATCTTCTTTGAGTAATCTGAGTAATGATTAGGCTATGTTGCCCAGATTTTTTGATTATAACCACCTTTCAGGATTTTTTTCTTGGCTAGTTCACTTGTTTCGTTTATCTTTAGTTATTCTCCTTTCCCTCTTGCTTTCACATTCACTAGACTTGGGTTTAGGGATCAGTGTGTACCTGAATCAACATACTAGTGCTGGTCACAACTAAAAAATGCTTAAGAAACCAATGCTCTTGGGTTTCATTTTTTAGTGTGCTTTGTAATTATGATTGGGATGACTGAGCATCGAACCTCTTTCTAATTTTCAATGGAAGATACTACCACTTTTGACTTTTGGAATTTTCTTTGTGTTGTATGTTTCTTTGGATAATTTTATCAAGAAATACCTTTGCTTTGATTTAAGGACCACTTAGAATGAGTCTAAGACACACTGGCCCAAAGAAAAAGGAAGCAATGAGCCTCAAAAAAAGGAGGGGAAAAATAACGGATGAAATAAATAGACTGACGACGGGAAAATGAAAGAAAGAAAGAAAGAGAGAAAAAAATGAATGACACTATGATACAAGGGATGAAGGGAAGTCTCGCTTAGGATCTGAAATAGTGTTTGAGGAATTTCCCATTAACTGGAAATGGGGTCAACTCTCTGTCTAAGGCAGCAATCCTTAAAGTGTTTTCCCCCAAGATCTCTGATATCTGATAGGGGCCTGTCCACAATTTTGGAAATTTGGTGTGGCTACCCATCTTTTCTTTTGCCTTGTCCCACATGAGGACAAGGTTAGAGATCTTGAAATCTTTAATGGTAGGTCTCTTATCAAACCACCTCTTGATGATGGCCTGGTGCTTTGACACATTCACCATGGCCAAAGTTCTTTTCTCCTCTAGGTTGAGGAAGTTCATGAGTCTAACCTGCACTCGATCTTTGCCTTCAACATACTGGTCCATAAATTTCAAGATTGGTATTTTCAAGTTCATAGGGAAGACCAGTTGCAAGCCATAGACCAAATGGTATGGGGATCTCCCCATGGAATTCTTAATTCTCACCCAATGTGTCCACAAAGTGTATTTTAGCTATGTGTGCCAATCCTGGGGATTGTCATCAAGGAGGTGTTTAATCACTGTCGTCAAGTTCTTGTTTGTGGACTCGGCTATGCCATTGCCTTGTGGATAATAATTAGAAGAAAATTTGAGGATTGCCTAATTTTTAAAGGCCCATTATGTGAGCAAGGTGGAGGAAAAAGAGGGGGCATTGTCACATACCAGATATAATGACATCTTAAACCTAGTTATGATGTGCTCCTCTAAGAACACAGTTACCACTTCCGTGGTGCAATTATTCAGTGTATGGGCCTCCGTCTGACATGTGTAGAAATTGGTAGCTATTAGGATACAGATGAAGGGGGATTAATCATTCCAACAAAATCCAATCCCCACTGGGCAAAGGGGTGTACCTCATATACTGGTTGTAAGGGCATCACTAGATTTTTCTCTCGAGTTGTACTTGTCTAGAAAGTGTTGCATGATCTTACATGTTCTCTAGTGTGTTTGAACAATGTTGGCCAAAAATACCCTTCCCTTAAGATTTGGTGAGCAGTTGCCTTAGCTGACCCATGTCTTGTCCTGTATCTATCATGGAAATCTTCTAGAACTTGTTTCACTTTGAGATGGTCTAGGCATCTCAAGTACAGACCTTCATAATTGCATTTATATAGCTGACCATTCTTTAGCATGTAGGAGTTACTTTTTATTTTCAAAGTCCTTCTCTGTGAGTTGTTCATTCCCTCTAGAAAACCATTCTATAATAGGTAATAGACTATATCTTTATACCATATATTTGTGATAACACCCTAATCGGTGTAAGTTTGGCATATTAGACCCTCATCTACTTCAAAGATTAGCTTTGTCAGGCATTGGCCTCTCACTAGTTTCATTGGTTGGTTTTCAAGGTCAAATTCTTGTACGATCACCATCCATTTTCCCCTTTTCTCTCCCAGCTCATTCTGCATCAACAAAGATTTCATAGTCACTTTGGGGACAATCCCAAAGACTTTTCTCCTCAAGATGTAGTGTCAGAATTTCTTCAACTTTTTGACTAAAGAAAAAGATTGTTTGTCTAGGTTTGGGTACCTAACTTCAGAGTCCTTAAGGGGAAAACTCATGAAGGCTATTGGTATCTCATTTTCCCCATATTTCTTTTGTATGAGGATGCTTGCACAATAGTGTTCTAACATGAAAGAATATACCTTGAAAGGGATAGTGTAATCTGGATTGACAAGAATAGGGGCCGTAGTGATTGCATTTTTGATCTCCTCAAATGAATTTTTTACTGGGGGAGTCCACTCAATTTTAGCATCTTTCTTCAGCATGTTGTTGAGTGGCTTTACTATCTTAGAAAAACCACTAATGAACTTCCTCACAAATCTAATCTTCCCGAAGAAGGATATCAAATCTTTGCGGCTATGAGGTAGCATCATCTTGAGAATGGCTTGGACTCATTCGGGGTTAATTACTATTCTTGTTTATGAAATTATGTGCCTAAGAAACTTGCCTTCTGTGACCCCAAATATGCATTTCTTGGGATTGAGGGAAATATTATACTTCCTACAGCTTTGATGGAATTTTCTTAGATCACTTATATGATTATCTTGTTGCTTTGAAAAAACTATCAGATCGTCCATATAAATGATGATAAACTTTCCAACTAGACCCTTGAAAGCAGTGTCCATTGCTCTCTAGAAAGTAGCCTCGACGTTGATTAAACCAAAGGGTTTCTATCGATAGGTGAATGTTCCCCATTTGGTGGTGAATGTCATCTTTAGCATGTCTTCCTCTTGTACCATTACTTGATTGTAAATTGAATAACCATCTAGGAAGGACATCATTTGGGAACCATTTAATACTTGTAGTACTTCATCAAGAGAAGGGAGCAGGTAGTTGTCTTTCTGAGAGGCTTTGTTTAGATTTCAAAAATCCACACACAATTTGATCTCACCCATCTTCTTCCTCGTGAGTACCAATTTTTCTACCCATGTGGAGTGTCAAATAGGGAATATGATCCTTACATCAAGCAGCTTATGGACTTCCTTTTTTATAGGGGGCTCCATAGTAGGGTTCACAGGATGTTGACACTATCAGAATGGTTTGGAGTCTAGTTTCAGTGGAATATTGTGCACTATGACCAAGGTGTCATATGTTTTTAGTTTTTCACTACCCCAAGCTATGAAATATCAATATTCTATAAGGATTTGGAACATCTCCTCCTTCTCTTCTTTGGTACATACTTTCCCGATGTGGACCTCTCTCGGCTCATCTTATGTGCCAATGTTATATGTTTCATGTTCTTTTCCATCGGGTGGTATGTCTAGGCATCTTCTCATAGCGGTCTTGTCACTGTCAAAAATTCTATCTAGTTCCACCATTTCTTTTTGTATAGAATTGACCCTTAGGTTTTTGATGTCTTAATCATCCAAGACCTCTAGGATGACTTCTTTTTCTTCCTCTTCCTTCCCTTCATCTATAATCTACTTTTTGAACACACTTGCACACATGATGAACTCAAGGATGTGTTGGTCATATGGAAAGACTTGGAATTGGTAATATTATTCAGGATAGCTGGGGCTGCAATGAGTTCAACTAAGAACTTCTTTATTTTAGATTTCTCCATCAGGTGTAATGAACTGACGGATACAGCTAGGGTATCAGTGATGACATTTTTTCTTGATGGGATGGATTTGATGTTGAATGCTTCAAAGTCTTTGATCAAGTCCCATGCCCTATTTTGGTAGGCTAAGAGTCTCTCATCATTGCAAGAATATTGATTTTATATTTGTTTGACAATCAGTTGTGAGTCTCCTTCTACTATCAAGGCTTTTATTCCCTTCTCATGAGCTAGGAGTCCCTGAACCAACAATTTGTATTGTGCAACGTTGTTAGTGCATAGAAATTGTAACCAATAAGAAGCATAGAAAGACTTACCTCTTGGATTTATTAGTTCAATTCCCATACCTGGTCCTTGTTTACACTTAGACCCATTGAAGTGTAATTTCCATATTTGGTACTATTTCGTGGGGTTTGACTTGGTCAGGACATTTCCTAAGAATCTCCCTGCTTTGAGCCTCTGCTTCTTTCCCCATCAATATCTAAGGAAGTTAAACCTTCTTTCCTTACCCCCTAGATATTTTTGAGGTCTAGGGATCTAGCACCTTCACCTTCCTGATCTTCCTATAGCTCTTTGTAGCATGGGCATTCGCCATCATCTAAAGTGCTTGATTCACTGAATATGTTCAAGGTAGGGGTCTTGTTATCTGAATTTGACCCACTGTCTTGACTCTAGGTCAGAGTGTCTTGATCAATGGGGATATCTATCTTTGGCATGGTGTCACCTTCATTTGTCACCTCAAGGATTTCCTTTTCTACCTCTAGCCTCTCTAATACTTTGATTGGTAAGGAAATTTGAGTTAATGCTCGTGACAACACATCTTGGGCACTGGGGAATGTGAATTTTGAGTGACTTACTTGGTGCAATTGGTAGTACCCTAGCAGTAGAAGGATATTAGGGTCTGCATCCTTCCCTAGGTGTTGTAGGCTCATCTTCATACCACTGATAAAGTTTTGGAAGATTTCATCATTGATGTTGAATTCTTGTAGGCCTTGTATAGGCCTATGGTCTTTTTCTTCAACTTCTTTTATTCAAAACATGAGAATGTCATCCATCTGATAGGTACCTAGGTCAGTCTGTGTGAACATAACTTCATTCAGAGAATTATATTCTATGATAATACTCTTTAACTTGGGTTTGGCATTGATCTTTATTTGATTGTTCAATCCCTTCGATGGTAGCTATAGCTGGGTGAAATCAGTGGACAACCATCCCCTCAAAAATTTGGTCTATTCTTGACTCAACAACATTCAATAAGTCTTAGAGATATGTACTATGTGAACATAAATGTATTCCTATATCCTTTGGTCAGCAACAAGTTGGATGTCCATGTCCTTAAGTACGCCAATCACCTTTACTTCTGTCTTGTCAAGATGGATCACCACTATGTTTATTGTTTGTAGAACCATCCCTAGTTTTTGACAAATGGATAAGGGAATGATGTTACATGAAGCTCCTGAATCAATCAGGTAGTTGTGTAAGTTTTTCTTGAATATCTGCAGACTGAGTAGGAATGTTGGTACCTCTATCTTGTCTTTAACCATCATCAGAAAAGCTTTGCACTGCTAGCCATTGTACCTTATTTTGAATGGTCCAAGGATTTTAGGAGTGCTTCTCTCAGAGAAGGGAAACCTTGAAGCATTTCAAACATATATATGTTCGCCTTCATTTTATTCAATTATTTGACTGCACTATATCTTTTGTTTAACCAAGCTATAATTTTGTAACCAGCAAGCGTGTTTGGTGGAGAGGATGTGGGAGCACTCAGACCTCTAGGCAATGTAGGGTTATTGCTTTACCAAGGATCTGGTGGAGTTGGTTTTTTTCAAAGACGTATACAATCAGTCAGAGGTTCCTTTCACCTCCATAAGTTGTATGAGTTCCAATGAACCTTTTGGAAGGCATGAACTTCAGAGTATTCAGGATTTCTTACCTTCTGGAATGGGAACACAAATTCTTCTTCTCCCATATAGGTGTCTGAACATTCCCCGTTTCTAGACTCATAAGAGTCAAACATCATGGCATTAAACTAAACAAGTGGCTCCTCTAGATTTTGAGGATATTGATTATAGGATTTTCTTCTGTATCTATCGTTTCCTGGGCATGGATTTAGAGCCCCAATGAAATTAGCCTCCACAGCCTCATAAGTGTTAGTATCATCCATAAGTATGGTACCATTGTTGGGTCGAGTGTTCCATGGTCTATTGGGTCTTTGTTATCCAAATGGCTTATCCTATGAATTATTTTTATATTTATAGGTGTTGAAACTCTGATTTTGATTTTGGGGGTAAGCATTCAAACCAACACACATCCATTGGTATCCACTTTAGTTTTGGGAGGGATTAAACTTCATCCTAGTGAGCTTGTTGGTGAGTTGGGATAGGGTTTTCTTCATGACATCCAACTCAGAGGCTAGGTTAGTATCAAGTTCAGTCTAGGGTAGAACTCTTTGCTCTAAGAATGATATCTTATGAGCCTTGTAACTGGGATATGTGATGGATGGTGGTGGTTTTGCGAATGGTTGTGCCAG
Organism: Thuja plicata; assembly: GCA_018584345.1. Classification (NCBI taxonomy): domain Eukaryota; kingdom Viridiplantae; phylum Streptophyta; class Pinopsida; order Cupressales; family Cupressaceae; genus Thuja; species Thuja plicata. The sequence goes on along the minus strand of MU225274.1, from coordinate 391,244 downwards.
AATTGAGTTTAACAAAGGCATGTGGGTGGCCAAATCTTGACTACTTGCTAAAAATGGATGTGGAGCAGCGATGTTGCTAATGGTAGGTACAGTTCTGAAGTTCCCTTCTTGTGGGTATATTTGTTGCATAAACATTATGGCCTCATTGTACACCTTTTCCATTGTGTCTCTATCTACGGGGGGAAGTCTTCTTAGAAATATTGCGGTGAAGGGGTCCAGGGATTTTAGGTAAAATTGTATGATGACTTCCTCTAGGATAGTGTAAGGAGCTTCCAATTTTTGATGCATTTTTTGGAAATGATGATTGAACATGGAAATGGGCTCCTTGGGATATTTTCTAATTCTTATGAACTGGTGATGTGTTGTAGCAGGGTCCACATACAACTTAAACTTGTTAAGAAATTTGGTTTCAAAATTGGGCCATGGAGAGATAGATTCCCGTGGTAAGTTCAGGTACCAATTGTATGCAAACTCCCCCATAGTGTATGGGAATAAGTGACAGACAATATATTGGTGGGAAATCTCCTTGTGGTTACAAATTTCTTTGAAGGCATGGATGTGCTCTTCTGCTATCCTTGATTCTCCATATATAAAACATGTGCAAAACTTCTCTAGATTTTTAGGCAATTCATGGAGATGCCCAATGAAGTTTAGTGGTGAGCTGTGTGCATTAGCAAAGAAAGCCATCAGATGAGGTTGTTACAAATTATGATTTTTCAAGTTCTAATTTTGGTTTATGGTTGCGAGGACAGTTAGGACAATGATGTGTGATTTTTGTCCAAGCGGATTCTAGGACTCAGTGGGATGGTGAGAGTATTTCTCTCTTAACTTTCATTTTTTTCTACGAGCTTTATGGTGGTAAGTGAGTTCAAGGAACTCACCTCTTTTTTGAGATGATCTAAGCACTTTCTCAAACTGTTCTAGAGAGAAAGATACAATATTATCCAACTTTTCAATCTTTTGGCCCTCCTTCTAGTGCCACTTCTGTTGAGTGTTGTTTTTACACAAGTCAATTGCTAGGATCTCAAGATTCAATTTCCTCTCTTAAAATAATAACGAAAGTTATTCCCAAGGTTCTCTGTGGTCGTGGTGCAACCTGCTTGGTAACTCAGTTGAAGATAAATGTGAATGTTCATGAGGAGGCCTTTGCTAATACTTTCAAGATGTCAAATTACAAAACAAATTTAGTACTTTTTGTATTTTTTAATTTATCAAAGATTGTAGTTTACTAACGATGAAAATTTATTCTTAAACTAAAGACGATTCCAATTACTTCCAATTTATAAAAGAAAATTAAAAGAGTGTGGTAACAAGAATAAAGTAAATTGCTGGAAATGAAATCTGACCGGGCATAAACCATTGTTAATCCTTCGTTGTGAATTCAAATGATGGAGATATTTGGAGAAACCCACTAGATATAAATTAGACCACATCAAAATTGTATACCCAATGGATGCAATCATTTGGAGAGAAAAATTTCACGCGTGCAAGATTTTCAAAATCCATCAAATCATGAAGTCACCAAGATGTTCACACATGCAAGACATATTTATTGTTGAACCCAAAATATGATCTTTCCCATACATTCATCACAACAAGGTAGATGAGAAACAATAAAATCCAATTTAAAGAATCTTAGATTCAAGAAATAATAAACACAGTTGGCCCTTTGAAAGAAATGAATAAGAAAATACACATTCATTAATTTTGCATAGATAACAAAAAAAAATCACACCATGAATGAAGCACCAATTTTAGATCTTTATTGCATCAAGAATATGACCCTAATACATTTTTTTGCTTACAATATATAGAGTTTTGATCTACAAAATTTGAACCCCAAAACTAGGGCGGTAGAGACTCTAAAAAAAAATGAAAATAAACTAAAACTAAAGATTTCAAAAAAAAGCTACTGCTAAACTAATACTAAACTACTTGCATGGATCCTTAATCCATTTATAATAAGTGTTCATGAAAATAGGATCAAACTCGTTAAGAAAATAAGAAATCGATGAGGTGATGTTCCCTTGTTTGTAACTGGAGTCTTCTTCTTGATCTATGAATTATCCCTTGAAATCTTCATTTGGGATTCTCTTGGAGGTGGGAACTAATAGAATTCCTTAAATCATTGTAAAATGAACTCTAGTTGTACATCCATATGATCTAAAGTTCTATTTTTATGCAAAAAAGTGATCACATTGAGATGGCCTAGAATTTGGACCCCAACCTTTGCCCCAAAATTTTCCAAGTGCAAATTTGACTAAGTATGGCACCAAAATTTGGGACCCCCAAAATTTTGGACTTTCAGAGGCTGAAAGGCCAAAAAAATAGACTTAGGTGTAGGCTCTCTTTGGTGCTAACTCCTACCAAAATACCTTTGAATTGTTGTATCACTTCTTTGGTCGGGCATAGAAGTTTCCTATGCTCATATCAATATAACTCTAAGTCAATACCTGCGAAAAAGTTCTCTATTTCTTCTACCCATTCCATAATTTCCTTGTGATTTTGATGCACCTTCTCCAAACATTTCTCATGGACCTTTGTTGAGTTTTCTATACTTTTGGTCCAAGTACTGAAGTTGTCTATCCCTTCACCTTCATATATATCTTGACCAAAATCTAGAAGCACTATTTCCTAATTATCTTGATATCTTGTAGATCTGATCGCCTTCAGACCAATTTAGACTCTAATCCTCCATCTCCTTTCATAAGATCCAATAAATTGGTGGCTTCCTTAAGTATAACCCTAAATTCCTAGAAGATATCCCTAATCACCTTCTCTCCCCTTTGTTCAAGATCATTCTTCAAATCAACACTTTCGTGAATGAAACAATGGGTTACACCTGTTGGCAAGTCTAGAGTATCTTTCTTCTCTAGTATGGCCTGTAAAGAGGCCTCTGGGAAATTTGACTCAATGGGACCCACCATTTTATGGATGAGTTTTTTCAGATCCTGATTCTGCTCTATCAAGGACTTTATGGTTTCTTTACCTTTTCTAATGAAACCTAGAGCATTTTTGAGCCCTAAAGATGCTAGAGTCTTACTTCCTTCTCTTGTTGCTTCTTCCAGATCCACCTCTTCAATCTTCTAGGGTTATCTACACTTGAGATGCGCTGGTAGAAGGAAATGCCACATGTGCCTTCCAACAACCCTTGGTATCTTGAGTAACAAATGATATTGTTCTTTCTAGCATATTAGTCTCTGTTTGATGGAAGGCTTTCCCTAAGAATGACATATTTGTGTCTTCTTCATCCTCTTCATCCATGTAAGTCCTCTTTCTAGGCTGAATCTCTTTAGTGAACCAATTGGGTTTACTAAAGGCAATAAGTAGCTCATACAAGGTGATGTGAAGGACTGAAGCCAAGCTTTATGTACTAGGGGTCACCATCTCCTCTTTATTTGACTAATAGGATATTCCCTATAGTGTGCTTGCACAGGCCTAACTAGGACTCTTATTGTTCCTATTATTCAGAAGACCCTACCCTCTCTTCTAGGATCTTCCAATCCCTTTCTTAGCTAGCCTAGGACTTCTCCAACATCACTATATGAGTTGGTAGCTTTTGTGCTTCAATTAGGGGTATCTATCAACAAAGTTCACTTCAATCCTTTGCTCCTTCTTGGAAGACTCCAAGTGCTTTCTCAACTCCTCTTCATAAAAATTGTTGCAGGGGGTGTAATCCATGATTGGGAAAATTCTTTCACTCCACATGATCCCATTTGGATGTGGCATCAAGACTTTCCCAAATAATCTCAAGACCCTTAATGAATTTGGTCTTTTAGGCCTAATAGTCAATTAGCCCTAATCAACTAGTTTTTCACACTTCTTTCACAACTTTCCAAAATAACCCCCCAAAAAAATTTGATATTCTAATACCCTTTTCCAAGAAATTAAATATTTTGTAGGTATTAGGGTTCTAGCATCTTCGTACAGTGGATTCCTAGAATCAAGGGCTAATTGGGTTATTCTAGTGCAGTTTGGTGATTTCTAGTTGAAAACATATCTCAATGGATTGGAGAAGGCCTAATCTTTCTAGGAGGTGTTTGTAGGATTTGTGTTCTCACAAAACCATGCTTGGTTTCATCCTTCCAATCATCCCCCTACAATTAAACACCATTTGTTCATCGATAAACTCCTAACCGGGTGCATAGGACTCACCTAGGGCTTGCCACTAAAAATAGCTAATTTTCTTCTCAGACCTCCTCCAATCATATTTACACTATAGAGAGGATCCCCTACCATATTCCTATAGACCATGATGAAATTCATGATTGGATTCTATGGGGGATCCATTTTTCTCAAATCTACTCTGTCAACACCAACAACTATACAACTTACAAAAGAATTTACAAGACCAAACTAATGAACTCACAAAAAATCCAAATTAAAACAAAATATGCTTGAAAATATCTCTACTACATGAATGAAACATATTTTCTTACTGTTCAATCCATCTACCAAAACTAATTCATAAAATTAGGCGACTGTGCATACAAAATCAGTAAATAGAGCTTTCTTTACAATTCAAAAAACTCACACTACATCCTCCATCCTCGGGAAATGGACCTCTTCATGGATAGATATTATTTTCCCATGATTTTAGGTAGTTACACCAACCACCCATCATCAAACATCGAAGGGAATCCATTATTGCAAATGTTGTCATGCAACTTTTAAAAGTTGCAAATATTGTCATGCAACATTTTGACAACTTTTTTATTTTTGCATCTAACTTAATTCTTAGACCTCTAACCTAGCACAAATGATGTAGAAACATCATAGAGGCCATATTAGGCATGAAACTAATCCTTTCTAAGCCTTCTAGTCTATTAGATCCAAATTCCCACTTTTAGGCTTTTCTAGCACTAAACACTAACATAAGAAAAACTAGAAGAATGGATTGATCCTAGTCTAATCCATCTTGACACTAACCAACAAGACCTTATAAGGCCAAAAAAAATACAAATGAATTGGCTAAGGTCAGTACAAGCCACATCAAAATTTAGAACTAGGGATTATCCTAGGTTCTCCTACACCATTCTCCCCAAAGCAAAAGATTTCAATCCACCCTTGGATTGAGCAAGTTGGAACCCATTCCCAACTTCTTAAATTCTGTCTCTTTCATCCAAGTGGCTTTTGCATCTCCTTGGCCATGCCACTTTATCATTTTTTCATAGTAATTTCTATCTAATCTTCATGTAGACCCTTAAATCAAGTACCTTCTCTTCCTTCTTAGGTTGTGTAGGGGTTAAGTTAAGGTCCTCCATTTGTTTTATTACCTCAATAAGGCTCTGGTCTGGATAAGGAGTACGCCCTTATAGAGGATTGGATCTGCAAAATTGAAGACCAGAACCAATATCCTTAGGGATCTCAACCTTGTATGCATTATTGATATATTTGGCCATATTCTCCTCATCTATAGCTTGTTGGGAACTCCCTTCTATAACCTTTCCTTGTTCAAATGGACCATAACAAGATCCCCCACCTATAATTGGACTTCCTTCTTCCTTTCATCCACCTTTTACTTTATCTTTGCAGTGTTCTTTGTCAAATTTTTTCTTATTGATTTATGCACCTCTTTCATGGAGTGTGCAAAATCATCTGCATAACCACTTCCCTTGACTCCATCCTTTAATTCTCTAAGTTCAAATATCCCTCTAGGGTGTAGTCCATAGACAACTTCAATTAAGGGACTCCTTCCAGTAGTTCTATTGACAATATCATTATATGCATATTTTGCCTGTCATAAGAGTTGGTCTCATGAATGTGGATGGGGCATTTGATAGCCCAAATGGAATTACAAGCCATTCATATAAATATTATGTGGTTTTGAGGGAAATCTTTCATTCATCTCCCTCATTGACCGTAATTTGATTATAACCACTCTTTAGGTCAATCTTAGTGAAATACGTTTCTCCTCCTAAACATCCCATTAGGTTTTCTATCCTAGGAATATGAAAACTATACCTAATGGTGATTTGGTTAATGGCTTTGGAATCAGTGCATATCCTCTAAGTTCCTCCTTTTTGGGTGCTAGGATAGTGGGTACGACACATGGGCTTATACTTTTTCTAATGAGGCCTTGGTTTAGGAGTTCTTGGATTTGCTTGGCAATTTCCTCATTTTGTTGAGGGGTCATCTTATAAGAAGCCTTGTTAGGTAGTGTATCTCCTAGGATAAAGTCAATTTGGTGACTAATATCTCTCTTAGGGGGTAATCTTGCTGGTTGTCCATGTTGGAGATTTGATTATGAATAATTGATTGATTGTATGTTTGTCATTGATGACAACATATAATACACATCAGTACTTCTGTATGTATTTATCCATATGATGACATAAAAACTTGCGTGGATAGATACATGTTGTTGACATGTTTATTATGCTATGTTCATACATGCAGACCTAGATATGATGTTTTAGTAAAGATAAGTAATTCTATTATTAACAGTTACAGTTCTAGAGGAATAACGGTTTAAGGTCGACATATGTAACGTGTTTATTTAGTTGCACCTATCTTCAGGATATGTGTATGTATATTCATGATGAGTTATGAGTTTTTGATATTAATCTAAAGGTGCCAAACGCATTTCAAGAAGATTGAAAAGTTATCGTTAAATTGGTGAAGCCGACTTAGTGAAGCAACGCGCCTATTCAGTTTATACTTGCGCGGTTGTAATTATGCTTGCACACTTAGTAGAGCTGACAAGGATGTTATGAAGAGTTGTCTAATAGGTCCCATGATCTCATACTTGGAGTATGTACTTATAGAAGGTCATTTGTGATAAGAAGAGTTGTGAAAGCCAGAGATAAGAAAAGCATAGCAAAGTGTTAAAGCAGTAGAGCTATATTTATCATATGTTGATAATATAGATATTGAAGTTGAAGCTTTTAGAACATAGAGAAGATTGTTGTAGTAATTTACAAGAGGTTAAAGCATTAGTGCACAAAAGGAACTGATCAGACAAGTAGTGTCACAAACAATAGTTCACCTTGTTGATATAGTGTGTATCAAATAACTAGAAGGTTGTAGCCTTCACCACTTGGACAGTGAGTCCACCACCCCTAGTAGGGTTATTGTAAAAGACTCCTAATAGGGTTAGACCCTTAAGCAAGTCACTATACTACTACATTTTAATGAACAACTCCTAGCAGGTTTGAAAGATCTTTTAATAGGGATTACTATAAACAGTATAGTTCTTTGTGGGTACTAATTCCCACTAGGGTTTTTACCATTTGGTTTCCCCGTAACCAAATTGATGTGTTGTGTAATGTGTTATCTGAATGTGCATTTAATTTATATCAATCTAGATTGATAGGTACAAAAGATTTAAAGTTGCTGATAACTGATTCACCCCCCCTCTCAGTTATCCCTGAAGTATTCTAATAGTCCATCACTGACAATGTCTTTATACTCCTTAAGAAACTCTTGTACTTCTATAGGAATCTCTATCTTCTTGACTATCTTCTCTGCATCTTCTATTGGAAAGTTGACTACTTGAGGATGCATGACTCATTTTGTGTTGTCATCATGGCAACAAAGTCATGTTTAGTTTTTCTCATGAAAGACAAAATGACTAAGTAAGAAAAATAGGGTAGACAAAGATACTCAGCGATCAGCACATCAGCACATGTGTAAGAGATAAATTCATCTTATGCATGTTCAGATATAAGTTGTATGACATGTGTACATGGTACATCTAGACATGCATAGTACAGAACTACAATATGACAAAGTTACAAGTAGATCAATAGACCAGTAGTCCAGGAGACAGAGGATGGAAGCTGACAAAGTGTTTTGATCAGCATGTGTTATTTTGTGATGTAATGGCTAAGTTCCTTTTTTATATGTTTGTAATGATGTAATTAACATTGTAGTAAACATGCTTGAAGCTAACTTGTTTGAAAGCATTGTATATTTTGTTTTAGGGCCAACTAGTGCTTTGTTTTGGGTCACGCCTATTCAAATTTGAATATATAAGTATGTAATGAAAAGATATGATAGACAAGTTGATTATTATGTAAGAGGAAGATACAGAGGGATAGTACTATTAAGTTAGTATATGATATAGCTCTTTGAGAGAGTAAGAGCATTCGCGCATACATGGAACTGATCAGACAACAATGTCATCATAGGAGTTCATTTTGATATAGTGCATATCATCTTTCAGAAGGTTGTAGCCTTCATCTTATTGGGCAGTGAGCCTAGGAAGAGCCATATACCTTTAACATGGTTTTGTAAAAGACTCCTAACAGGTTCCGACCTTTAACTAGGTCATTGTACTCATATTCTAAAGACTTCTTCTAACAGGGAAAAGGAACTCTCATTAGTTCATTATACTTAGTACAAGATTTGTGGGTACTAATTCCCACCAGGGTTTTCCTTTGATCAAGGTTTCCCCATAATCATATCATGTGTTATGATTTGTTATGTTAAGCTTCATTCTATGCATGTTTGATTTATGTTAAAGTTGTTGAAAAGTAATTAATAGACAAACACTGATTCACCCCACCCCTCTCAGTGTTTCTAACAATTGGTATCAGAGCTCTGGTCCTCAGCAAATAATTTTAACCACTTGAGGAGATCATGGAATCAGTAGAAGCAAAACATTTGAAAAATAATCTTGAAGCAACTCTTGAAGATCTTGATAGATCTGAAAAAGAAAATGAAGAATGTAGACTGAAAGTTGATGGCTCACAAATGCTTATCAAGAAACTAAGAAAAGATTTGAAAGATTGTTGTACAAGTGACTTAGGGAAAATGATCAAAAATATCAATGAAGAGAATATGTATCTGAAGGATAAAGTTGAGAATCTAGATGAACAGCTCATAGACAGCCAAATTTCTATTGAAGAAAAGATCAAAGAAAGAAAGCAACTAGATGATGAACTTTTAAAAGAAAACATGAAAGTTTTGGAATTGGAAAACATGAAAAAGAAGTTGGAATTTGAATTAATAGAAGCAAAGGATAAGATTGATAAAATCCACACAAGTTCTGATTCACTTCAATCTCAGCTCAATGCACAAAAGAAAAAATGTGACACTACTGGTCTTGGATTCAATATAACACAAACTGAAGTCAATTCATTACAGGAAACAGAGAAACCTCATGAAGCACTTTCAGAAGAAAAGAAAGTTGAAAATGTTGAAGAGATTAAAGTTGATCTACCAAAAAGGGAAATCAAGAAATTTAATAGAACTTGTTATGCATGCAAAAAACATGGTCATTTGGCAAGAGATTGCAAAAAGGTAAGACCCTTCAATGGTTATTGTTTCTCTTGTAATAAATTTGGTAATAGGGATATACATTGCAGAACTCAAACACAACATAATCAAAGAAGAATGAATCAAAATAATCAGAGAAATCAACCTCAAAGGAATTTGTAGAACACTACATGTCAGATATGTAACTACAATGGACACATAGCAAAGCAATGTAGCATGATGAAAAAAATCATCAGACCTCCTATCATTTGTCACACATGTGGAAAGGCAGGACACATCTCAAAGTTTTGTAGATCCAAAACTCAGAAGCAAGATGAACCTAAGAAATCACTATTTGAAGAGAAAGGAGAAGTTAAGTTTGTTCAAGAAAAATCTGGGTTGAAGTAAAGAAGGACAATGATGTTGACAAAGTAGTTGATGCATCCATAGTGGACGCACCCTCTACTTCTACTTAAAATAGACCTTCTTGGTCTTAGGGGGAGCTATTCTAGCTCAGGACCCCTGCATGGTTGGTATACTCACCTCTGAGTATGCACCTATGAAATCATGGTTACAAGAACATTATATTGCTATGTGCATTCACACATTGTCTAAAATACATCAGGATCAAAGTTTCAAAATCTCTAGGTAATTTGTGTACGGTTGCAAACATTAAATGCAGTAGATTGTATAAAAGAAAGAAAGTATTCGATCATCTTCATGCTTTCATTTCAAGAGCATAGAATTTGGAGAACATTGGAGCACTAGACATCAAGGCATGAAGGTATAATAGATTTGGAAGTTGAGCGAACAGATAAGAAGTTTGGAATGGAACCCTAGCAGTCGCGCCATTTCAGAATTTCATGAAACCCTACTTAAGAAAATCCCAAGTAAGTATGGCGACTCCAGTTGTATTTGATATAGCAGAGAGGAAAATATTTGTATTTAAGAGGCATCCATTCAAATCCATACTGGATGATGTGGAAGGGGCCTTCTCCAAAACCCCACTAGGTGTTGTTCACATGGAAGATATCCACGCATATATTTACTGTAAGAAGGAAACAATAGGAGATGTTAAAATAGCTACTCATATGGCATCCATGATGAAACCTGACTACACATTTAAAAATGAATTTGTGCACTTGATTGATAACACTATCTTCGAGTATTCTAATGTGCATCAGTTTGATGAGCCCGAATGGGTAAAGATTTCATTGAGCAGAATACATTATGATCTTTACTAGATTGGTGACGTCCCTGTGCATATCACCACAGACCTTAATCATGAATTAACCAGACTTCCCAACATTGGACCACTCTTTCCCACTGGGAAGGATGTTAAAAAGAATATTGAATAAGTTTTTCTATCCAGAAGTGACAAGCGCGGAATGACAGTTGACCCTATCAAAGAAGATGACATAAAACTTCTGACAATGATACTTGGATATAAGTTTCAGCAAGCAAGCAAGTTGAACAGTGTCTCTGTAGAAACAATCCTAGCATCTATAAGAATGGTGAAGGACAACACTCGATACAACCCATGTGAGATCTTGCACGGTAAATTGATTGACAACATCCAAATCATCAAACATGACAGGAGCAAGACATTGAGGTTTGGATCTCTGATCATCTACTTGTATTTCCATATAGTTTGAAAGGCTGCAAACTTTTACCTAGACAGGAGAAAACCCACAATGTCTCAGATATCACTCAAGGTCACATTAGAGAGTAGTGCAAGGGATGCCATGGATATGGATATAAAGACATTCAGGATCAAAATGTAGAATAGGTACAGATTATCTGAGAAGATAGTTGACAAATATAAGGATATCATATGTTTCATGGTAGAAAAAAATTGCACATGCATTGAGGCAGTTGAACCTAGAACCAAATGGATTCATCCTCTTGGTTATGAAGTAGAAGAACATGTGCTAGAAGGATATGTGCAAGTTCTATTGTCAGCACCCAAAGATCCTAATGAGCCTAGGTGGGGCACCTATAGAGAAAAGACCAATGAAGTGGATACTATCTTACACAATGTTGATAATAAAAGGAAAGCTTCCAGAATTACATCCAACATACTAAAAGTTCATGGAGTCACCCAAGAAGATCTTGACAAAGCCAGAGATGCCAAGATAGCAAAAGAACTTGAGAAAGCTAAACAGATCCAGAAAAGAAGAAAGTAGAGAGCACCTCTGCGCTCTCTACCACCATTGACTTAGATTCATCTCCACTGTCTACACCAAGCAAGAAGACTAGAGGAAGAAAATAGGCACCTACAAATCACCCATCCTCAAGGAACACTCAGAGAAAAGATAAGAATACTCAATCTCCTCCTGAGGTAGGATTTAGACCTAGTCTAAATGTGTTAAGGAACAAGATTGTTAATGAAGGGAGATTAGATACACTATCTAAAGTCTATGACAAGTATCAAGAAATTGATAAGACCGAGATACACTCTATGATCATATCTCATACGATCAAGTTCAAGAAGACAGTTCTTGAACTTAAGATAGTGATACCGGATCAGTTATGGAACTTGTTGGAGATCATGAAAAGACATGCAATTGAGGAAGATATGAGGATAAGAGAAGAAACACTAGATACTCTTCTTCTTAAATGCTCATGTGATGAGAAGGCTATATTTTTAGATCTAGTGAAGCCTCATCTCTGAACTAAGACAAGGACCCTACAAATTATGAATAAGGAGTATGAACAGATAGGTAAGGAGACTAAAAAGGCATTTGCACAATTCTTTATGGACAGACACATGTATCCACCAATGGCGCCTATAGAAAAAGTTACTCCAGCTCCTCCCAAACAGGCTACAACTATAGTGATTAAGATTGTGCCCATGACAGGTCCATAGGCATCAGTGCCCATAGTGACAATAACTTCTAATATAGATAAAGACTTAGAAGACACTATAGTAGTTGACAATGTCAAGATATCCATGACTGCATCTGAAAAAGATATGGACAAAGTTGATAAGGCATTTGTAAGCACTGAAGAAATGTGCACCGATGATACCTCTGCATAATAAGATGAAGTTCCCATCAATGATCAATTTGACATAAATGAAGATACTCAAGATGATATTCAAGGTGACAAGATGCTGATAAAAGAAAAACCAGTGAAGGTTGAATACGTGGATACCAGTCAGAACACTATGTTCTCACCATCCTCTCAACCATCTACCTGATTGTTGTCAAGGTTAATTCCTGATTCAACAAGTTTAGATGCATGGGGAGAAGAAGACCTAATCAAAATCATCATTCTTGCTATGGAAAAAGAAAGGAAAAACAAGTGATGAGGAACCCTCACTTTTTGGAAATAGTGAACATTTTGAATGACTTAGTGCCTACTGATCAGAAAGTAGCCAAAGTCCAATCAGTTGAAGATGTGGATAACATTTTGTCAAACTTCAAATCACACTTTATAAGCTTAGTAGATTCTGCTACTAAGATTGTAGAAGATAAATACAAGAAGGAGATACTAGATGATTTGGTAAAGAACTTTACCTTAGACTTGAACTCCTTAAAGATTAGGCAGTCTATATTTAAGGAATTGGCAGATAAAGGAGAGAGAGCCATAGCAAACTGTATGGAAAGAGTAAAGCTCACCTTTGAGCACAACAAAAAGGTAGAAGAGGCAGATTTAATGATAGATAGCATAAGAAAATAAGTTGAAACTTTGATGCAAGACATGAACATATTTAACAATGTCTACCTTGGGTAGTTAGACAAAATTGAGAAAGAAAAGTTAGAAATCAGCAAGATAAGGGTAAGGCAAAAATAGTTAAGAAATGAACTTGCGCCATCCTTAGTAGTCCTCAATGAGAAAATCAAATAGATTGATGCCACTATTGTGACATATGATCAAGGTCCCTACATGGATCTGATAAAAATGGAGAAGCTAACATATGCATTGTGCGCACATCTACAAACAATTGATGCTATGAAAGCATTTTGGCAGAAAGAGATCCAATCTCTTAAAATTTTGTACCCTAAAATGTATATGGAGTAAGTATGTAGAAGAATTACAAGTTTTTGTACACCTTTGTCATTAATGTCAAAGGGGGAGTAATATAGAATGTGTATATGCAGAAAATTCTATGTATATATGATGATATACAGTCCCTTTTTGTGTTAAGTCATTTTGAGTAACTTGACCACATTCCTTTGTTGCCATAAATGACAAAGGGGGAGATTGTTGGAAAATTTACTACCTGAGGATGCATGACTCATTTTGTGTTTTCATCATGGCAACAAAGTCATGTTTAGTTTATGTCATGAAAGACAAAATGACTAAGTAAGAAAAATAGGGTAAACAGAGATACTCAGCGATTAGCACATCAGCGCACGTGCAAGAGATCGATTCAGCTTATGTGCATTTAGATATAATTTGTATGACATGTGTACATTCTACATCTAGACACGCATAGTATAAAACTACAGTACGACAAAGTTACAAGCAAATCAATAGACCAGCAGTCCAAGAGACAGAGCATGGAAGCTGACTAAGTGTTTTGATCAGCGTGTGTTATTTTGTGATGTAATGGGTAAGTGCCTTTTGTTATATTTTTTTAATGATGTAATTAAAATTTTAGTAAACATGCTTGAAGTTGACTTGTTTGGAAGCATTGTATATTTTGTTTTAGGGCCGATTAGTGCTTTGTTTTGGGTCGCGCCTATTTGGATTTGAATATATAAGTATGTAATGAAAAGATATGATAGATGAGTCGATTATTATGTAAGAAGAAGATACAAAGGCATAGTAATATGAAGTTAGTATATGATATATCTCTTTGAGAGAGTAAGATCATTCACACATACACAGAACTAATCAGACAGCAGTGTCATCACAGGAGTTCATTTTGATATAGTGCATATCATCTTTCAGAAGGTTGTAGCCTTCATCTTATTGGGTAGTGAGCCTAGGCAGTGAGCCATATACCTTTAATAGGGTTTTTTAAAAGACTCCTAATAGGTTCTGACCTGTAACTAGGCCATTGCACTCATATTGTAAAGACTGCTTCTAACAGGGCAAAGGAACTCTCACAAGTTCATTATACTTAGTACAATATTTATGGGTACTAATTCCCACTGGGTTTTTCCTCTGATCAAGGTTTTCCTATAATCATATCATGTGTTATTATTTTTTATGTTAAGCTTCATTCTATGTATGTTTTATTTATGTTAAAGTTGCTGAAAAGTAATTAATAGACAAACACTGATTCACCCCCCCCCCCCTCTCAGTGTTTCAAACATCTTCTTCCTTTGGATTCAAAACCAAAGCATATGCTACTCACTATCTTTCTTCTAGAGATTTTAGTAACTCCTTTTCACTCACCAATAGAACATTAGGGCTTGTTGGATTCACTTCTTCTTCTTCCAATAGTCACTGGATTTTGAAAGTCACACCATCTTTATTGAAAGAATATACATTATTAACTCCATCATGCATGGCTTGTCTATCAAATTTCCATGGTATACCTAGTAAAATGTGACATGCATCCATAGGTAGGATGTCACATAGTACCTTATCCTTATATCTTCCAATTGAGAAGTCCGCCCATTCTTGTTCATTCACAAGGAAATGGTGTCCTTTGTTCAACCAAGTAACCTTGTATGGGTTACTATGTGGAATCCTCTTCATTTTTAGTTTGCTAACTTCCTCCTTTGACACAATATTGTCAATATATTTTGAGTCTATGATGACTACACACTTTACCCATCATTTTGCACTTCACTCTGAATAGTGATCTTCTCTGGCTTGGTTCTTCTCTCACTGGTTCTTTAATCAGTGTTCTCCTTATCATCATATTTTCTCCATCTTCTGACTCTAAGGGTACTTTAGGGTATTTTTTTCCACCACTAGACTCCTCTTGCATACAATTTACTCTCTTGTCACTTCCTTGGGAAGTAGATCCTTTCTCTAGACACTTATAGGAAGGATGTCCCATTTGGTTGCAGTGATAGAATTTCATGGTTGAAAAGTAAGAACCTCTTCCTTGGCTATTGATTATTCCTCTCCAATTAGTATTAGAGCCTCTTCCTCTATTGAATCTTCCTCTGCTTGAACTTCCTTCTTGTTGTTCAATCAGCTTGGTCTCTCCTTGATTCTTGGATTTTGAACTTCTACCACCATATCCATTCCTTTGGCCTCTACCTTCTCTTCCTCTACCTTTGCCTCTTGTATTACTTGTATCTTGTTTCTTTTTCAAATTTGCTTCCACCTTAACTACAAGTTGGTGGCATCTTTGAACATTGGTAGGACTAAGGAGACTCAACTCATCTTAGATAGTCCATTTTATACCATTGAGGTATATTTCCACCTTCACACTTTCATCTTCTGCAACTCTTGATCTCATACATAGCCTTTGAAACTCTTCAGTGTAAGAGTTAAAATCTAAGTCTTTTGTCTCAGACTTTGTATCCTTTTATGTAACTCAATTTCATAGTCTTCAGATACACATGCATCTCTGATTCTTTCCACCATAGCCTTCAAAGTGGCAATGGGTCTCTTTCCTTCCTTCTCTATCTCATCTTGGATAAATTTCCACCAAGTGAGTGTAGACCCTCTAAGTCTTTCCTTAGCTGCCTTTAATTTTTTAGCTTCAATTATTCCATCACACTCAAAGTGATTCTCAAGTCCTTAAATCCAATCAAGGACTGCCTCTAGTTCCATCTTTCCACTAAAGACTAGAATTCCTTCCAATGATTTCCCACTTAAAGCCTTTAATACTTATAAGAATGGTTCTTTTGTGAGTATAGGGTTTGGTTTAGGGACCTCATCCTCAATTGCTACCTCTTTGTGTTTTCCTTCCACTTTATCCTTGACTTCTTTAGTCTTTTCCTCCACTTGGTCCAATTTATACTCTAATTGGGCCAATCTCTCTCTGAGCAACTTATTCTCTTCTTCTTTCTCATCCACTTTCTTTGCATGTTCTACATTGGTCACCATTGTAGACTTACCTACTGATTTTTCTATTTTAAACATTCACCACAAGCCAAAGCTTATTAGATATGATACCAATCTGATAGGATAATCCCTATAGTGTGCTTGCACAAGCCTAACAAGGAATCTTAGTGTTCCTAGTCTTCACAAAACCCTACCCTCTCTTCTAGGATCTTTCAAGCCCTTAGATATATTAGTACTTCTCCAAAACTAGTCTATGAGTTGGTAACTTTTGTGCTTCACTTATGGGTATCTATCAATAAAGTTTACTTCAATCCTTTACTCCTTCTTGGAAGACTCCAAGTGCTTTCTCAACTCCTCTTCATAAAAAGTTTTGTAGGGGGTGTAATCCATGCTTGGTAAGCTTCTTTCACTCCAAACGATCTCATTTGGATAGGGCATCAAGACTTTCCAAAACAATCTCAAGGCCCTTAATGAATTTGGTCTTTTAGGCCTAATAGTCAATTAGCCCTAATCAGCTAGTTTTTCACACTTCTTTCACAAATTTCCCAAATAACCCCCAAAAAATTTTGATATTCTAATACCCTTTTCCAAGAAATTCAATATTTTGTAGTTCTTAGGGTTCCAGGGTCTCCGTATAGTAGATTCCTAGAATCAGGGGCCAATAGGGCTAATTGGGCTATTCTAGTGCGGTTTGTTGATTTCTATTTGTAATTGTATCTCAATGGATTAGATAAGGCCTAATATTGATAGGAGGTGTCTATAGGATCTCTATTATTACAAAACAATTCTTGGTTTCATCCTTACAATCATTCCCCTGCAATCAAACACCATTTGTTCACTGGCAAACTCCTGACTGGGTGCATAGGACTCACCTAGGGCTTGCCACTAAAAATAGCTAATTTTCTTCTTAGAACTCCTCCTCTCATATTTATACTATATAGAGGCTCCCCTACTATATTCCTCTAGACCATGATAAAATTCACAGTTGGATTCTATGGGGGAGCCATTTCGCTCAAATCTACTATGTCAACACCAGCAACTATACAACTTACAAATTTTTTTTAAAGACTAAACTAATGAACTCACAGAAACTCCAAATTAAAACAAAATATGCTTGAAAATATCTCTACTAAATGAAGGAAACACAAGATCTTGATATTCAATCCCTCTAAAAAAACTAATTCATAAAAGTAGGCAACTGTGCATACAAAATCAGTAAACAAAGTTTTCTTTGCAATTCAAAAAACTCACACTACATTCTCCATCCTCGGGAAATGGACCTCTTTGTGGATAGATATGATTTTCCCATGATTTTAGGTAGTTACACCAACCACCCATCATCAAACACCGAAGGGAATCCAATATTGCAAATGTTGTCATGCAACTTTTAAAAGTTGCAAATGTTGTTATATAGGATATTAGACCCGAATTCCCACTTTTAGGCTTTTCTAGCACTAAACACTAACAAAAGAAAAACTACAAGAATGGATTGATCCTAGTCTAATCCATCTTTCCACTAACCAACAAGACGTTCTAAGGCCAAAACAAAGACTACTGACTTGGCTTAGGTCAGTACAAGCCACATCAAAATTTAGAACTAGGGATTAGCCTAGGTGCTCATGCACCACCGACTCTTCTTCATGTTCACCCTCTTCTCTCATCTCTTCCTCATCCACTTATCCTTCATGTCCTTCTTCCTCTCCCTTATCTTCCTCTCCCTTCTCTTCTTCCCTTGTGGCATCATGTTCATCTTTATCTTTTTCTTCATCCCTAGGGGAATTGATTGATATCTCTATATTAAGACTTGTCATAGCTTCCAGTCTGGTCTTGAGTGGAGGTGTAGCTTATGTACTTGCCAACACTTGGGAAGTCAAGATAGAGGAAGGAAAAGGAATATATGGTGGTAGAGTTGGCATTTTCACTATAGATGGGGGAGTGGAAATGGAAGGTGGTGGAGTTGGTGTGTAAGTTGGGAAAGAGGGTGGTGGAGTTGGAATGGACGTTGGGAGAGAGAGTGGTGGAGTAGGAATGGGATATGGTGGAGTTGGTGTTCCACTCTCTCCTAAAGTTTTGTCCCCTTCTATATTTTTGGAAGTGCTATCATCTTGATTTTATTCCCTTTGATTAGTGCTATAATCCACTCCTGTGAGAGGCATGTTTAGTGCGGGGTTTGTGAATTGGGATGAAGGTGGAGTAAAGATAACCTTAGGATTGATGGGCGCTTGTGCTTCTATGTTAATTCCTGTCATGGATTCAGGTGTATCTTGTCCTAGATATGCAAAACCCTCCAGGCCTTGAAAATATGACATGAGGAATTCATCTAAGCCAAGAGTATCCAAAGGATCATCATCCTCCTTTTGAGCCTTTGTCTACTTCTTTGTGGTCTCCTTTTTCCTTTGAGAGTTTTTTTGAGATCTGGTCCTTTAGACTAAAGGTAAATCATCTAGTTCTAGTTCCTCCTATAGTTTCTCCAATTAGGGAGAGGTAGAAGCTCTCCTTCTCTTGTAAATCTTCTTCCCTTCTCTAGTGGTAGTAGGAGATGGGTTATAGGTGGAAGGGCCTTCTCCTTGGGTGTCCTGTGATGGTCCAACAAGAGGATCTATTTTCCCTATCATCCTGGTCTTTGGGGTCTTGTGCCTAGGGTTGGAAACATATTCCACTACACGTTCATGTCCATATAATGTTCCTAGTTTTTGGGGTGGGGCCTTCTTAAACTGGGGCACTACAGGCCTCTCTTCATGTTTCTTTTCCATTTTCTTGAGTGGATCCATTTGTGTTTTTATGGGAATAGGATCAATTTGACAAGGCTTATTTATCCATGCCACAGTTTCCTGACCACATGACTTTCTTTGAATTCAATGATGTCATTTTCTTCTTTGTCTATATCTGGATTCAAGATAGGCCTGTTGTATATTTTATCAATATTATAGAACGGCTCCAACACATTATTTGAATCTTTGTCCTAAACCTTGGGGGGAATATTGAACTATAAGGATTATTATGCTAATGTGAGGGACATCATGCAATAGTCCCTGATTCTTACCTCATAGTCATTCACATAGTTCATCTAGTGATCTTCAATATGTGGCTCAAGGATGTAGAATTTTCCAATGATATGGATGTATGTGCCTATGGGGCCAAATCGAGCCTGGATTTGTGCATATGTTTGGAGTGGGCACTCGTCCCACTCAAAGGCCAATGAATTGAAAATAATCATATCTTGGAGAGTGTAGGGACCTATGGAAATGGGGAAATCCTAGCAATGCTTCTTCTTATGCTTGATATGTTCATATGCATCTATGAGCTGCCTAGCCATTTACAGAATGATTACTTACTCAGATGGGTACCTAGGTATTTTCTTGGGGCTCAGGGTAGATCCCACCACTCTAATGTATGTGAAGGTTCTAAATTGTATGTAATACACCCCTATGGCCCTTAATATGGTAGTAGCTTCCAATGATAACCTCTTTTTGTAGTCACCTTCTATGTACCTAATGACTACAAAGATGAATGCATCATTCACTATTTTGTAATCTGGGTTGTTTTTAGGCATGTTAGCTCTTCTTATCAATTATGGATAGACATTGAAGGGCCATGCATTTATCTCACAGAAGGCTCCCCATTTTGTAATCCATTGATAGTCTTCTCGGGCAGCCAACAAGTACACAATGTATGAAGTTATGTAAAAATTGGGATTGTGTTTTACAGTAGCTAGTTTATCATCTATCTTATCACTCAGGATGGTGGCCCAATCAAATCTGGCCTTGCAGTTCCTTATCTTTTCTATTAGTAGGATCATCTAGATCTCGATTTGGATGGACTGAGGTAGTCTATATACTCAGCTTATCATTGTGACATCCACTTGGATGTCATCGTTCAAGTATCCCCTTCTGAGGTCTATTTTTTCTAGCTTATTCTTTGGGAGAGGCTACAGGAGGTACTCTTGATTTGCAATTTCATAGGCCTCTTGGGTCTATTTTCAGAACCATCTCAAGCCATTTTCTATGGAGAAGTCATAAAACTTATCCACAACTTTCTGAAGATGAAAGACATCTTTTATTTTGTCTGGTCTAAGGTCAAGAACCACCTATCCATCTATGTTTTTAACCACCCTCTCATCTAGTGTGTAGTGGTTGGCCAATTTCAGGATGAGACCAAAGGACAAGACCGGCATCGGGTGTGCTACTTCATTGACCAGGATTGACAGGACTAAGGAGGTGCAATCTTTAGATCTACCTATTCGTCGGGAACATCTTACCAAGAACTCGTTCCAATCCATGTTCCCTATGTTGCTATCTATGATTTCTTGGTGTTGATTCCTAATCTTGAAAGGAGAGTGATATCCTTTAAATAGGTACTTCATTGGTGATCCTATTCATTTTTCATGAATTCCTCCAAGGAAACATGCAAACATCAGTATCTTATTAAGGATAAAATTACTAAACCAGGAAAGAAAAAAAACTATAACTAAGAAAACCAAAAGCAGATGGCTCTTAACTAGCTAGAAATGGAACTTATATCTCTTTTTAGTCTTTTGGACTTTTAGACTCTGTAGACAAGGTCGGGGTGCGAAAGGTGAAAAATAGAGGGATGTGGCTATGGAGAAGCAAGTATTTTAGGACTTGCAGAGAACAAAAAATTTGTGTAAATTTAGAATGTGAAAGACCAAAATCTGAAAAGACTTGGGGGGCTAATGAAATTGTTCTTGGCCTTTCGGTGTGCGAATGTTTGAAGAACATTTCAAAGTCTGAAATGCCAAAAATTTATGGTAGGGGTGACCTTGTCTTCGGGGTTTTGATGTTTCAGTGTTTTTGGAATGTTTGATTGTGCAAAATGCTGAATGTTTAAAAGTGTGAAACTGCACTTGGTGGAAATTCTCTGGTGAGGGGACTATTTTCAACCTTTCAAACATGAAAACCTTTGACTTGGCCATGACAAAAAACCCTAACCTTAAAATAAAATGCACAAAACACAAAAAAAAATGATAGATGTCGCGACCCAACCAAAGGTCCAAGGGTGCAAACCCTAGAGACCTAGGAGGGAGGAAAGGCGGTCGGCAACAACAACATGCAAAAAAATAACTTAAACAGACAAAAACTAAAAAATAAAACCTAAAACCTGAATGAAGAGAGGAAGGAAAATGGAAAGGACCCTACATACAAAGGAGCAAGGAAAGGGGAAAACAAAAAATGTTGTTGAGCACGAAGAGGATAGACGTGGAAAAAAATGACGAGGTGGACAGGAAGAAAATAATTACACGCGAGGAGCTCAAAAAATAAACAAGGTAAGGACAAAAATGGCTTGGGAAACTTTTATAGCCTGCGGGCTGATGTCACCTACTTTGGATTTTACTCCAAATTCTGGTGACCTCCTCCCCTTTCAGCATTTTGGCAGGAAAAATACGGAAAGGTGTGGGCTCGGCCTTTTGGTATTTTGGCATTTTGGAGGTTGGAGGACCCTCTGATGTCTGACAAGATAAAATTGTGAAAGGGCCAAAAATAACCCTTGCTTCATCAACAGGCCCCTCTGAATTAGAGTTCAAGGAACAGGGGGAGGGGTAGACCAAAAAAAAAAAAAGAAGGGGGGCCCCCATGGTCATAGGAGAAAAAAAAATGGATTGTGTGTTGTGGACCCACAATAGTTCTAATTAAGAGGAAAATAGGTTTTGAAAGGACCTGAAACCTTTTACAAGAGACCAAAAAGATAATACATTAAGCTCCAACAAAAGCTACCCAAAATAAAAAGAGACAGATAAAGACCCAGCAAAATAGAAAAGGACAACAAAAAAGAACCAATTGGGTGGAAATAAAAAAATATAGTACATAAGGGACATGGACAACTAGAGGTTCCCATAGCCTAAGAAGAAAACACTCGGGCATAGAGTCACCCAAGATTGTTAAGAAGGTTAGAAACTTCAGAAGCTAGCAAGTCCATATTGATAACATAAGCCCTTAGATCTTCAATATCTTTTTCATTCCTATTAAATTTTCTCCTAGGGATGGCTCTAGACCTACTTACAGATCCTTCAACATCATCTTGGGATGGCTCCATATTATAAGGTCTATTCTACTCCAATTTTTTGATCAAGAGATTGACCTGGTCCACATACGCCTGAAGAATATTACAACTCTAGTGGTCCCCAATTTTCCTAAGCGTACCCTCAATAGAAGAAAGCGTCTGATCAATGATGGAGAATCTGGAGTCCATACTAGTTAAATTCATATCCCACTTAGATATATTGTCATTCACTACAATAAATTTAGAATCATAAGCTTCACTAATCCCATCCACCTTATTCATGGCCACAATGAGATCATTGAGAAAATCTAGGAAAGATTGGTCACCCAGACCCATAGATTCCAAAATTTTAGTTCTAGCAGCCAATCAAATATAGCTATTTTATAAAATATTCATCTCTGTGAAAATCTAGTTAAGGGCACTACCCAAATTATTCCTAGCCTCCCTAGCTTGGCCCATACCACTCGCTTGCTTCTCAAGAGAAATGGAAATAAAACCCTCATCCCGATGGTCATGCTTGAGATGCATACCTTTCCCTTTCATGTTTATAGATGTTTAAATTATTACTATCCATGTGTTTTTTCTTGTTATATATGATGGCATTTGATATTACATTGGCATGTTGGTACTATGAAATCAATTGTTTTGTTCCTCTATGTGATATATCAATATTTATTTACATGTTTATGATTTACTAATGTACTAACCCTATTGATATTTTTTTCACTACTATATGTATGTGATTACGTATGTCAATTCTGTTTGGCATGGTTGTATGGCATGGGACAAAGTCATAGTTACTCACTTGTGAGACCCATATGATGTCTCAATCCCCTTCATTATATGTCATTGTTTGATATGATATATCTATATATTTATATGATTCATCATTATGATGTAGGTTTGTAGGTATTAGGCATCAACTACCCTAAATTTGCAGGATTGAGTGCACCTTTACAAACTCGATACCTATTCAGGGTGTCAGAAGATAAATTTGAATTCTCTTTGATCCTTCTGCTTGAGGTTGGTCTAAGTGTGTATTCATTTTTTATACTTAGTGCTTGTGTTTAATTATGATGCCTCTTTGTACTCTTTTGATCTCATGTGTTTGATACTTTTATCTTGGTATATCATTTAATTATAGGATTTTACTAACTATCCATATATATAATATGTGTGATACGTGACTTCCTGGATTAAGTTGAGTCCAAGGGGGGAGGATGTAATACCCTTCCTTATGTTTTCATTTCATTTTTGTATGCTCCTATCATATTTTTCTTGTTATGATGGTTAATTAAATAAATTAAAACAATTATAAAATGGTCCTAATATAATCAAAACACAATAACAATAAATATCACTTAATCAATTAAATTTAAATTAATTATTAGTTTATAATTATATTATTAATGTGGGTTAGTGCCTTTAGATTTGGGATTAAATGGATCGGGTGGGTGACGAGTTACATTACGTCCTATTATTTTGTTGTTCTCATCAATGGGCAGCCCTCAGAGTTATTTGATGCACCGAGAGGTCTTCAGGAAGGTGACCCCCTTTCCCCATATCTCTTCATTCTAATGGTTGAAGGATTGGGGAGATTTTTTAAGTCTAGAGTCAGACAAGGTATGATCTAAGGGTGGAATTGGGGTCAGGGTATTCCCCCCTCTACCCATCTTCAATTTGTTGATGACACTTCTCTTATAGGTTTTGTCTAAATCGATGAAGCCTCTAACTTTAGAAAAGTGTTGGATATTTACTTAAAATCCTCAAGACAAAAGATTAATGAAAAGAAATATTCTATCTTCTTTTTTAATACTCTTTCTCTTATTCAAGCCAGGATTGAAAGAATTTTGAGATTTTCAATTGGAACACTTTTATTTATTTATCTTGGAGTTCATCTCTCAGCAAGCCACCTTCATGGGGGATTATGAAGGATATATTGGATAAATGTTGGCGTAAGGTTAGTCATTGGACTAATAGATGGCTCTCAATGGTGGGTAGAGTGACTCTTTTGAAATTAGTGATCCATGAACTCCCTATTTATAGATGTTTTATACAGACAACACCAACCATATTTATTAAAGAGTTTTATGCCCTTTCCAAACAATTGTTATGGAAAATTAACTTAATTTATTCAAAGTGGAGTTTCGTTAAATGGGACTCTATTTGCAGGTCAAAGCAAGATGGTGGTCTTGCTCTTTGAAATGTAGATTTGAATGGTTTTAATTTGGCTGCAAACTCTTCTGGAGATGGTGTATTGTAATGTCCGCATTATTAAATAAATAAAATAAACTTGTATTTGGGTCCCGATCAATTTAGCTTATCCCAGACCCATCTTTTATTTTAGCGTAGGTATTAGTGTTGTCGTGTCAGCTTTATTTATACACCTTAGGAGTTTGTCTGATGGGTATTTATGAAAGGTGTGTAGGATGTATTTCTCATGTTGAGTTTTGATATTTTATTGTAATTGTGAATTCTTGTTGGAATTTTGTGGTCTTCCATTTTGGAGGTGAAAGACCCTCCCTAGTTGGTATTTTTATTTTCATTGTGATTCAACCCTCACCCTACTCTGCATGTTCTCTATTCATATCTAGAAAATCTAAAATAATATCAATTGATTATTATTATCTCTCCACACAAGTATTAATTTGATCTATCGTTGTGGGTTATATTGGTTTATATAGGTTCTATAATTCATTTTGTCTTGAAGGCACACTTCTTACCCTGTAGGCACCTCCCTCTAGAGATCTGTACTACCGCCCATCACCATACGGCCCTCTAACCATCACTATACGACCTCTCTATAGCCCCATATGGCCTCCAGCCAACCCCATATGGCCTCCAATCAGAAATCATACGGCCTCCAGTCAGTAACCATGCAGACTCTAGCTATCAACTATACAGCCTCTACCCAGCATCGTACGACCTCCATCCAGCAACTGTATGGCCTCCAGCCAGCATTGTACAGCCTCCAGCTAGCACCCTACGGCCTCTAGCCAACCACTATACGACTACACTTCATTAACCCTACAAACCTTCTTCCAACTGTACGACCTAAGCCTCTACTTTCTAGGAGTCAGGAGCTTCAATTATGAGTGCCAAGAGCTTGGAACATTATCGTGGTATCAAAGCTGGTGATTGTGCCAGCTTGTGGGTTGTGAATGCTAATATATACCAGGAGAAGAAGAGGATATCATTTTGGTGATAGAATGGGAGATCAATAGGATCCTACCACTCAAGTCATCACATTGCTAAGAGAGCTCACCAGAAACCAAATGCAGATCAATGACACTCAGCGACTCATGGAGGAGACATTACAAAAATTGTTTGAAGGAAAAGCATCCACAAAGAAAAATAGGCAAAGTGAAAATCATGTTGCAAGGAGGGAAAACCCTAAACCAACATGCTCTTGACCATTTATGCCCACCTTCCTTTCTCGAATAGAAGCACAACATAGAGAACCACCAACATTCCAAGATATGCAAGATCAACTTCGGGAGGACTGGAGGAATGCAAATCTGGAAGGGGATATAACCTACAAGGATTATGTAGATCTAAGAATGAGATATTTAGGTTGCAAAAATCAGGGTGGCTACTACAATGACAACCTTAGGAGAAAGATTGGTAAAGTTAATTTGTCAAGTTTTGATGGTTCTGGTTCCACCACAACTAGGGAATGGGTGCAGAAGGCCAACACCTACTTCCATCTCAACCTTATGCTGGAGGATGAAGATATAAAATTTGTGGCCCTAAATCTAGAAGGATTAGCACATGAATGGTGGAATCATGGCATGGTCAATCTGGGCCACGATGAGATAACCTCCTATGCTAATTTCACTGAGAGATCAATGGATCATTTTGATGGAATAGACCTAGAGCTTAATTTCAAAGATTTGGCTCAGTTGAAACAAATGGGTATAGTGGACAGTTTCATTATAGAATTTCAAAGGTTATCAGTCCTGACAACTGATATTTTAGAGAGACAATTGGTTGTGTTATTCATGGATGGGTTAGTAGAACCTTTGAGAGGTTGGGTGAAGGGGTTCAATCCCATAACACTCATAGAAGTAATCAAGAAGGCATGCAACATGTCAACATCTTCCTCTTCCTCCTCTAGGAGTTATGCACATTCCAAATCACCCATTCCCAAAGAAAAGGACAACAAACCTCCACTAAAGAGACCTCTTCTAGATGAGGCTACCCGACAGGAGTTCAGAAGATGGAAGTTGTGCTTCAGTTGTAGGGAACCATGGGAACCTTGACACCATTGCTTAGGAAAATGAAAAATCCACTATATTGAACTAATTTCAGATGATGAAGAAGAAGAATATGCACCAAAAGTTGAGGAAGACAAACAACCAGCCGACCAAGAGGTTAACCTAAACCATGTAGAAAGAATTGCCATATTGTTGAAAAGAGGCAGATCCATTGCTACTTTAGCTGGAACCCCGAGATGCACTATCTTCCGGGTATAGTGTAGTCTCCAGAGATAGAGGGTTGTGGTCATGCTAGATAGCGGGGCTACCCTCAACTTCACCAACTCCTCACTAGTCAAATAAAGGGGTTTATAAATAGAGGCACACCAAGGCTTCAACATCAAGGTGGTAGGAGGAAACATTTTGGATGACAGATGACTTCTTCATAGTTGATTTGGATGACATGCAAGTCATCCTCAACATCTAGTGGATGGAAACATTGGATGAATACACACAAATTTTCAAATGGATGGAATTTTCATTCAAGGTGGATGGCAATAAAGTTGTTCTAAGGGTAATGTTGAATGGAGGTCCAAGGGAAATTGCTGCCCGATAGATGGGAACCATCCTTAGGCACGATGATATGGTCTTGGCCGTACACTATTTTATCTCATCACAACTAGTACATGGACAACCTACCTTCTATCAGGATGAGGAAATTTAGGATGTGTTGGATAAGCATCAATTAGTTTTTGCTGACATACCATTAGGCATTCCACCACACCGTGGGTTTGAACACACTATGGAGATGGAGGCTGGCACCCAACTTGTCATCACCACACTGTACCACCATCCAAAAAGGTTTAAAGATGAAATTGAAACAAAAATATAGGTACTTCTTGACAAGGGATGGATCAGGCCCAGTTCTAGCCCTTTTGCATCATCCATCGTACTGGTCAAGAAGAAGGATGAAAATCTAAGGATGCGTATGGACTATCATGCATTAAATAAGAAAACCATCAAGAATAGGTACCCTATCCCCAGGATTGATGAGATGTTGGATGAACTGCATGGTGCAGTATATTTTTCAAAAATAGATCTCTGATCTAGGTATCATCAGATCCATATGAGAGGAAAACATGTGGAGAAAATTGGCTTTCATTGCCACTATGGGCATTATGAGTTCCTGGTCATGCCATTTGGATCAACCAATGCTCCTACCACATTCTAGTCCTGTATGAATCACACCTTCAGCAAGAAACTACGTAATTTTCTATTGGTATTTTTTGATGACATACTTATATACAATAAAACATGGGAGGAACATTTGAAGCATTTAGATGAAATACTGGAGATTATGGAATCACGGTCCTTGTTTTTCAAAAGGTAAAAATGTTAGTTTGGGATGATAGAGATACTGTACCTCGGGAACATTTTTAGTGGGCGAGGGGTTCAAGTGCATCAGGAAAAGATTCAAGCCATTCTGGATTGGCTTTCGCCAAAGACTCTCTTAGACTTGTGCGGATTCTTCAGGTTGTGCAGTTATTATAGGTGATTTGTGAAGGGATTCTCATAGCTCAGTACACCATTGATAGACCTAACAAAGAAAGGATCATTCCAATGGAGTGAACATGCACAACAAAATTTTGAAAGGCTCAAAGAAGTCATGAGCTCTTACCCAGTTCTGGTACTTCCAGATTTCACCCAACCCTTCATTTTGGAGTGTAATGCCTCTAGAGAGGGTATTGGGGCCATGCTGATGCAGGACCATCACCTAATTGCATTTGAGAGTCAAAATTTTTTGGGAGCCAAGAAATTGTATTCCATCTACGACAAGGAGATGCTCTCCATTATGCACACCTTGACAAAAATTTTACAGTACCTCGTCAGAGCCAAGTTCACCGTGCATACAGATCATAACAGTCTTTGGCACTTCTTGTAATAGTGGGAACTCAATGAATAGAAATAGAAGTAAGTAAAGTACAAGATTTTGATTTTGAATATATAAAGGGAAAAAATAATGTGGTGGCTGACACCTTCTCAAGATGGCCAATAATATGCTCTTTATCTCAAATCTCAACCGATTGGAGAGCACACCTGCTGGTTGAGTATTTCAAGAATACTTTTGCATGTCACTTGATTGACGGTGAATGACAAGATAAGTTGGTTGATGATATTATATACTACAAAGGAAGAATATACTTGGTACCTGAATCCATATTGAAGGCGAATATTTTGAAGGAGATACACGACTTGCCTCTAGCTAGGAATCAAGGATATTTGAAGACTTATAGGAAGGTCGGGGAAAGGTTTTCTTGAAAGAGTTTAAAGAATGATGTCCTCTGATATGTTTGGGAATGTCCTACCTGTCAGCAAAAAAAATCAAAACACACTATGCCAGTAGGTCTACTTCAGCCACTACCGATTCCTGAGAAGAAATGGACTAACATTTCAATGGATTTCATTACAGGGCTTCTGAAGGTACAAGGAAGAGATTGCATATTTGTGGTGATTGAAAGATTTACCAAGTATGCATAATTATTTGCTATTCCAGGGAAATACCAAGTAGCACAGGTGGCAGATTTATTCTTTCGGTAGGTGTTCCGTCTGCATGGACTCCCTCAGAACATTGTGAGCAACAGAGATAGTCATTTTCGCAGTACTTTTTGGAAATAACTATTTCAACTGGCAGGAATAGATTTGTCACCCAACTCAAGCTGCCACCCACAAACTGACAAATAGACAAAGATCATGAACAAGTGGCTGGAAGGATATCTCAAAAACTATGTGTCTATACAACAAAAAGCATGGGTCAAGTGGCTACATCTCAGGGAGCACTGTTACAACACCACCTATCACATGTCTATCAAAATGACCCCCTTTAAATATTTGTACAGGTATGAACCAACTTCATTCATGGACATGGAATTGGGAGATAGTCGCACACTAAAGGAAAAAGATTGGCTGTAGGAAGGAATATATATCCTAAGATAACTCTGGGAGAATCTCCTATAGGCTCAAAATCAACAAAAAATATATGCTGACAGGAATCACATTGAGAGGAGTTTTGAAGTGTGAGACTTGGTATACCTTCAACTTTAGCCATATAGGAAGCCATCCCTGAAGGCATCCAAGAAGGAGAAATTGAGACCATGTTTCTACATGCCCTACCATGTCTCCAAACAGGTGGGTGAGGTTGCTTACAAACTAGATCTACCTGAGGGAAGCAAGATTCACAATGTATTTCATGTATCTTGCGTGAAGAAGGTGGTGGGGAAGCATGTCACTATGTCTGAATATTTACCACCCCTCAATGGAGAAGGTAAGTTAGTTCTGGAGCCGGATGAAGTCATTACCACTCGAGAGAAACATTTATGGACTCACATGGTCAAAGAATTTCTGGTGCATTGGAAGAATGCTTCAATTGGAAGATGCTACCTAGGAAGGTGAAGAAATTCTAAATCATCTAAATCTACAATTTCTTGAGGACAAGCAATATTTGGGATGAGAGGACTGTAATGTCGCCGATATTAAATAAATAAAATAAACTTGTTTTTGGGTCCCGGTCAATTTAGCTTATCTCAGACCCATCTTTTATTTTAGCGTATGTGTTAGTGTTGTCATGTCAACTTTGTTTATACACCTTGAGAGTTTTTCTGATGGGTATTTATGACCAGCGTGTAGGATGTATTTCTCATGTTGAGTTTTGATATTTTATTGTAATTGAAAATTCTTGTTGGAATTCTATGGTCTACCATTTTGGAGGTGAAAGAACCTCCCTAGTTGGTATTTGCAGTTTTGGTGGGATTCAACCCTCACCCTACTCTTCCTATTCTCTATTCAGATCTAGTGAATCTGAAATAATATCAATTGATTATTATTATCTCTCCTTGCAAGTATTGATTTGATCTGTCATTGTGGGTTATAATGGTTTATATTGGTTCCTTAATTCATTTTGGCCTGAAGGCACACTTCTTACCTAATAGGTACCTCCCTCCAGACATCCATGCTACCACCCATCACCATACAAACCTCCAGTCATCACTATACGGCCTCTCTGCAACCCTATATGGCCTCCAACCAGCCTTCTACAGCCTCCAACCAGCAACCGTACGGCCTCCAGCCAGTAACCATATGACCTCCAGCCAGCAACCATGTGGCCTCTAGCCAGAAACCATACGACCTCTAGCCAGCAACCATATGACCTATAGCTAGCCCTGAATGACCTCTAACCAAAAACCTTATGGCCACACTTCATTAACCCTACGGATCTTCTACCAACCGTACAGTCTGTAGTCTCTACGTGCCAGGAGTCAGGAGCTTCGATTCTGAGTGCCAGGAGCTTGGAACATTACATGTATCAGCCATGATCAAAGATGGGCTAAAATCCTCAACATAAAATATATGGGGGGAGTGGAGGGAAAGGACATCCCTTGGTATAATCTTTAGGGGAAGGGTTCCGTGATTTGGCATACTCTTAAACAAGGAGCCTAGTTAGTTAGGAAAGGATTATTTTTTATTTGTAATAAGGGTAAGGATGCTAGGTTATGGATGGATTCCCTCATATTCTATCCCTATCTCCCCATTTTTACTATCTTAGTAATTCTTTTCTTAAATCTAGGTGGATTTGTGTTGATGATTTTAAGATTTTTATGAACTTGGAACATGGTCAAATGGCTAGATGGAAATAACCACATGAGTGGCCTCATGGAGGCTTATTTGAATATAGGGAAGAGATTTCTAGAATTTTGGATGGGAGAAGGTGTAATTTACCTAATGGAGCTGACATTCTTACCTGGGGTCCTAATCTAAAAGGTAAGTTTACAATGGCTTTGGGGTATCAAGAACTTGACAGGATGGCTTTTGGTAGGGTAAATGTATCATGGAGTAAGCAGGTTTGGAACATCATGCCTTGGCCTAAGTGCATTTTTTTCTTGTGGCTAGTCATGCTGAAAAAATTTCTCACCTGGGATAATCATAGGAAGAGAGGGTTCCAAGGGTCGTCCATTTGTGTTTTAAGTGGAAATAGTGAGCAAACTAGCCCCCATCTCTTCTTCCATTTTTCTTTTGCTAGGGATGTTTCACATTGGTGGTGGGGATTTTGGGGCCACACATGTATCCATGTTAACTCTTTGATTTTTTTTTGGAATAGTTTGGGTAGACCTCCTACTAAGACTTCTTTTTTGAAGGTAGCCTGGGACATTGGGCCTTGTTTCATTATTTGGCAATTTTTTCTTGAAAGGAACATAAGGATTTTTCAAAACAAGAGAATGCAGGTGGAACAAGTTTGGTTGTGTTATGGATATGATCTAGGAAAATTTGATAGAAAAGTGTGATCTTTTAGAGACTATAGATCCTACTAATTTACAAGTTGTCAAGAGCTCTAAAAGTTTTGGAGCAAATTTTGGAGATGGCATTCTCAGAAGGCAGTAGACAAGGAGTAGGTGTACTAAATAGAAAGTTCAAAGGGATGGTAAATGGTCTCCTCCACCTCCAGGAACTCTTAAGGTGAACATTGATGGGTCTTCTAGAGGGAATCCAAGACGTGATGGAGTTGGGGGAGTTGGTAAAAATAGATTAGGTAATGTTATTTTCCTATTTTCAAAATATAAGGGTGATCAGACTAATAATTTCATGGAGGTTCTTATGGTCCTATTAGCTCTTGAAAAAAGGTTTGCCCTTGTTTAGAGAAGGATTGTTTGTGAGTCTGATTCTCAAATAGTTATGGCTATGTTGAATAAACATAAGATGGATGATGTGAATTGGTATCTAGTTGTGGTGGGTTGCCAAATTCTCAGTTTGAGCGACTCCATGGAGTATATTTACTTTTGTTATATTCCCCAGGAATGAAATAGAGCCTCTAATTGTTTGGCCGAGTGGGCCTCTGAAGGATTTGCTGATTGGCATGTTGGTGATTGGGGCTA
>MU225274.1:331057-346723 GCA_018584345.1 Thuja plicata | reverse complement strand
TTTGTCCTGATGTGTTCCCGTTTCGACCACACGTCTGGGTTGTTTTGTGATCCCATTTCGACCTCACACTTCAACTACATTCTTTGACTACATGTGTTCCCGTGTCGACCACACATTTGTCAAAGAGCGGCAAATGTATGCACCCTAAAATGGTCGCCTAGACTTTGGGCCCCATTTATTATTTTATCAATTTATCAATTTCTAAATCAATGCTTTGGAACATTTTCAATTCCAATCAATTTCCTTGATCAAATTGTAATTAATTCAATTATTTCAATATTTTCTAAGGTTTGATCATTTTTATTTTGATTAAAAGATTTTATCTCTCTTTTAATTAATTAAAATTCCTCTTATTTAATTAAAAGATTTAATCTCCCTTTTAATTAAATTTATCTTATTTAATTAAATTAAATTCCTCCCATTTAATTAAATAAAATTATTCTAATTTATTTAATTGAAAGAAAACCTCCTTTTTAATTAAATAAATAAAAATCCCCACTTAAAACACTTTATTTGTTGAAAAAGGAAATGAATTAAATTTAAAATTAAATAAAAATCTCTTTTTCTTCACATCTTTCTAAGTGGTGGGTTTTTGCCTCTTAATCATAGCCTTTGATTTTTGCCTCCTAATCTCAATTGTTCAATTTCCTTTAAAAGGAAACCTCTCCTTCTCATTTTCATATTAGGTTTTCATAGTATTGTTATGCTGTAGGTTTGGAGAACAACTTTGGAGGAGAATTTGAGCACTCAAGCTCTCTTCTTGTTTTCTTTATTCTTGCATTCATGGCTCCTCATATAGATTAGAATGATGTTTATTTCCATAGATTAGATTTGCATTCATATTTATTTTCATAGACTAATATGCATTGTTATCATTTA
This sequence comes from Thuja plicata, assembly GCA_018584345.1. Classification (NCBI taxonomy): domain Eukaryota; kingdom Viridiplantae; phylum Streptophyta; class Pinopsida; order Cupressales; family Cupressaceae; genus Thuja; species Thuja plicata. The sequence continues at coordinate 345,844 of MU225274.1, read as the reverse complement.
GATTAGATTTCATTCTCATGCATTCAAATCTCTTGTTTCATGGTGTATTTGCAATAGACACAACTAGGTCAATCTGAAGGCCTTCATTTTATATTTTTACACATCCATGACTAGAGAGCTATGGATCGATATTTGATGCCTCATTCTTGAGAAACCTTGAATGGAATGATTCATAGAAGTCTGAAAACATTTATGCACACAACTTGATGTTGGCAGGCCATTACTTTGAGCACTTGGTGAATATCATGCAACTTGATATTCTAAAGGCCAATGCTCCTGATATCATGAGATGATATCTTTGTAAAGTTTTGAGTACTTGGTGGACATCATGTGACTTGATATTAGTAGGCCATTACTGTGAGCACTTGGTGAATATCATGCGACTTGATATTCTGCAGCCCAATGCTGGCAATATCATGAAATGATATCTTTGTAAACTTTTAAGTACTTGGACATCATGTGACCTGATCTTGGTAGGCCATTACTTTGAGCACTTGGTGAATATCATGTGGCTTGATATTTTTTAGGCCAATGCTCCTGATATCATAAGATGATATCTTTGTAAACTTTTGAGTACTTGGTGGACATCATGTGACTTAATGTTGGTAGGTCATTACTCCAAGCACTTGGTGAATATCATGTGACTTGATATTCTCCAAGCTAATGCTCCTAATATCATGAGATGATATCTTTGTAAAATTTTGAGTACATGGTGGACATCATGTGACTTGATGTTGGTAGGCCATTACTCTGAGCACTTGGTGAATATCATGCAACTTCATATTTTGTAGGCCAATACTCCTGGTATCATGAGATGATATCTTTGTAAACTTTTGAGTACTTGGTGGACATCACGTGACTTGATGTTGGTAGGCCATTACTCTAAGTATTTGGAGAATATCATGCAACCTGATATTCTATGACAAATACTCCCAATTTCATGAGATGATATTTATAAATACTTTTGAGTTATGGTGAATATCATGAGACTTGATATTCTTGGTCAAACCATATCTATGATATCATATTGAGGTGATATCTAAAATATTTTTTGAGTTATGGTGAATATCACAAGACTTGATATTTTTGGTCATACCATATCTCTTGATATCATGATGAGGTGATATTTTCTCTCTTAAAAGTAATGGATATTTTGTGAATTATATTTTAATAAATTTTATCTTCCTTAACTAAGAGGGAGTGTTTATGTTTTGTGTAGCTATGGTAAGGGTCATAAGTGTTGACATGGGAGACCACTACACATTTTGTTTGATCATCCTCCCTAGCTAAGAGGGAGTGTTAATGTTTGTAGCTTTAGTCATATGATCATTAGAATACATATAATATATGTTGATTAATAGTAATATAATATATATGTTATATTATTATTAATCATATAAAATTTAATATTTAATATTAAATTATTATATTATTCTTAATTAATAATTTATTGATGAAACATTATAATATTGATTAAATTATAATTAATAGGAAGAGGCATGCCCTTTCTTATAAATAATAATGAATAGACATGACCCATGAAGGGACGTGTCTCTCCTATCCTCATTCCCAATATAAATGAAAGAGAGATTGTTGCATTTGGAAAATAAATACAACATAGAGTGCTATTACATTTGTAGCTATCCTAAAACTTAACACAAATAATAGGTGAAGTAAAGACACAATTGGTAAGAAGGATTCGTAATTGATAATGTAAAACATTGGCTAAGTCTATAAAGATCAGTAGATAGTGAGTACAAGACTTTGATGGCTATCATGGTATAAGTGGAATCATGAGGAGCGATCAAAGGTACAACATTAACTTGTTTATATTTCAGTCTGGTTCTAACTATAATTCATTTGGTTGATTGGTAAGAGATTCCTCTATGTTATAGACATTGAGATAGGTAAGAAAAATTGTGTTCTTGAGAAATAGTTGTAGATCCCAGATCAGTGAATGGTATAGTAAGAGTGATGATAATTGGTGATATGATGACGTGGAATAGAGGTTATGGAAGTGTTGAGTTGGCATTTATGGGATTGATGCAATTGGATGAGGTGGATTTGTGGTGATGCATTGGAGAAGTCAAAATGTGTCTGACTACCTTGGAGATATAACTTGCAGACCTTATTTTTCTTTAACACAATCATGTTAAAATGTTTTATACATCATAATTATTACTTTGGCATGTGGTTCTTACGCAGGAAGTATTTGAAATTCATTATTGGTGTGTTTGATGTGAGTGCAAGTTGTGTATATAATGGGAACTACTCATATTGAAATGGTTTTTGTTGTTGTTAGTGATGTGATTAGGATTCTGTGATTTCAATCAGTGTGATTTAGAGTTACAATCATAGAACTAATAGAGACAGAGAAGTGAGTAGTTACAATGTGCAAAGAATAGATTGGATCTGACAGGCAAGCAGTGCTACATCTAGATCATTCATCTTATTGTCCCTAATATTTTTAGATAGAAAAATCCCTTAATTGGGTGAACTCTAACAGGTTCTTATAGTAAATCCCTTAATCAAGTAGACTCATAGAAAGAGTTTTAAATCCTCTAACGAGGTAGATCATGACTAATATGATTGTACTCTTAATAGTGTACTTGTCACTCCTAGCAGGATGAACCCTCAAAAAGGGTATTTGTAGCTCCTAACAGAACAAACTCATTTGCTGTAGTAGTGGGCTTGTGAGTGTCATCCCTACCATGATTTTCTCCCTCTAACCAAGGGTTTCCACAACAAAAATATCTATGTCATGTGTGATGAGTTTGCGGATGCTTGATATTGTTTACTTCTAGTTGCTTACATTAGTTATATGCTTTGTGGTTTGGAAATTAATATTATTGTTATTCACATTGGTGGTTCAATTTGTTCATTACCTGTTTGTATTAATTTTACCCCCCTCTTACTTAAGACTTCTAACAGCTATTCATTAGTAATTGTAGCAGGTTTTTGAGAGCTTTGGTTGTTGTTTTATTACCATGAATGGAATATAGATTTTTTCTTTGTTTGTTCTTTGTATATCATTATATTACAATGAACATTTGATTCATCTCTTAATACAATTCACTTTCGTGTACATGTTGTTCAGTCAAGAATAAGAAAAAAAAAGTTTGGCTTTTGTTAAATGCAATAAATTTTGTTGAATTGAATTCCCTTTGAACCCATCTTTAATTCTTAGTTTGTTTTAGAATATAGGAATATATTCTAAATTAGTAGACGAAAAAGATTTTTTTTATTAATTTTAAGTCTTTTGGATTTTAGTTATTATTAATAGAATATTCGAGTATATTTTTTAATTTAAAAAAGTAGTATATATTTAAGTAAGATGTGTTATGAATATTTTACAAGATTGTTCATATTAATTAATCTAAAAATTATTTTGAATCTTAGTTGTTTATAAATTGTATTTGATTTGTTAGGAATTATATTTAGGAGTTGTATTTTATTTTATTAAGGAATTATATTTTTTATATTGATTTTACTAATCTAGTAAGTGTTTACAAGTAATTTATAAGAAGGATTTTATTAATAATAATACGTTGTTAAATAAGAGAGTATTAATATGTGTGTTTAAAGTAGAGATATGAATTAAAATGTTTTCTTTAGGGTTATAATTTATGGGTCACTTCTACCTGTTATGTAAAAATTATATTCTTATTTTGGTCATAATAGAGATGTGATATTAAGTTTCTTTCTTTGAGTATTGGGGATTATTGTTTTGGTACCAAAGGCTTTGAGAGTTGTCCTAGTTTGTTATCTTCCATTGTCTTGACATCATGACTTTGGCTGATGATTTATCTAGTCTATGTCTACAACGAGTTTCAAAGATTTAATGTGTAACTTATATTGTTTAAGAATCATGTTTACATTATTGATGTCTCATCAATGTTATGGATTCACATGGCTTTATTGAATTTTAGACATGTTATTAAGTGAATATTGTCTTTTGGACTGTGTCTTGGAACCTTGAGGTGTTTCTATGTGACCATGATCAAGACATGCACAAGATAATTTTATTCATATTTTGGACAAGTGGGAATTATGTTGATTAATTTGAGATTGTTTTTTTTTATGCATAAGAGGCTTACGTCAAAGGAAATATATTAATATTAAGCATATACATAAAGGTTTAAGCTATAATCCAGAAACAACCATCTCCACTCTACAACTAAAATGGAGAAAATAGATGCTCCCACCAACTGAATCTTAATAGTTTATAACTACTGAGAGCCTTAACATCCTAAGGAAAGTAAAAAAACAAAAAAATATTAGCACTATCATAACAAAAAATCTCAGAATACACTTATCTCTATGTATTATCTTGAGGATGAAGAAGATCCATCCTCATTACTCGTTGTCAAGGATGCACTCTATGTTTCATCATGCTCTTCTAAATTATGCAGGTGGTTTGAGTCCTCTTCCTCATCTTCCTCATCATCCTCAACATCCTCTTCTACAACATCTTCATCTTCCTCCACTTCCTCCTCATCTTCCTCATCTTCATCCTATGCATCTTCATTGTCCTCCTCAATATTAGAGGAATCCTTGCTTCCTAGACCATCCAACTTATCATCATATTTATTTTGATAAACCCAATTGAGGTCCTCATCCAAATAATCCCCAAAAGGGGCATCCATACCATCCTCCAGACCCATAAATTTTGAAAGAAAGGAAATGCCTCTTTTCATCATATATCTTCTTATTTGGTGGTCCTCCCACTCCCAACCCCATAGGATGAAGAGATGCTTGGGAGGCCTGCCATAAATGTTCCTTCTTGGATTCAAGCCTAGGACTGGAAATGGTTCCCTGACTATCATGGTTGTAGCTAGGTCCTAAGGTAGCGGGGTTGTGAGTTTTGCATCAATGTTTACAATCACCACATGCAAACTAACCAGGAAATATTCATTGAAGAGGCAATGAAAAAATTCCTCTACCGTGACTTTACAAACACCAACAACCAATATGCTCACAAGAAATCTCACATAGATGTCTGTATTAACTCTGAAGTTATGGTTGGTGCTAAGAAAATTGAATCCTAACACCTTCCTCACAGCGTGCAATACCAATATATGGTGAAAATTACAGACCTCTTTGAGCCTGGGAGTGTCAATGGGGTTGTCAAAAGTAATTTGATCCGAGTCTGATCTAATCCTTATTGGTGAATCCATAGGTGAAATATATGTGATAAAATTATCCTCTGCTAGAGCCAATCTATTTCTCATCTTCTTGGTATTGTCTATCCAGACATAATAATTTGCACTCAAGAACCTCTTCTGATTATGCTTGTATCCCCACACAAGTACTATCAAACCTTGCAACTTGCAGCCAACGCATCACATCCTTTCTCATTTTAGCAGCTATCAATCAATCTTATCAACTTTAATCATCTCCAAATGGAGATGATTTAGAACATTTCCATTTATGACACTTACTAAAATAAGCCTGCAAGAATAAAGATCCATTTGGCTATACTGCCTAAGAAGGGGATTATTTAGAAAATATCCATATATGTCTCTTACTAAATTTGGCTCTCAAGAATGTCACGTCTTTTGGATTCACTCCTAAGGAGAGTGTTGAAGGAGATGAGACTTTGCTCCACAAAGAGGAAATATCATATGATTGACTTTACTAATGAGAATGAGTAGCAAGAAGTGTTAGAAGAGAAGTGGCAGCATCATGATCATAGGAGCAATCCCATCTCATGTTTTGATGAGGAGCGGAATGGCCATGTTTTTCCACCTCCTTTCAAATAATTTTTTTGAATTTGACAAGATTCTTTGGGGGATATTAAGGAATTGCAAAAGGTACATGCACCAAATCTTGCTCCACTAGTAGAGTACATATGTACCTGAGAGTGATTCTTGATGTTGCCTAATTAGCCAACTCATCTTCCAAGTGGTTACCTTTATGGTAAATGTGATTGACCGTTGAAGATTCAAATTTATCTACCAAATTTAAAATAACCTCCAATGTTGCCTGAAGTTGCCAATTTGGGATGGCTCTGGTTCTAACTACATTTACTATAATCATGGAATCACCTTCAATCTCCAATTTTCCCAATCCCAATTCAATTGTTGTTGAAAGACCAAAAAGAAGTGTTTTAAATTCAACCATGTTATTGGTATCAATTTGTAGAGGTCTAGCAATTTTTTCTCACTTTACCCTGACTGGAGTAAATAATGCAACCAACCCCTGATGGACCAAGGTTTCCCTTGGAGGCCCTGCCAAAATTCAACTTGAACCAACCCTGGGGAGGAGAGGACCATTGGAAGTTAGCTCTAATACTTGCATTTTATTTTATTCCTCTGCCTAAGATAGGAGGAGCCTTAAAACCAAACCAACATTTTAGCATTTTATCATCCTAGCTCGTGTAAAACTTATGTTGAGAACTTTGTGATTGGATGTGAGAGTTCATTAATTCTACTATAGCTACCTCAATAATGTTGAGTAAAGAGGATTTATCCAATGTTTTGTCTTTAAATATCCTTCTGTTCCTTTCTTTCCATAATTCACAAATCAGAATGGAAGGTGAAATAATCCATAATTTACCATAGAGATATTCCTTATACAGCTGAGTCCAAGATTTGAAGAGAGATCAAATGTCACAAGGTAGAGCTATTGACCAACCTAATTAAGCACATAGCCACTACCATCATTCTGATGTGAAGGGGAACGATAATAAAAAATGATTTGTATTTTCATCATTTTAATGACACAACATGCACATTGAGGGGCCTTGATGCCCAAACTTCTTGAACCAATTAGCAGTGAGAACTCTACCCTAAATAGCCACTTGTTGGTTGTATTCCTGTTTTTTTATGGTTTGCTCTAAAATTTTGTTGTCCTCCTGCCAATTTTTATCCAAAATTAGAAAATCTGTCCCTTTTTGAAAAACTTAATTTATAAAAAATCATGTGCCTTTTTAAATGGTCGCCTAGATGCTTAATCCTAAAAGCATATTCCATTTCATCATGAGACTTAGTGATTCCTATAGTCACGGGGTCTCTAGATTAGAACACAGTTAGTGATAAGTTAAAAGCTTTAGTCGCCATGTCTCTAATTAAAAGGTCAGTTAAGTAAAAGGTTTAGAGACTTGGTGACAAAACCGCAGATTAAAATATATGGTTGTCGGGTAGTCACTGGTCAAACTTGATGGATCAAAATTATTCTAGTGAATTAGAGACAAACAAGTAAAGGTGAGACATGTGTCTAGAATGAAGGAAGTAGAAGACATCAGTCACATGGTCTCCAAATGGTTTAGGGTTTTAAAATGTACTCAGTGACTTAGCAGGGCCGTTAGATGCAGATGCAGATGAGATCAACGGTAATCGCTGAGTCTCTATAAAATTTGCACAGAGTAAAAATGTACTTGTGACAATGAGATTAAGCTTTAGTCGCATAGTCTCCAAATTCAATGGTAAAATAAAGTTTCATGAACCTTGTCGCTAAGTCTCAAAAGGAAATATTAAAGAGTAAGTTTATTTGGTGATTGAACAAATAAGGGTAGTCGCAGGGTCTCGTAAAGGGAAAAGAGCATTCAGGGACTTAGCGATCAGAGTGTAATAGATGAAAAAGTAACCATAGTCGTAGGGTCTCTGAATAAACTTAGAGTTAGGATATTCTACTAGCGACTTAGATTCCTTTAGTCGAGTGATCACTAGGAGTAAACCATGGTTAAGCTGAGGTGAAGAGAATCATGTAGTTGCTAGATCTCTAGAAGAATTGAGAGTTAAGGGATTTGATCAGCGACAAAGAGATAATTCTTAGTCGCTTGGTTGCCAAATATGAAAAGTGATATTAAATGGTAGTTGCTGACATGACAATATGGATATTCATCACCTAATAGAAATACATGAGATTAATGACTATGTGAAAAAGGTAGCTGAGATGTCTGGTGAAGAACCAATCATATTAAAACAAGTGATTTTGTTCAAATTTTATAAGGGTTTTTTTGAAAAATGCACTCATTTGAATTTGATTTCCTATCACATTCATGAGATACGGCTAGGAATTCAATTAATACCATAGCATGTAAACTTGAAGCCAGAATTGATTGATTCTTCAATAATGAGCTAAGTACTTTGTAAAGTTACCATAAAGGGATCATCTCAGGTTTATTTTCATCCATCATACATCCATAATTTTAGAGCGGAAAATTTGCTAGGTTTTTTGTGTCCAAGAAGTAAGATTGATCAATTTCAGGGTGATTATTCATTTTTCAAGGTTCTTGAATTGTCTTTAGTGTACAGAGAAGGCTAAGGTGTCCTAAGAGAATATTTGTTCCAATATCAATGAAAGAGAAGTAGAAAATAGAAAAAAATGAGTAAAGCAGTTAGTGTGGCATTTACTAGTGGGAAGAGTGATGAAGTGGATGAAGATGCCAAGGGAAAAAGGAACTTCTATAATGAGTTTTTGAAGCTATTACCTGGGTCTACACAGAACAAGAGGGAAAATGCCAACATATTGGCAGATGAATATTGTGATATCAGAGATGCCCATACACCAGGTTCTATAGGTTTTTCTCTTTACAATTATTTTTATAAGAATCCTGATAAGCCCAGACCTATATCAAACCCTTGGACTAGAGGTTTGGCTAGGTTAATTGTTCCTGATGTCTTTGTAGATGTAGACTTGTTTATAGGTCTAGAAAACCATTATGACCCCTTGTCAAAAACTATTAAAAAGAGTGATGATACTACACTATTAATTCTGAATAGGAATTCTTTTATGCAAGATTTTAGTTTGTATAGTACCATGTCCACTTAGATTAATATTACAAAGCAGGAGGAGAGTTATAGCTTACAGCCTGGGGTCGCTAGGAACCAATTGCAAAAACAAATCCTTAAAGAGGTTAGAAACCACATTGTCCCTTTACCAGGAACTGCACCTTATTGTTTGAAGGATTTACATTTTTATATCAAATACATTGCATATGCTTTGTGTAAGGTGCTAGGTAGAGATGGAGGAGCTGAGAAGATAAATGCTAGGATTTTGATGATGGTTTTGGATTTACAGGATGTGCATTCTAGTACCATCTATTATTACATTCAATACATCATTGACAAGATGCATGAGGGAATTGTAGCTATACAGAAGAAGGATAAAGATCCTAAATTTTTACACTATTCTATTTTGATGCATCTTTTATTGCATTTTAATTATGGCATTATGGATGTAAACAATTTGAACCCCCAGAGAATCTTTCATAACCAGCCCAATCCTGTCCAATTTTGGATTAAGATATGGAATTTCACTTCAAAGGACTGTGATTTCTACGGATTTGAGATTTGGATTGTCTACCCTTTGATGCAGAGTTTGGGTGTCAACAAGACTAGACTTCTAGTAAAGGTGTTACAACTACTGAGACCATGTGAATATTTTTATAAGTGGGATAATGACCTTGGTTCTATGATCTTTATATCTTTCATCTTACATCAAGAACCTTATCTTTAGTTCGATTTGATCAAAATTTATCAATTTGTTATTTCTCCTCTATCTCATTTCAATTTTGATCATGAGGGGGAAGTACATATCAAACTTCAATCTTTGATTCAGCTTTATCAATTATATCAGTATTTCTTGAGATTTTTATCTCTAACATGTCAATTACTTATTTTGGTGTTGACTTTGTCTTTTTCAATTGTGCTTATATTTGTCCTGATGTGTTCCCATTTCGACCACACGTCTAGGTTGTTTTGTGATCCCATTTTGACCTCACACTTCAACTACATTCTTTGACTACATGTGTTCCCATGTCGACCACACATTTGTCAAAGAGGGGAAAATGTATGCACCCTAAAATGGTCGCCTAGACATTGGGCCCCATTTATTATTTTATCAATTTATCAAATTTCTAAATCAATGCTTTGGAACATTTTCAATTCAAATCAATTTCCTTGATGTGCTTATGCTTTGTGTAAGGTGCTAGGTAGAGATGGAGGAGCTGAGAAGATAAATGCTAGGATTTTGATGATGGTTTTGGATTTACAGGATGTGCATTCTAGTACCATTTATGATTACATTCAATACATCATTGACAAGATGCATGACGGATTTGTAGCTATACAAAAGAAGGATAAAGATCCTAAATTTTTACACTATTCTATTTTGATGCATCTTTTATTGCATTTTAATTATGGCATTATGGATGTAAACAATTTGAACCCTCAGAGAATCTTTCATAACCAGCCCAATCCTGTCCAATTTTGGATTAAGATATGGAATTTCACTTCCAAGGACTGTGATTTCTATGGATTTGAGAATTGGATTGTCTACCCTTTGATGCAGAGTTTGGGTGTCAACAAGACTAGACTTCTAGTAAAGGTGTTACAACTACTGAGACCATGTGGATATTTTTATAAGTGGGACAATGACCACAATTGGGGAAACTTCTTTTTAGAAGAGAATTTCACTATGATTACAGTGTATGGATGCACACATCCTCCACATGTCCTACCATATCATGTGCCATCAAGAGTAACAGCAATGGAATTTATTTAGCATCTTTTGTTAACTGATAATGAGCACTTTGCACCACACAGGAAGGGGACATTAACCCCTAGGCAGTTCAAGATTTTTTAGTTTATAATTGGAAAAAGTGCTATTGATTTAGTAAGTAGATGGTTGGAAAGTTGTAAGATGGGAGCAGCATTGTATAGGTATATTGATCTAGAGGGATTTATTGTAGGAGCTAAGAAACTCCTAACTCCTACCATACCAAATACATATGTGCATGGTCTTTGTGTGGAGGAGGATGCTACTAGGAACATAATTGATGAAGAAGAAGTGAGAAATAGAAGAGAAAAAATTCAAGAGTTATTGAATTTAGAGAAACATATAAAAAGAAATGGATTAGCATTTGGAGGTTTTTACCCTGATTTGCCATATTTTGACAAAATCAAATCTATGTTGGATAATTTTTACCCACTTTGTGAACAATTGGATAGAGTTCTAGATGTAAAGAAAGAGGGAAAAGAACCTGAATATTCAGAGTCTGAATATGAGAGTGAGATTGAAGAAGAATATGTCAGTCCACCTCACCTAGATCAACCACAATAGAATGTTGTAGAAGCAATTTAGGTACAAGGGGAACAGAGACACATTATAGATTTGACTGAAGTTTCTCAGTCTGATGATATAGATGAGCCTGCTACCAAAAGGTAAAAAGTTGATATTGGTCAGACATCTCATGATCAAACTTACATAAGAAAAGAGAGGAAAAGGGATAAAGTGTTCTTGTTCCTGGTAATAGATTATATGATCATAATTTGAGAAAGGAGATCAACAAAGGAAAGAAACTGCAGGAAGAGGTAGAAGAAAACATAGAGTTGCCTCTTAGAGCATCTATTGATGAAACATTGCCTCACCAACAATAGTTTTTAAGCGATGATAACTTCATAAAAACTGATGAATTTAAAGATTTGCTCAGACGGCATAAGAAGGAACAGATCAGAGAGTAGTTGAAATCAGCTGGTGAAGAAGCAGTAACAAATGAGGCTCTTTTAGCTTTCCAAACATATGATACTGAAAATGAGGATGTTTCTCCTGATGAGGCTAGAAAAATGGTTTTGAATAGTGGAATTTTGCTTGCTGAAGGCTGGGATTTAGCCTCAGGATTCATAATAGACCAAATTAGAAATAAAATGGATCTAAAAATGACAAATGAGATCCAAATGGGTGATATTATCAAAGGATTTGGATATAGTCCAAAATCCCAAGCATTTTCCATGTTGAATTTGTTTCCTAAGGACCAGAAGCCTCAATTATTGAATATTCAAGAGAGCATGGTAGGAAACCAAATGGTATGGACAGTGCAAAACATAGGAGATCTTGAGATTTCTCAAATAATGACACATTGGGCACATTTAAATGAAGACAAGACAAAGCAGTTGTCTGAGAAATATGGTGTCCTGATAGAGGAAGCTAGTGCCATGGCCAAGGATAGAGAATTGTGTCATATCAAGAATCTTCAGTAGGATAAGGTAATATCTGAATTGACTAAGTAATTACAAGAAAAGCCAAAAGTTGTATATGTACCCTAAGAGAAGCCTCTACAAATAGAAGAAAAAGTTGAAGCAGGGGAAGAGGTAAAAATAGATGATATGGCTAAAAAATATAATGAAGTTGCCATAAATGCATTGAGAAATATACTTCAACATAGGATTGATATCTTGAAAGATAACACAGCTATAATCCTAAATGCATATAATAAGTGTAACATAAAAAATTTTAGATGATATTGATGAAGGTATGTTTGATTGATGTGAATGTTATGTAACTAAAGTGTAAAGGAGAGAATTGTGGTTTAGGAGGGTTTGAATTGTTAATTGTTATTTGTGTTGATTATATATTGCAATTGTGATTGTGATTAAGGGAAGATAAGATGCTCCTTTCTTTCACCCTCAAATACACAAATAAGAGATCCAATTTTGATCAACTCCAAATGGGTAATACACAAATGAATCCAATATTTGGAAAGAGACCAAGAAAGGGGATCTTAAATTCTGTAAATTGATTGATTAATATGATTGATGATAATAATTGAAAATAAATAGGAGAAAGTACCAACCTTACAAAATTATAGATCAAAGATTGTTGTTTTCTGAGATCTGTAGATTATTTCTAGAGATGCTGACAGTTGATACCGAACTGGAATAGAGAGACGGACAAAACCCAGAAATATTTTTCTGTTCTAATGTTGTCTTATGAAGAAGTTGACCCTGTACCACTTTTTCCAACTCGATCTGCTCAACTCTAAAAGTGTCCCTGTTCGCATAGTTCAAAAGAAATCTGAAAAGGGTATCCAAATCTGGCCTTAGATTTACAGTCTTGAACCTGTACCTGCAAGAAAAATGTTTGTTTGTTTTTGGGGAGGGGTTTACCTTAGTCAAACCCTGATTTAGGAATTAACCTTGAAATCAATGAAGTATGGAAAGCTAACAAGTAGTAGAATTGAATCTAATAGTGAAGCTATGATATTGAATAGATATGCAATTGTAATTCAAATGAAACAAGTATGTAAATATGAAAGCATGGACTTTAGAAACCATAAACCTCCATGATTGTATGCTTGGAATCCACCTTGAAAGATTTTTGAGGATGCACAAAGGATCTTGAAGGAAGATCATACCACCATGATGGCTAGATCTAGGGTTTGAATGATGAATCTTGAATGTTTGCACCAAATTCCTTCAAAAGCTTGAAAGCTTGAATCCTTGATCTTCAATGGAGAACTTGAATTCTTGAGAGGAAGAATTGAACACCTTTAGAGCTTGAGAATATGTAGAACAATGGATGCTTGAACAAAATTTTGATCACCTCTTATCTCCTAGTTGATAGTTGATAATGCTTAGAGAAAAATGAGAGAGAAGGCTTCCTTTTATATGAAATTAGGGCACAATCTTCTAAGGAGGCCTATATAGGATAATTAAATCATCATTTAAGCCTTTACCCCTAGGAGAGGACCTATATTAAATATAATTTAGGAATCAACCAGTTCGGAACCTGAAATAGCCAACCTGGAAGCGGGAGAGAACTTTTTGCAAAGATCGACATCTGGGAAACTATGGGATTCTGGGTTTGGGACCCTAGGATAGTGTCAAGGTCAACCCTGTCCTAGGGTAGGGCCAAGGTTGAACTAGTCCTAGAAGGTTGACCCTGTCCCTGTATCCTAGAAATAGAGTCCTGCAACCCAGAATGTAGAAATCAGTCCTAAAAGTGGTATAAAGAGGTGCAGATCAGGGGGAGATGATGAAAAAATGGGGGGATGATGTAATGGAGGTCAAATACATCCCCTAAGGAGGGATAAATTCTCTTAACATGGAAGTTCTTCCAATTCAAGATGATACATTAAGCCCCCACTTTAGCAGGAGTATGAAAATCGAACGTGCTCACGGTAAAGTTAGAAGAAAGAGATCATGGTGGATTGCAATTGAGATAGAATATCACTAAGCCAGGAACACAAGCCCCCCAGACTAAGGATTCTATCACACCATACATACATTAAGATATGGAAAGTAAATAATATTCAATCATAGAAAACATATATGATGACATAAGTAAGACAAGAACAACACTATCGGTAAAATAGCTTCACGATCTAATCCTACTAGCATGAAAGCAAAAGAGAGAAAACAAAAAGTGATTACCTCACCTAGTAAGATTCCCACCTTACTATGAATCACCAAGGAGGGAGAGCCCCCAACAGGTTCACCCATAAAACTGTTCTTGTAATTGTAAGTGTGTCTTCTGACGGCTTTTTGAAAATACCCATAGATCCACATTCTTGTATCACTATGGAGTATAAAATGCGTGTCCATTTAGGATTTATCAGCTTATGTGCATTAGCTTTCAAGGATTTAGCATATTTTAAAAGGGTGTGTATCTCTTTAGGATTTAGCAACTTATGTGTGTTACCCTCTGAGGATTTAGCAAAAAAGTAAAAATGCGTGTCTCTTTAGGATTTAGCAACTTGTGTGCACTACCTTCTGAGGATTTAGCAAACATAAAAGTAAAAATGCATGTCTCTTCAGGATTTAGCAACTTGTGTGTGTTACCTTCCAAGGATTTAGCAAATGTAAAAGTAAAAATGTGTGTCTCTTCGGGATTTAGCAACTTGTGTGTGTTACCTTCCGAGGATTTACCATGTTGTGAAATGTAAATAAATGTAAACTATAGTACAAGGGAGACCCTATATATGCCCCCCTCCTTATCATGGCTACCCACTAGGTAGGATAAGGAAGAGGAAGAGGATACCTAATTCACATGGTAAGGAGATAT